>CAOLHI010000999.1:0-464626 GCA_948474755.1 Ctenosaura bakeri | reverse complement strand
AAATGGGATATCCCCAGCTGTATCTTATTCCAGCTCTCTGCAAAACTATAATGCAAGGCTTCATTTCTCTTCTCCAATTTATTGTTTCGCGGCATAAATCATTATATATTTCCACTGTATTATCTCGATACTTCAATATTCCTGGATTCTTTCTAACAGCTCTCATCAAATCATCTTTCTTGTTGAAATTCGCAATTCTCATTATAATATCTCTGGGAGTTATTCCTCTCTTCGCAGCTGACACACGATGAATTCTCTCTATGTCATTTTCCTCCCATAAAATCTCAGGAACAATGCTTTTTAGCCATTTTAAAACTTCCTCTTTCAAGGATTTTTGACTTTGTTGTGGCTGCTCTGCGAATCCACGAATCCTCACGTTGTTTCTTCTGTTCTGATCTTGAAGCTGGATAATTTGTCTCTCTAACAAAGAAATCCTGTCATCATGTTCTGCTAGTTTGGTCTGCTGATTCCCTTGGGTTTTTTTTATATCATCCACTTTAAGGTCCAATGCTTTTAACTCCAGTGAGATTTTTTCCTGCAATTGCCCCATTTCTGCCCTTATATTAGATGTTATTGTAGTAACCAGAGCTTGATTAGACTCTGTAATAAGTTTGTGTATAAAAGTTTTTATCTCTTCATTAGCTCCGTTCGTGGCTTTCTTCGCTGCCATTTTAATGACTTTTTCGTCTCCGTTAGAGTTTAAGTTTATATCTTCAAAGTCTCTAACTAGACGATTATATGTTTTATCTGTTGCCGTAAGTCGTCTCCACGTAGGTTGTTTATAAGCCTTCTTTTTTTGTTTAGACGACATATATCCAGAAAGCGGAGGAAAAAAAAAACTGTTTTGCTTTCAGTTCGTTTCAACAATTATTTGCAGTTTAGACAGAGTCCTTTATTTTTGTTCTAGTTGGAGAAGAATCAAAACTAATCCCCTATTTTATCTTACATTCTTTCCCATATTATTTAGTTGATTACTCACAGTCTATCTTTGTTTTGGAAAGGGCATCTGGGGTTGTTTATAGTTGTCTGCTCGGAGAGAAGAATAATTAGCCTCCTTTTGCCATCGCAGGTAGCTCCTCCCCCCATGGTATGTTCTTATGCTGTGCAATCATGCTTCACAACCATGGAACATCTAAATAAGAAATAAGATCATTTATTCCCTCTATGGATTTGAAATATAAAGCTGAGGCAGAACTTTTCCTAATGCAATTCGATATCAAACATATTCACCTTTGTAATTAAAATTATGGCAGAGAAATCTCTCTTGTGAAATACTGAGTTGTTCACACTCGTGACAGATCCCTTTATCTATGCTGGCCCTAAAAGTAGAACCCTTAGGAATCCTGGATCTCACCCTACCGTTGTGTCCCCAGTTACTCCCTTGATAGACTGAGTTACTGGATCTTGGAGTGACCAGCTTTAATGTGGACTTGTGCAACTTCAGTTCCCACCAGCAAGGCCAGATTAAAGTGGCTGGGTGGACCACTCCTGAAAAAGCCTCCCTGGATCCCCTGTACCTTAATAGTTATAGACCAGTTTCTAACCTTCCTTTTTTGGGCAAAGTGATCAAGAAGGCAGTTGCCTTCCAGTTCCATGTGGTCTTGGATATCAGAGCAGGATACAGAGTTGAGACTGCTATGGCTGCCTTAGTAGATGATCTCTGTTTTAGCATCAACAGTGGGTATGTGTCCCTGTTGGTGCTTTTAGACCTCTCAACGGCGTTCAATACCACAGCCACAGGTATCCTTCTGGAACACTCTGTGTGTGTGCGTGTGTGTGTGTGTGTGTGAGAGAGAGAGAGAAACTTTGACTCTATTTTTATAAATCTCAAAACACAGTCACAGCAATCTCTTATACATTTCCGTAACAGGAATTTATTTCATAACATAACTGCTACCAGCATTATTGAGCATGATACTTATCTTGAGAACAGCAACTCTTTTATAAAGCCATATAAACAGCCTGGTAAAAGCAGTTGGAAACAGCTTATATTTTCTTTCTCTCTCTCTCTCTGAATAGACGAACAGATAACCCCTTCTATCTGTTAACGTTTGCTTGTCAAGACTGACTTTCATTTACTAATCCATGTATCTTGCAACTGAAAATGAGATTTTACTGGTATTTCGGGATTGGCTACCTGCCATTGAGCATGACCCGGCTGGTCCTACTAATTTAAGTCCACCTACTGAGCTTTCTGTTTTCTCTCTTGCTTGGCTAGACTCTCCCATATTTACATTATTTCCTCTTATGCTTAAGTAGTGGAATGCCTACAACTGGTCTCATTATATGCTTATTAACTCTGCGATGACAATGGACACACTTCCATTCTTTCTTCCAATACCTTGGCTTCATGGCCTTAAATTTTGTAAAATATATGCAAAATATCTGCAGCCTGCAACAATGGCCATTTCCGCACTAGACTGTTATAGTGCTATTATTCCACTTTCAACATCCTATGGAATCCTGGGGTTTCAAAGAGGCCCCTCCCTAAACTGCAAATCCCAGGATTCCATAGGATGTTGAAAGTGGAATAACAGCACTAAAACAGTCTAGTGCGGCAATGGCCAATATCTTATCCAGAAACACCGGGAATTATACCACAGATGCCAGTATCTTTCCCAGAAATTGAGTACTGGAAATTGACCAGTAATTATTCACTACAGTGGAATGCAGAGAGGGTGGTTTCATCAGGGGTTTTAGAACTGCCTTTTTAGGCATGTTAGTACCCTGTCTTATTTCAAAGAGGCATTGACCACTCCTTTTGCCATCTTAGCCTCTCACCCTCTCAATTTGTTAAGGAGTCAAGATTCCACTGGGGTTGCTTTGAATATGGGACTGTCTGAATTTTAATATAAAACACTGATTCTGTCATGTGTTTTATTTGTTCTACACTTAGGTTTTGTTGTGCTCTACTATGGGAAGTTTTACAAGGCAGCTTATAAAACTTTGAAGTAAATAAATAAATAAATAAATAAATAAATAAATGGGAGGAAGTGATGGTTAACCTGAGGTCTTACCTAACATCATTTAGTAGACCACCAGCACAACAACATATGCAGACATTGCACACATTTATTGTGAAGAATCCATATCTCTCTCCTAAAGGAAACAGATTGCTATCACCCACTTTTGTTTGGAAAATGAGATCTATCTCCTCATCTGTCAGCATTTTGTAGAATTTGTTTGAATTCTAGAGATATCAGCTGGATAGCACCCACACAGGGTCCTAGCATCCCTTTGGGCTCAGTAGAAACGTGCAACACAAGTTCTTCTTTGGTACATATATGATGAACTCCTCCCTTATGTACAATTTCATGATTTGTACTTCTAGCCAGACAAATCAGTTGGGGGTGAGTGAGAGGGGGACAGAGAGTATGTAAAAAAAAGCTATGCTCTTTCATTTTATCATGGAAAAGAATTCAAAAACTCAGTTGAGTGGATTACATGAATTTATATTAAGGCCACAGGAGACATAGCGGTCCCAAAATGATAGAGCTCTCAGCCTTCAAACAGGCAGGGCATCAGCTTTTACACTTTGTTACAACCATGCATAGGACTGGATAAGAAAAGTTACATGGCCATAAAAGGCAATGCTATAACATACACCTCACATACACTCCATTTCTGGAATAGGACAGCCTTGTGTTACAGGAGACAGCAAGTAACTTGTTTATAATTTTAGCAGACCTCTTCTGATAAATGGCTTCACTGCAGATTGAACACATCTTGTTTCTACCAGAAGAGGTATAAATATGGGCCAGAATCCCATATGGAGTTTATGTATGCATGAGCACTATAGTTATGGTGCTCTGTAGTGAATCCTGGCCTTCCTCCTTACCTACTTACCAGGAAGCAGTCGTTGTGATCAACATGGGTATAGACCTGTCGCTTGGGAAGCAGCTGACTGCCATTTGCACCCCCTCCTGTGAGTGATCTCCAGGAAGACAGACAGAATCAGAGACCATGTCACAATTCCCCCTTGCACTGGGACTGTTCAAGGGAAGGTGGGAAAGTTTGGGCCTTTCCGTACTATACTGTTATAGTGCTATTATTCTACTTTCAGAAACTTGTGGGATTCTGTAGTTTGTAATTTACTGAGGACAAAAAGCTCTCTGGCTGAGAATTCTAAATGCCCCTCTCTAAACTGCAAATCCCAGGATTCCATAGGATATTGAAAATGGAATAATAGCACTATAACAGTATAGTGTGGAAAAGCCCTCCATCAGTGACAGGGGAACAGATCACCATGGAGATCACAGCAGCTGCTGCCTGGCATGTGGGGACTGGGGAATTTTCACAGTCCCCACATAGACCCTAAATTAAGGGCTACACAAGCACTGTGACTATATAGTTGTCCTTTCATATTTGTGGATTTGACTTTCATGGATTTGATGATTTGTAAGTTTCTCCAACCTCAGATGCTTCTTTTTCAGGGGAACCTTCCCGGTTGGTGGCTCCAATCAGGCTGTGCAGCCCTTTCAAAACTTGCCTCTGCTCCTTTTCCTCTTCCACCAGCCACTGCCTGGCCAGCTTGTAGCTCAATTTCTCAGCACCACACATTCTCTCCAGATGCCCACTCACATCCAAGGAAGGGGATGGATGTGAAAGAGGAAGTATAGGGCCACCATGTCAACTGACCCCCTTTCCCTCTCCTTTCCCTTCCTGGTTTGGACTCTGGGTGCCCATCTTCCCACCATGCCAAAGCTGCCTTCCCAAAAATGCACAAACACATTTTGATATTTGCATTTTTTTTAACTTTTGCGAGGGCCCTGCACTCCTAACCCTAGCAAATGTGGAGGGCAACTGTATAACAGTCACATAACTTTAGGCTGCGCATTTGTAACTGCCATAAAGGCTTCTCACCAAAGGATTTTCAAGAATCATGTGATAAGAAAAGCATTATTAAAGGTGTAGGAGAAGTATAAATTTTATTTCTGTCCTAAAAAACCATCTTGGATTTCTCCGTTGGAAGTGCTATCAATCAAAGGACTGAGAAGATATGGCAACTGGTTGATTTATAAAGATTTACTAAAACAAAACGGAGATGTACTTATACTAAAGGAACAACAGCAATTAAAAGATGAAAGATTAGAAATACAGCGGTTCCCTTATATGCAAATAAAAGAGAGATTTAAAAAGGACGTGCAAGAAGAAGGAGTGGATCTCAGACAAAATGAATTGAAGGATTTGATGATAAAAGGTAAAAAAACCTGCTTTAAAGTTTGTATAAGAGGCTGCTATCCTTTAAGTTTGAAGAAGAAACAATTAAGGATTGTATGACAACTCGGGCCAAAGATCTCAATCATAATATCCTCTAAGAAGATTGGGGAAGAATATGGAAAAGCAATATGGTATATTCAAGATCGTATACCCTGCAAGAAAATGTGCTGAAGATGGTATATCACTGGTACTTGACACCCAGAAGATTAGCAAATATGAATAAAAATATGAATAATAAATGCTGGAAGTGCAAGGACCAAGTGGGATCTTTTCATCATATGTGGTGGTGATGTGAAAAGGCAAAGAGGTTCTGGTACACAATACAAGCAAACATACAAAAAATAGTAAAGAGAAAAATTGAGTTAATTCCTGAAATTTTTTTACTGGGTATTTTTGATGAATCAATGGACTTTTGTACTAAAAGATTAATATGGCATCTGATTGTGGCGGCCAGATTAGTTTATGCCAAATACTGGAAATCATCTCACATCCCCGCAGTGGAGGAATGGACAGAAAAGATAACAGAAATAGCACAAATGGACAAACTGACTTATAGACTGGACGATAAGATGAATAGCAAATTTTACAAAGCTTGGGAGCTATTCACAAAATTCTTGGAAAATAAGGAAATTGCAATGACAGGTTTTCAATCTTAATATTAAATTTATTATTATGATATATGATGATATATGATATGGAAGTGATAATTATTAAATAAACAGTGGTAATCACTGGTATTAGGGTGGAGGGAGGTGAAAATAAGAGAAGAGAAGCTGAAATAAATGGTTAATGTATGGAAGAATAGGGATGTTAACGAATAAGAACTATTATATGGTGTATGAAAGGTTTATGATAAAATGTGAGGTCTAACAGATATGCTAATCATAGTTAATTAAGATAAAGTATGTTCAAGCAGATATATGATCTTTTCCTTTTCTGATTTATGGAGGTTGATCTTTTATATAGTTGATCTATATAAATATCTTATAGCTGTATCCCACGAAAAAGGGGAAGCATTTTATGTTTGTAAGATCTTGTAAATATATATGTTGTAATGCAATGTAATGTACTAATTTCTATGTTAGATGTACAAGTATGTAGGAAGGACGTAAGTTTATGCGTATGTATGTACTGTTTTTTTAGATCTGTGTAAGTTTTGTGTAAGGATGTGGATGTTTTTAGTTCTGTTTTCTTTTTTTTCAATGTTTAATAAAAATATTTTTAAAAAAACCAATGCATTTTGGCTTTTAAATCCATCAGGTACAACTGGCTCCCAATGTCCTCGGATCATTGTCCTTGGTTATTGTTGCCGCAAAATTACCCAGAGGCTAATGAAACTCAGCGGATTTTGAGTGAAGTAAGAAGGCAGATTTTAATTAAGACAATTAAAGATTACAATTAAAGATTTCAATTGTGCAATTGGACCAATCCCAAGAATGCATTATGAGTTTGATACTTATACTTACTCTCCTAAAACTTATACCCTTCTGTCTTTTCAAAATTACACATTTGGATTCCACTGGTTGTAAAGTATAGACACAGACACATGCAAAACCCTTCTAATCTCCAGAACTGCATTGCTGCTCTCTCTTCTCAGAGAGTATCTGTCAGCTCCGGCTAGCTAGTAACTTGTTTTTTTTCATTCTGGTATCTCTTTGGCCTTTTCTGCACGGGGCAAGGGAATTGCCCTGTGCCGGTACTCACCGGACCTGTGTGCTCCACCCGTGGGTCCAGGCTGGTCCAGAGCAGTCCGTGGCTGCCGCTCTGCACTGCTCTGGGGATGAAAATAGTGGCTTCTGGTTGGTGGAGGCCCTCCACCAACCGGTGAAGCTCGCCAACCTAAAGCCCACCCCTGGCAGATCTACAGGTTCACACTGGTGCAAGCCTGAAAATCTGCACCAGAGCACACCCACGGAGTGGTGTGCTACGTGCTTTTGAAAGACCTGTTTTAAGCGGTCTTTCAAAAGCACACTGAACGACCACTTTGGGTCGTTCCGGAGCGGGCTGAGGTCCGGAACTACACAAAGTAGTCCAGACCCAGTCCGCTCCCAGGTGCAGTCGTCCTCCCTGGAGGACGCTCTGCATCATTTTAAAAGCCCCATGCAGAAAAGGCCATAATCTCTCTCACACATCCTGCCAAAAGGCAGTTCCTTCTACTGTCTTCCTGGTCGCACTGTAACTCCCATCATCTACTAAATATGCTAAATGTTTTTCAACCATTAAAAAAATTCTTTTTTTTTAAGCACTATCACTATTACGATGATTTGTCTTTCCTACCAGCTTCTTACCCTGTAGGTGTATGAAAAACTCTGGTAGTGGTAATTCTTGAGAGCACATCACAGAGGGAAGCACAAATCTCTCTTCCTCTCAAACTACATATTTAGCAGCAGAAGTATATCTGGTGTTCTAACAAATGGCCAGCAGCTTGCTATTCAGAAGTGTCTTGTTCTGCTCTAATATTGATTCTGATTTCTTCCAGCAAATCTCACAAGATTTGTAGAAAAGGTACATAGATACAGAAAATTAAATTGCCACAGATATCCTCAAGCATGATTTTCAGTCTGGATTTATCCTTCGCAAGGTAATACAGTTTTGGCCTGGCCTGGATGCCCCTTAGCCTCAAGGCAATGGTGAATCCAACCTTCTTACATAATGACACTATAGATACTGGACCCTAGGTGGGCCCTGTATCTATGGTGTCACTCCTAACCACTGACTAACATCTATGTCATGTGATATTATGTCTCTGTGTGGCTTATTCTAAAAAGTGATTTTAAAACAATCTCACAATCTAAAAAAAATATTCCCTGCTGTGCCAGAATGTAGTCTTTACAGGGGAGCAGGGATATAGGGTAAACAAACTAAACAAAACTAAATTAAATCCTTCTCTTGCAGTAGTGTCTCACCACTTTGCCATTTTAAATTATCTGATTTTATTAAGACATGCAGTTTCCTCTCTCATGCTAAAGTGTACATCCTTACAGACCTTTTTTTTAAAAAAGGCTGCAGACATAATCTCCCCTTCACAAGGCTATTTAGCTGTTGACTTTGGGCTGGGAATTTGCAGAACTATCCTGTTAAGGCTAAAAATGTGATAGCAATACATTTTTACTGATCGTCTGAATAAGCCCCTTTATGCCTGTCTTTCTTCCTTTTGAAACTGTTTACATTTTGCCACAATCATAGTTTGCCTTATCACTGTCTCTGCAGGTGGGCAATCATCAGTGAGATCTACTGCGAATACACTGCAGCTGATGTATCTAAATGGAACCTGCACTTATAGCCAGACCTGTCAATAACCTTAGCACTATTACTGAAGATAGCTTCTTTCTCCAGATTAGTTTCTTTTTGCAAAGATTATCCTGTGCCCTATGCACAAACAACAACACATATTATTGCTCTTTATTTCTCATCCTCTTCTTTTCGCGGAAAGATGCATCACTATTTATTATTGTTATCATTACAATAATAATTATTATTTAAGAGCAGTAAAGAAGAGCCGCATCTTTCTCATCTGTTGACAATAACAAGGTTAGCACTTTTGGAGTTTAAGATGCTCTCTATTCATAATATAATTAATTTTCACCACAGCTGTGTAAGGCAAGCAGACAAGAGTTGCCTGCTTTTATAGGTGAGGGATTTTGAAACAAGCGAGGATTTTTTTCATCTGTAGTTAGTATTGGACTAGGATTGAGGATACCCAACTTCAGATTGGTCAACTGTGAGAGATCATGGTCCAGTCACCATCTCCTAGCCTTAACAAGTTTGTTGTGATGATAAAACAACAACAACTGTTACTTGAAGGAAAAGCAAGATATAAATTTAATAAATATAATTCAACTTGACAGCACTATCCAGGATGATATCCTGGATATCCATGGCAAAGGAAATGCCACATTTTAAGTCTTGCTAGCTTGCGCCTGCCAGGGCACACGGCACAGGGGGATGCTCCACTAGAAAATTTGCTTTGTCAGTGTTGTTTCCAGCTGTGCCGGAGGAATATCAGGGAATGCTGGAGCATGATGAGGATCCTTTGTCTGTCCTCAAGCCATCCCCAATCCTTATTTTCACCACCAGCAGTGGGGCAACTACAGGGATAGAGAGATCTGGCACTATTTTGGGAGGACCTCCTACAGGTAGGCCAGGATAAAAGGAGGATCCACAATATCCAATGGCACATGGTAATCATACTCAGTATTGTAACCAAATGAAGGCTCTGACAGCCACATTCTGCACTGCTGGGGAGCTCAAAGCATAATGCATAACACTAATCCATGTGGGAACTTGTCAAAGCAGAGTATCCCTGTCCAGGAATGCTTACAGCTGGTGAACTGTAAAAAAATAGCCAAAGACTCTCTATACCAGAAGACAGTCTTCGGAGCAGCTACTCCCAGTCAAAGGAATTCTCTTCTATGGGAGCCTAGGCTGGTCCCTTCCCTGTTCTCTTTTCATCATCAGGCAATTATTCAAACAGGCATTTAATAACTGGTTACAGGGAGCCTTTATATGAGGGTGTGGGCACTGTATTTTTTAAAGTTATTGCTGCATTTGAAATGATTTCATATTTGTTTAAAAAAATATGGTGTTTTCATGTGGTGATTTAATTGTATTTTAACTTTTTTATTACAGGTTGAATATCCCTCATCCAAAATACTTGGGACCAGAAATACTTGTGTTTGGGGGGTTTTCAGATTTTGGAATGCCTGCATTTTTATGTCCAGCTGGCCTTCCGCATTTGTGGGTTAAGCATTTGCAGATTTGACTATTCACATATTACTGGGGGGAAGAGGATGGGACCGCAGGAGGGCCTGTGCATATATTCACTTATTCGCTCACTTGTGTGGGCAGGAGGGGTAAGGAGATGAGATGGGATGGAATGAGGGCACATGATCCTTCACTTGTTCACTCATGCAGGCAGATTGGCAGGAGGAGGGAAATGGACAAGACAGGAGGAGAGAGGGAGGGTATGTGTATCAGCTCACTTGTGCTAGTGGGAGTGGGGAAGGTGGTGGGCTGGGAGGAAGGGGACATGCACGTTCACTAATTCACATACTCAGGTGGCCAGCAAGGAGGAAGGGGATAGTGTTCCTTTTCTTCTTCCTCCCATTCACCCTATCCCATCTCACCTCCCGCCACACACATGAGAGAATGCAGGCATGGCTGAGCCCAGCCACCTCGCCAGTATAGTTACTTTTATCAGGCAGCATACATGGGGTTTTGGGGGGGCTTACAATATTCAGTTTTTCCACGTTTGCAAGGTCCTGTGATCCTAACCTCATGAGAGTGGGGGGCTCACTGTACATAAAATACAATACTGTTCAGGAGATCTCCAAGGAGGTTGTGAATGAACAAGCAAGAGCTTCATGCTGAGCATTGCACTTCATTTCCTGCCATTTTGCAGATCCTCTTGTCTCTCTCTAGCCTCATATCTCTTTCCAGCCTTGCATCTCATTTGTTTGCTACTTGTGTGAGATGCAAGGGTGGAGAGATACTGAGGATTTGAGAGATGAATGAGCAGGAGCACCACTGCTGCCGCCTCAAAGGTGGAAGTGGGTGGCTGGCGGCAAAAAAGTTTGGTTTTTGGAGGTTTTCAGATTCTGCATCTGGATAAGGGATACTCAACGTGTTTGTGTGTGTGTGTGTACATGTATGTACACACACACACACACACAGGGGGAGGGGGAGGGGAGAGAGAGAGAGAGAGAGTGTCTACCATGTTTCAGCCTTTTGAAAGCCATCCTGCATCCCATGTTGGGAGAAAAGCAATATATAAGTAAATACAACAAATCAATACAATCAATAAATCATGTCTTACTTGTCAGCTGTACACAGTCGTCTGGCAGAAGACAGAAGTAGGAATGTCATATAATTCCTTTTGTGAACTATAAACAGAGATTTATTAGTTTTCTAACAATTATGTGTAGCTACACATAATTAATTAATGTGAGATGTCTTCACTCTTTTGCCATGCAACTGTGATGGTAAGTTACTTGTATAGTTATAGGATGTGATCTCACCAAATGGTGGAGGAGGAATATCTCATAATTCATGCGCTGGCAAGTGGCTATGCTGTGAATGTGAGGTGATGATGAGACAGGCAAGAGAAGGCCATTTCCGCACCAGCCTGTTATAGCGCAATGATTCCACTTTCAACATCTTCTGGAATCCTGGGGTTTGCAGTTTCGGGAGGGGCCAGCTGGCCCCTCCCGAAGCTGCAAACCCCAGGATTCCAGAGGATGTTGAAAGTGGAATCATCATGTTATAACAGGCTAGTGTGGAAATGGCCGAAGAGTGTTTTGTACCACACATCAGTTGTTTATTGGATTCAGATTTTCATAGATAACTGAAAACTGACTATGTTTGTCATTGTAACAAAATGGGAAAATAATGAGTTATGTTACATATCTAATCTATTGTTGTATTTTAATCTGTCATTCCCTAGCTCAATCCATAGTATTTATATCTATATTTATAACAGTAAGTAACTAGTTTTTGGCCTTTCAACTGTAGTTGTAACTACTTTCTAGAAATAGCTTTCCAAGTTTTTACTATAAGGTAGTATTCAATAGAGTCAGCTAGACTTCATATGCTTTTGTAATATTTAATTTAGTTGTACTGTTTCCTAAAGGGCAAAATCTAGTTCCTTTGAAAAGCCAACCTGTACATGTCAGGCAAAATCCATTACACTAATGCTTCCCTAATACTTGGTGTTGCTGTTTCACCATGCGTTACGATCCTTAATCAGTGGAATTGTGCAGCATGTAGATATTCAGCAAAAGTGCTTAATAAAAATCATTAAAATTTAAATGACAAGAGCACACTTAACTCTAAAGATAGAAAATACACTGCAATGGGGAAGGTATTATTTGATAGATTTCAATGGGGAAGGTAGAGGTTTAAAAATAAATGCTTCCTTCATTTATTTCAAAAAAAGCACAAGGCTCATATCCTGTAGTACAACCTATGCTCTAATGCTTTGATTCCATGCTATGATAAACTAATCCATTACGGGCTTTTAAGCAGTAAATATGAAGTACTTAAATCTGCTCAGTGAGAAGGAGGACTAAATATTCTTTAGTAAGAGTATAATATGTAGGAGGGCTGGTTGCTTACATGTTTTTCCGTATGACTAATTTAACACAGTTTCAACCATCTTTATATTTATTTTTGCCTCTGCTTCTCATGTCAAGAAATAGTTTATAAAAGGTTTTTGAAATGCTTTTTAAAGATGGATTCCAAGGGTAGGAGTAGGCAAAGCGTGGCCAAGGGATCACTTAGACACCCCCAAGGCCCTGGATGCCACTACACACACACACCAGAACAGATCTCCAGGAGCAGTAACTTGCGATGTAAACATGTTCTGCCCAAGCCCCAGTCTCCTCCCCACCACTGAAGTCAAAACCAGAGGTGAACTTTCATGCCCTCCAACAATCTCAATTTGGCAGTCCCAATTTATTCTCTGTCTCTCCACTATTTTAGATGCTTTTAAAATGCACCAGTTTTTCTCTCCTCCCCCTTCTTTCACCCATGGTCCTTAGCTTACTTCAATTGCTGCAAATTGAGGCGCTTTCTGCAGCTTACCTCTGTCCCGGTGGCATCTGGTGACAATGGCAGCAGTGGCTCTCATGAGAGAGGAGCATTATGGAGTGCTCTCCTCTGCACTGGCTGCCTGCAGGTACCAAGAAATGTGATGGCCACGCCTCTTCCTTCTGCAGCGCAGCCGGGTACAGCCATTATGTTTCCAAGACCTCCGCAGCAAAGGTGTGCATGTGCAGTATGATAATCAATGATTTGTAGAATGTAGAATGATCTCCAAAGGAGGGGACAGGTCTGGGACAATGTCATGCATAAGTGTTGCATCAGCCCTATCCTTCTCTCATTCCCACTGCAGGTTGGATGCATTGTACAGAAAGGACCTGAGTTCAAAGTGCAAAAGTACTTTGCACTCAAATCTGCTGGAGGAGATAAGAGTAGGAGGCAGAATTTTGCTCTTCCCAGCACACTCAGGCAGAAGAAGACTGCTGCAGCCACTTCTACCTTGTGTGTTCTTCATCATTAATAATTCTTGCCATCTTGACCACACTCTGATGGTGCTTGGTCACATATGTCCCAGCTTTCATCTGTAACCATTTCCACACTACACTGTTATAGTACTAGTACTATTATTCCACTTTTAACATCTTGTGGAATTCTGGTGTTTGTAGTTTACTGAGGCCAAACAGCTCTTTGGCTGAGAATTCTAAATGTCCTTCCCTGAACTGCAAACTCCAGGATTCCATATGATGTTGAAAGTGGAATAACAGCACTATAACAATGTAGTGCAGAAATGGCCTGTGAAATGGTAGAGGGTATGGCTTTCCAGTTCCTGTATCCTCCAAAATTTATCACCCTTTCCCAAAGGGATGCCTGAATAAACCTCAGTGGGTGCTCTGAGTATCATGGGCCTTAGTATTTGCTCCATATTGGTGTGTAATATATACCAGATCTTCCTGTGTGCAGTGATGAACTGTAGCTTAGAGTTATGTTTTAGCGAAGGTTTTTATTAAAGAAACACAACATTTTATTTTTACTTTTTGAAGTCTGAAGCTAGGCAGTAACTTAGTTTATTTGCACCTTCAATCACTCCTGATCAGATATTATAGTTCATAAGATAGTAAATTATTTTAAATAGAGATACACTTTTTATACCAACTTTGTTACATTTTTCATTTTAAAGTCTTATTGCAATACAAAACCAAATACAACAGTAGTTCAGAGAGTTAATCACAGCTTAATTAGACTATGCACAAATACCAATCTAATAACAATGCATCTTCATTTAAGTCCTGATCAGTTATCAGAGCGAGATCTGAGAGGGGGAGAAAAAGGAGAAACACAATAGTAATTGAGTGTTAATGTTTGAGGGGGGACTTAAATAACCCTGGGGGGACTTAAATAACCCTGAGATTTGCTGGAAGTAAAAGTCTGCCAAGAATATAAGGTCCAACAAACTCTTCACATGTGTTGCATTCATTGTAGGAGACAGCAAGACTATTTTGGATTTAATCCTAATCAACAGAGAGGTAAATTGTGGGATTCTTGGGTAGGAGTGACCATCTTGTCATTGAATTTGTTATACAGAAGAAAGGAGAAGCCAAAGTAAAACACACACTCTGGAAAGCTGATTTCAGTAAACCAAAGAGGAATACAAATAAAAAGCCAGTATTCGTAGGGGAAAATTTGAAAAGGCTAAAACTCAGAATGAGCTCATGCTTACTAAAGAAAGGGGGAGGAGAGAAGGATTTAGGCTACATTTAGATAAAGAGGAAATAGGAAACAGTAGGGTCTCTGCATAGAGAAGATGGTGAAATGCTGAAAGAGGAAAGAACTGCTTGATACCTTCTTTGCCTCAGGCTTCCCTCAAAAGTGAAAGAAGTGTTCTGCCTGGTGAAAATAGGAAGGGAACTGAGGTCTATCAACAGGTAAAGAGATACTACAGGACTACCTAGCTACTCTAAATGAATTCAGTTCTCCAGAGCTGGATGAACTGCACCCAATAGTACTGAAGAAACATGCAGATGTAATCTTAAAGCCACTATGGGTAATCATTGATTATTCTTGGAGAAAAGATGTCTCAGAAGACTGAAAGAGAGTGAATGCTGTCCTCAATTCACAAACGGAGGGAAAGGGACCTATTACTGACCCTGCAGTTTGATGTCAATAATGAGAAAGGTTCTAGAGCAGATCATTAAACAATCTGCCTGTGTGCTTACCTCTGTCCCGGTGGCATGCTGTGCAGAATGGCATGCAGAATTCTGTGATTACTAAGAGCCAAGAAGGGATTCTCAAAAACAAGCCATGCCAAATTTCTTCCCCTCCTTCTCCTCCTTCTCCTCCTCCTCCTCCTCCACCACCACCACTTCCCTCGCTCCTCCTCCCCATCCTCCTCCTCCTGTTCATTTCTCCAAACAATAGGACTTGAGGGAGCTAAGAACATATTTAAAAACAATATAAATTGAAAACTGTACAGCACATCATTAAAAGCTCATCCATTTCTAAAAGCCTGATGCCACAAGAATGTTTTCAGCTGGATAGCAAGAAGAGAGCTGTCCTGGCCTACCTAGAGAGTTCCAAAGACTGGGAGTAGCCACTAAGGAGGCCTCTCCTTGCACCCACCAAACAAGCCTGACAAGGTGCTGGGGCAGAGAGAAGGGCCTCTTCAGAAGACCTTAGAGCTTTAATTTGGAGATATGGTCCTTCAAACAGCCTGGACCCAAGCCATATAGGGCTGTATAGGCTACCACTGGAACTTTGAATTGTGCCCAGAAACAGATGAGTAGTCAGTCCCTGTTGCAACAATGGAATTGTGTACTTCCTGTAGCCAGCTTCAGTTAGCTATCTGGCTGCAGCTTTTTGAACTAATTGAAGTTTCTCAGCACTTTTCAAACCAGTCTCACGCGGATGTTAAATAGCATAGGGGATAAGAGAGAACTTTGAGGGACTCCACAGGCCAATGACCAAGGAGTTAAACAGGAATCCACCAACACCACTTTCTGAGAGTGGTCCTCCAGGAAAGAACGGAACCACTGTAGAACAGTACCTCCAAGCCCCATCCCAGTGGGCTACTCAGAAGTATACCATGGTTGATGGTATCAAAAGTCACCAAGTGGTCCAGAAAACCGACAAGAACACTGTCCAGTCCCTAGCATAGATCATCCACCAAGATGACCAAAGTTGTCTCTATCTCATAACCAGACCTGAAAACAGACTGAAATGGATTTAGATAATCTGTCTCATCCATGAAATCTTGGAGTTGCAAAGCTACCAAATGGTCCAGTATCTTGTCCAAAAATGGGATGCTGGGGGCTGACCTGTAGTTATCCAGTATACTAGGATCCAGGGAAGTATTTTTTTTTCAAGAGACCTATTACAACAGCCTCCTTCATATGAGTTGGGACCCTGCCTTGTTGTAAAGAGATATTATTCACTTCCCTTGTCCACTGGACTGGTCTTCCTCTGGCCTGTTTAATAGGCCAGGAACAGAAAGGGTTTAGTACACATGTGGTTGCTTTTGCCTCTCCATGTATCCTGTCTGTATCCTCAGGATGTATAGAATGAAAATTATGCTTCAACACTAGAAAAGCAGGGGCCAAGGTTACAACTACCAGACCTGTGTCAACTCTGGCATCTAAAGTCTGAGTAGATCTACTTGATTTTATCTGAGGAGTATATTCTTTCCAGCAGGCTGTTGACTGGCTTAAATTATTCTTTGGGCCAGACCATAACAGATCTCTCACGACTTGAAGCAGCTCTGCTCAATGGTCTGTAAGGATGCTGTGGTGTTAGACAAAACACACACACACACACAATTTTTGACTGCCCTTATCATAGGCCTTCAGATACATTTTAGCATTTTTGGTCAAACTCACTCTTAGTGACTCTGAGTCACTCTGTCTCACTTGTTTCATTGCTGCCAGTTCCTCAGAATACTGGGGGGCTGGTAATCCTGTCCACTGCTTTCTTTCTTTCCCCATTCCAAGGATCAACAAGATCTCCTGCCAAGGCAGCAGAAAACTCCCAAGAGCTATCAGGAATCCATCTGGATTCATAAATCTTCTGGAGAAGACTGTCCTAATGGGTCTCCTAACTCTGCAGAGGCTCTGAGTCCCAGCCAGTCTAAATCTGACAAAGTGATCTGTCTGTGACAACAGAGCAAGAGAAAGCTCCTGTATTCTAAGATTACCGTCATCCTATGTTGTACAGAAAATAAGATCTAGAGTGTGCCCAGCAGCATGGATGAGACCAGATTTATCTCTCTCATTTTTACTACACATGATTTTAGCCAAAAGGCCGAGAAGCGATTCTTATCTCTCTCATTTTTGACAGAGTTATGAGCCTGGTAGATTAGAAGAATACCTTCCCTTAAGGTTTTGGACAAGGGCCCCAATGATATTATTGTAAACAAGCTGGTAAAATGTGGGCCAAACAATGCTATTCTTAGGTGGATTTGTAATTAGTTGATGAGTTAAATCCAAAGACTGTGTACCAAGGCCAAAGAGCTCTCTGACTGAGAATTCTAAATACCCCTCCCTAAAATGCAAAACTCCAGGATTCCACAGAATGTTGAAAGTGGAATGATAGTACTATAGCGGTGTAGTGCAGAAAGGCTTAGTGTTTAAAATATTAATTAACCAGCCCACCCCTTCCCCCAAACCCAGCTTCTCATCTCAGTGGTGGAGCAGTGTTACATGTGCATTACTGCTATTTTTCCTCTCCATTGTTCCTTCCTTGCCGCAAGCCCCTCATCCCATTGTTGTTGTTATTTCGAACTTATGGCAACCCTAAAATGACCCTATCATGGTTTTTAATGGGGCTGAGAGTGTGTGGCCCTTTTCACATGCCAGTCCTGTTCCAAAATGGCCTCGGGAGCATTGCGACGTTCCTGAGGCCATTAGGGGGTGATGGCACATTATATCGTTTTCGGCTCATTGCCGAAAATGATGTGCGATCACATGTCCCTCCTGTGCCCCACACGCACTTACTTACCTTGTGTAAGGAGGCTCCGGACATGCAGCCATCATGCTTCCTCCCCCAGCGCAGCCTGGGAAAGTACCCAGCTGCACTGCGGAAGGAAGGGGTAAAGCTCTCATGCTTCCTTCCGCCCAGCATGGAGCTGGAGTGGAGGGGAAGCGAGTGCCTCTCACAAGAGGCTTCTTGCATGATCCCCTCATGATGACACCAGAATGAGATAAGGTGCAAAAAGGGCCTGTGAATTGTCCAAGGCCATCCAGGCCATTTCCATGGCTGAGTGGGTAATTGGACCCTGGTCTCCAGAATCATAGTCCAATGCTGAAACCATTCTGGCTCTCCCTCCCCCCCCCCACACACACAGATAATGTGGTATGAAGAAAGGACCATATTCTGTATTAGGAAGGTGTACAGACAACTGCATATTTCTCAGTCACCAGAAAGCAGGAAATGTTTTGCTTCTGTTTCGGCCAATTTTGAGGCAGCTCCAAAGCTGAGTTGAGATTCAGAAACCCTAAACTTTGCACCTCCCATTGGCTATCTTAGGAAATGCAAAAATGACTACAACTGTTTTCTTTGTCAGTATTGACTTAGTAACACCCTTTGGGAATTGTGCCCACCAAACTAGAGAAAAACAAATGTTGGTTTGTGTGCTGAGGGTGAGCCTTTAAATTTTCTTTTGAAAATGAATTGTCAATAATGTGGGGTTTTTTTTTCCATTTCTCGACTAACAAGAAATTTGTAGGCATATAGTAATCCTTGAGGAGGGAATGACACTTGCCAAATTGTAGAGGAACAGGCATAGTGTGTTTTGTTTTGTTTTGTTTTGTTGCAAGAGCAATATTTTAATTTGAAGAGTATCCTCCCCCACAAAGGACCTGTTTAATCTCCCTATATAACTAGTATCCCATTGCTGTGAAAAGCAGCAACAAACCTGTAAAGTTTTAGATGCTATAATTCATGTGAAAGGGCAGCTCTGAATGTCTTTTTCCTGAAAGTGGCTTGCTTCTGCTTCACCTTATCTCCCCCTGTGTGACTTAATGTGCAACTTGTTAGGAATGGCATTTTGTCATACATGATGTGAAGTTCTATATTTTCATGTTCTACAAAGCGGGCTCACCTTGAGACAAGGCTTCAATACAACAGGAGATTAGCTTGCTATTTAATACATACTTCCTAGCATGAACATCTTTCAACAAAATCTAGCCAACACAAGGCACTCAACCCATTAAATATTTTTCAGATATATTGAAGGGAGATCAGCCTTAAAAAGATATCATACCACATCATCCTTACGTAATATAATGTACAGGTGGAACTTGGAGGTTTTGGTTAGCTTCAGATGGGGAGTCTGGCTCTTCTCTGAGAGACTAAAGGCCTAATATTTAATCACCTATGAAGTTCTGCTAAAAATAAAACCAGCTTGGGAAGGGACAACAATGGCTTTATCTCTTTCTTTTCCAGCAATAGGTCCCAGTACACAAAAACAAACATTTTTCAGGTTGTTTGGCAGCACTTCTTCCTCACTGTATTTTGCATTAATTGCTTGAGTTTTCATCCTTGCCAGTGCCTGGAATATATAGTATATAAAATGTCTTTTAATGCTGGGTTTTATGGCTCTTAAACTGAATGCAACTAAGGGGCTGGATTTGAATGTGGAAAACCCAATTCAGTGGGTGGACCTGAGGAAGTCATGATTTCTCTACCTGCCATCTGTTATAGTGTTGCTCAGAACTTAACATTTTAAAAACTGATGCTATAAGCACTTGGGAGAAAAGGCAAGTACGCAAATGTAACAAATTAATAAAAACTGAAATTCTATATGTTGTTGTTGTTGTTGTTGTTGTTGTGTGTCTTCAAGTCATTTACAACTTATGGACATCCTAAGGTAAACCTAACACAGGGTTTTCTGGGGGCTGAGAGTGTGTGATGTGCTCAAGGTCCCCCAGTGCAATTCCATAGTTAAGTGGAGAATTGAACCCTGGACTCCAGCATCATAATCCACTGCTCAAATCACTATGCCATGCTTGCTCTCTTGCTTAGAAGTAAATCCCATTCTGTTCAGTGGGGCATAATTCCAGGTAAGTGGCATGGAATTAAATCCTAAATATAGTAGATATTTCCCAGTTTAAAATTCTCTACCACACCAAAAGCCTCAATGAGGCAGTATAAAGCCCACTATATGCCTCTTGCTGGAGCTATAATACCTAATATTTGCTGCTTTTCACTGGCATTCTCTCTTTTCATTAGCTTTCTCTATAAATGGGCTTTTAAAGAGCGTATTACCAAAGCTACAACTCTCGCTCCATCTATGCTGCTAGTTCTAGAAGTGACAAATCATCATATCTCAGCTAGGTAGCAACTTGTTGGCTGTAGAAACAATGGGTTGGGTCCAGAATTTGTAATACCCACTGAAATTAATGGGGCTGAATCAGACTGTGGATTGCTCTAAGAATCATGACTGGTCTGTTCTAAGTATGGCTAAGCCTGGACTCAAATAAATCATTTTTAGACTGTTTTAGGTTTACAAGGTCTAGTGTATGTCAGAGTTCAACCCCCTGCCTATGCCTCTCTGCCACCAAGGGAAGGAAGGGAATAGTACTTGCCCAAGAGGAGGAGGCAGTGGAGAGAGTCCAATGCAAACAATCAGTAGAAATGCTGAGCCAATCTGAAGTCAAGGTCAAATCCAAAAGGTCCAGAATGCCAAAGGTCTGTCCAAAAAGCATCAAGAGAGCCAGAACACAAGAGTTATGGGAGCCTGAGTAGCAATTTGCTACAAGCAAACAGCAAGCCACACCAACAGACTTATATAGCTAACAAAAACAGGTGTTACTCATCATTGTTCTGTTTCCTCAATCTTGCCAAAACAGCTTCCCTCTGAGATGCTCATTTCTGTCTCTTCCATGATTGGTGGCTAGGGGGCAAAGGTGGATCTAATTCCTCTAAATCATTGCTGGTCCCCTCTCCCTCTGTCACCGGTTGCAACAAATCTGTCTCAGCTTGTTTTTCAGCTGATGGGGTTGTTTCCAAGATAGTTTGGTTATTACTGGCTCTGTTTCTGGCACAATCAATTGTTCATTAACCTCTGAGCCATCATCTATTACAGTGTACACATAGGAGAATGCAGATGAAGTCCCTGTGGTGAAATATACAAATAATCTTAGGCCTTTATACTAGCTGTTTCTTTCACTACTGGCTAAGCAGATGGGAAAGGATATAGGTGTGGTCCAACACATTTGAACAACCCAAGGTTGGTGAAGGCTATTTCACACATCTATAGGTAAGCCCCACTGATGATAGTAAGGTCATTTCTGAACTAGACTGTTATAGTGTTATTATTCCGCTTTCAACATACTATGGAATCCTGGGGTTTACAGGTTAGAGAGGGGCCTCCCCTCCCTAAACTGCAAACTTCAGGATTCTATAGGATGTTGAAAGTAGAATAATAACACTACAACAGGCTAGTGTGGAAATGGCCTTACTTCTGAGTAACCAGGCAGAGGAGTGCACTGTTTAAAATTCTGTGCAGTCTAACCTGTTTTCAGATTGAGGTTGCTCCTCAGTTTTAATCTCTTCAATGATTTTTGTTTGCTGTTTCTTCATTGACAAGAATAGTTTGTTTCACAAGTAACACCCAAAGATTTAAATTGGAATGGACTATTGCTTCTCTTACGATATTACATTCATGATTTTCTGTTCATTGTGTGTAAGAATAGGCCAAACAACTCCTCCTCCCCCTGCCTGCTCCATCCCCAGAACATTACATCACAAGCAACCTCCCATGTTCAGACCTTGCTGACTCTCATTTGCGTTCCAATTCCTCCAACCTCTGAGTAGGAGCACTCCAGGGCCCACTCTTGTAGGTCTTCTCCCCAGAAATAAAAATGACAGCTCCTGTGAAGGAGGCAATACTGCAGTGAGAGCTCCATGCGAGAACAATGCCACGAATAAGTAGCTGAACCTTGAACAGAATCTCTATTGAATTGAAATACAATAGGAGAGGCTAATTCAATTAGCAATTGATGCCTGTTGCTTGAACAAACTTAAACGGTATTTTTGTGAGAGCAGGAATTTTTTTTAAAAACCACTAACAGGTTGACAATATAGGAAGTTTTAACCTGTATGGTTAAAAAAAGAAGAGAAAGGAAAAGAAAAGAATATATAACATGGAACAACATCCAAGGACTGTTGGCTTTAGCTTATCTAAGTTCCTATTTGATTCCTTGAGTTTTATAGAATTACTGTGACTCCTAAGGCTTAAGCTGCAATCCTATAAACCTTTCTCTGGAAGTAAGACTCAAGCATCTAAATGTATCTTTCATGTGCCACAATCCAATCAGGCAGACACATTGTTAGAAACTGGTTTCTGTGCACAGATCTTCTTTTCTGCTCTGCAAAAACAGTGGATACCAACAATGAAAAAGGGGGAGACATGCACAGGATTATCCTGCATTATACGATGCACTACAGAGCATAATGGTCACTGAAGACATGAAACAGTACTGCAAATTAATTTTTCTCCTCATCGCTTTACTGGCTTGCTAACACTAGCCATATTGATCTTTAAGGCCTTACAAGGAAATTGGGGCAGCTCTTGTACTAAACAGTCAGGAAACCCTTTTTCACCAAAATGGTTAAAGAACGCCTTTCTTATGGATGAACTAGTGGGACAGGAACATTATTGTGTGTAGCTTCTCCAGGTTGTATTAGCCTTAAAGGTGAGTTCACTTTATCACCCTACTAGTGTAGTGAATTACTTTCAATTATTGCCTGCTCAACTACCAAGTAGTTGAACCTACCATGACCCAATATTTGTTTGTTTTTATCAACTTATGCACCACTTTTGTTAGACTTCTATCTCTCTTTTCAACCATTATGCCTCAAAGTGGCTTAAAAATAATTGTTTTTAACAATTGTTTGTTAATTGCTTTACAAACAAACGCAGACCAATTCTAAGTACAATCAGCCCTCCACATTTGCAGGTTTCACTTTTGTGGATTTGATTATTCACGGATTATTTGCTGTCGCCTCTGCTGCATCCCTATGCCATTTTTAATGGGGACTGCAAGTCTCATGAAACTGAGAAATTGCAAACAAGGCTTGTGAGTCCCTATTAAAAATGGTGTAGGCCAGCAGTGGAGGTGGCAGTAAGCCCCACCAGCCAGCCACTTCTGCCTTGTGAAGGAACCGTGATGCCTCCAAGGAATCCATGGTGGATTGAATACGGTGATCATATTTTTGTGTGTGTTAAATATGGTTTGGGAGAGCCTAGAGTTATTCACAGTTTTTTCACCCTCAAGGGAGTCCTGTACCTCTAAACCTAGCAAATGTGGAGGGATGACTGTAAAACAGTTCTCACAACCTCATTGGTTATGATTTCATGATAACCCACTGTTCCTTCGCATCTCCTCACTATCTTTTCCCCATTATTTTTTAATCAATAAAAATTGCACACTCCGTATCCCCTCTTCTCTAGAAGACTATTCTTAAGACAGAGGCACATGTTACTACACAGTTCACTTTTCTATCTGTTATCTGTCTTGTCTACCTTCTTTATACCTTTCCACCAAAAAGGCATTTAGGACAGCTGCAATAATAAAATGCACATTAAACATAAAATATTAATTAAAGAGTAGCATAAAAATGAATAAGTGAAAAAAGCAATTAAATATACAACAACAGAAAGATATACTAGTCACTATATGATTAGATCCCCTTCAGCTACAGAGCACTCTCCATGCTGAAGTTCTTTCTATAAAAAGGCCATTTTCACACTACACTGTTATAGTGCCATTATTACACTTCCAACATCCTATGGAATCCTGGGGTTTGTAGTTTAGAGAGGAGCCTTTCAGAATTCTCAGCCAGAGAGCTCTTTGGCCTCAGTAAACTACAAACCACAGAATTCCATAGGATGTTGAAAATAGAATGATAGCACTATAACAGTGTAGTGCCAAAATGGCCAAAGCGGTCTTATGTTTGATAGTGGAAGGACAAAGAGAGGGACCTTGAAAATAGCTTCCTATGCCAGGTAGTTCCAAAGCCTAGGAATGGCAAGAAAGCTCTCTCTCTCTCTCTCTCTCTCATAACTCACTAGATGTTCTTTCAAAGGTAGGAGGACTAAAAGAAGGTTATTCCTCAAATATCTTAATCTTTGGTCACAATTTAATCACTTCTTCAGAGCTGACTAATGAATGATGTCCCCTGTGCACTTCAGGGGTCATTTAATGACTCAGGAGCCAAATAAGAGAAGAATCAGCTTGTTCTGTCTTCAACTGCTAGAATCAGAGATGCCCCTGAACAGTCCATTTAATTCCTCCTATGGGTCTATAGAGCTCTTACA
Organism: Ctenosaura bakeri; assembly: GCA_948474755.1. Lineage (NCBI taxonomy): Eukaryota > Metazoa > Chordata > Lepidosauria > Squamata > Iguanidae > Ctenosaura > Ctenosaura bakeri. The sequence continues at coordinate 440,556 of CAOLHI010000999.1, read as the reverse complement.
GCACAATTCTATCAGCATGTATTTGAAAGTGAACTCCACTCTTTTCAGTAGAACCAAGTTAGAGAAGTGTCAAATGCTGTGCAGTAGCAGTGAGAGTTCAGAGAACTGATAAGAGGAATGATGTGGTATGCAGATTATTGTTGTTCTGTGCCTTCAAGTTGTTTCTGATTTATGGAGACCCGAAGGCAAACCAATCATAGAATTTTCTGGAGCTGAGATTGTGCAGTTGCGTAGGGACAGGGGTGGGGGGGTGGGGAGGGGTTCACCTCAGGCATGTTTTAGGGGTGTCCCAGCCCACGCACACCCTAGCCACGCCCCCATTCACAGTGACCATGTGCCTTGCACCACAGCCATACTCTCCTCTTGTCCCCCCTCCCCACACTCCAAGCTCCACCACTAAGATTGTGTGACACACCCAACATTGCGCAGAGGATTTTCTTGGTTGAGTAGGAGGTCAAATCCTGGTGTACAGATAGAGATACATAGGATTAAAACCTGTCAAACACGTTAGAAATCACTGAAATCAGTGAAAATATTTAGTTGCTTTAATAGAAAGATTTAGCTTCTCCAACTGTGGATCAAATTCTGTTCTGGCAAAAGTCAGTGTCCCTAGAAATTTGTCACTTTAAAAAAATTAATGCTGCTGCTGCAAAGTCAACACATCATACACCATATAAAAACATTAAATTTACACTATGTGTGAACTAATCTATCATGATTATTTGCATGGGATACTGCAATAAATGTTGTTCTTTTATGCAAAAGTACATAATGGTTGCAAAAAGCTGTGCTAGGGTGTCATAACTACGTGGCAACAATTTACTATTTAATTCATTTTGACCTTTTTCATCATCGGGTATTAAACAAATCTTGTCAGGGTAGCCTAACAACCTATTTACACTAGCAAATTTTGCCCTCCTTTCAGAACAGGATGCTGAAAGCAAAACATTGGGAATAACAAAAAAAAAACTTCATTATTTTCATAGGGAAATATTTGATTTCCCCCCACTTTTTGTGCAAATTGTTTTTCTGCAACATTGGTATGACCCAGTTTTGCTTTTTTTCCCCAAGTTAAAGTTTGTATTTGTGTGCCTGTGTGTACTCTATCAGAAGTGTAATCCTACCAATAAAATGCCTTTTAAAGAATTGCAACCATTCTTGTCTTTACCCGTTTTCATTAATGGGCAAATGACTAATTTATTTCCTATTAGAATTTATATGGTTTGCCGCAATTAAGATAAAAAGCATAATTGCTGACAAACCCAGGGCAGTATTTAAATCACTTCCTTGTTGACAACATATTTCTCCTTCTTAAAAGTGAATGTCTCTGAAATTTGATTTGTGCAGAACCCTTGTGGACTCATCATTCGACTATACTGCACCTGTCACCTGTGTACTAGCATTCTGCTTAAGGATCAATTTACATAACCTCATTTAATGGGTTCATAAATCATACCCATTAAGCCCAGCTAACAGGAACCAAGGGTTCTAATTTATGCTGCCTTTCATAGCAGAAAATTGGGAGGCTGGAGCCTGTGGATAAAGAACCCAGGTCTTGCCTTTGATTGTTGATTGTGATGGTAAATGTATGGATGATGAGAACAGATTTTCACTTTATTGATTTCCTGCCAAAGCACAGCATGCTTTATTGTGAAAGGGGGCCTTTTGGCAGCAGTGCTAAAAGTGGCAGTTGTTTAGGAGCCCTTTGCCAAGATGACATCTAAGACAATACAGACTGGTAAATACTAAAATAATATCAAGCTGAAATGTTAACCTTTTTTTTTTTAAGGAACCCTCCCCAAATGATCATAAAAGGAGTTATGTTTTCTCAAATGTAAATCTGTGTCTCAAAGATACATAAGAAACTGAACTAATATATGGAGATAAAAAGAAACATTTTGTGTTTTTTAAAATTTATCTGTTGGTTTTGTGCTATAAATTATGTTACTCTCAGATCTTTTCACAGATGTTGGAAACCCATCTAATGATAAATATAAATCCAGAGCTGTTTGTCTCTAGTCATGTTATAATTCTGGGAATTGTTTAGCACTGAAATATAACAAAAGTTGTTTTATTTTCTAACCCAGGGTCCATGATATTATGTGTGACCCTGGCCTTCTGCCCAGAAACGTATCCATCTATTTAGCTGTCTAAAATCAATGGGAAGATCTAGAGCAATGTGGCTCCCCACTACCACCCCAGACTGCTGTCTTTCAGTAGTTCTTTAGGAAATGAGCCAAATACCTGTGCAAAAGATGATGTCCTTGAATGACCTTTGAGCAATTGCAATTTAAGATTACTAGTCAGAAGGGGGAAAGTGCTTGTTTTCATTTCATTTTTGTGAAGCACAGGAAAAGGAAATGTCTTGATAAATTTAGTAGTTGTGTATATACTGGCACACTGCTTTTCATCCTTGGGTAGATGCCCCATTTTCATATTGGCTGAGTATGAGATGGGCATGGTGTGGTTTGAGCACTGAACTATGACCTTGAAGACCAGGGACTGATGCCCAACTCAGCCATGGAAACCCACGGGGTGACTTTGGGGGTCTCACATACTCTCAGTCCCAGAAAACCCTGTGATAGGGTTGCCTTAGCATCATCATAAGTTGAAAATGACTTGAATGCACACGACAACGACGACGAGACGGGAAAACAGGAGAACTCATTCAGCATTTGCACATTCAGTGGATGCTCCACATGGTGTTCTAAACATGGAGAAAGCCTGTGTGTGTACAAGTAGACACGCACACTCTGTTCTTATTTTCCATTGCATGCACAGAAGTTGGAGATGAGTCCACTTGCTCAGGTAGCACAGATATGAAAGTGAGATTGTCCAAAAATTCCTACTTGCCCAAAATTCCTGTTTGACTTTCTTTGAGAAAATGTAATGATTTCCTATTTATTTTCATGGGAAGAGAGATTTCTCAAATTTGGATATGTGAGTGTATGGATATGCTTACTTTACTTACCTTATGGCCATTTCCACCCTACACTGTTATAGTGCTATTATTCCACTGTTGATATCCTGGGGTTTATAGTTTATTGAGGCCAAAGGGCTCTCTGGCTGAGAATTCTAAATACCCCTCCCTAAACTACAAACCCCAGAATTCCATAGGATGTTGAAAGTGGAATAATAGCACTATAACACAGTAGTGCGGAAATGGCCTATAAGAAAGCCAAAAGTTATGCATTTCTTTCTTGTCATTAGAACATTTTTTTTTTTAAATCCTCATACTGCTAGCATAGGTACAAATCTCTCTGTATCTTCCCCCTGGCAATGCAGCCTGGAATGTCTTGGGAACAATACAACACAAATAGAATTTGGAAACGTTATTTTGGACTACAGCATCCCCAGTCCTCCTACCAATAGTAATACAGAGATGCAGGAAAGACAGTGCCAATTGGCTCATTGTCACTTTTCTTCCAATGCAATGATAATCATATAAAGGGTCAGGGGCAATAGAAAGGGAATGGATTCTATCTGTGAAAGTCAGATTCAGACTACAACCTATGCACACAAAGAAATATAGGTTCAAATCTTTGCTTAGCCGTAAAGGTTATTGGATGACCTCATCCTTCCCTCAGCCTAATCTATTTTGAGGAGTTGCAAGGATAAAATGTGGAACATTTTGTTCTTTGGAGAAAGGACTTTATAAATATGTAATAAGTGAATGAATGGCTCATATTCTTAATCCCTACACTAGGTTAATTCTATCTATAGTGGTAAGAGCATAGCTATTAAGTTTTGTTGTTGGGACTATGTCTTCTTTGGGAAAAGAAAAGAGCAGGAAGATTTGAGTTATATGGAAACAATGGAATGGAATATTACAGAGACAGTTTTCACAGAAGTGCTTGCTGAAAACACAGCTTCATTTCAACTGTATTGCGTTTATTCTAGTGAAAGAGTGGTGATAACCAGAAGATAAAATGTGAAATATTAATGGGAAATGATGACAACAAACAGATTTAGCAGTGAGCTATGAGATCAGTGTATAGTCGGTGGGAGGGAGGATGTGAAAAATGTAAATATAGGAACAATAGAAAATCTAGGTGGCAAGACATTACAACAGAGACATACAGATAGCATCAATTTAATTGGGACAAATAATGACCTCAAATACAGAAATAATAATCTAAAATAGAAAATTAAACTATTGCCAATAAAGTATGTACATTCCTCCTACAATTACCACACTAATAAAAGCTCCTACTTTCATAGCTGTATAGCCTAAAGAGTGCAGAAGAAAGACTTAGATCTACCTATTCTAACAGGCAGGTTCCTGAAGACTCAAGTGAAGGCTGGAGAAGACTGGTCCAAAGGGCCAAGACAGAGAATCCATGGCAATCAAAATGGAAAGATTAAAATCAAAATTTTCTTCTCTGTGTTCTCTAGAGAAGAAAGCTAAGTTTCAGAACACGCAAAATACTAATCATATATGAAAGGGAGGTTTGAAGTTAAGATGGAGGCTGGTGAAGAAGAAATGAAACTTTTCTCTGTTCTTCAATATCCCAGAACCTCTCCTGTTGTCTAACTGGTTCCCTTAGAAATAAAAATTCATTTCTCTATTGCTAGATGGCAAGTAAGGGTGGAAAAGGTTAATTAAACCACTCTTCTTTATATACAGAAACAGTTTCCTTTTGTTTTGGGCAACTGACATTATCCATGGATCTCATCAGGTTACATTCTGGGCAAAAAGCCATTGGAAAAAACTAGCATCACACTTCTTCATTCTGGGCCACTGTCTTGTAGGTTGGCCATGAACTGGTCACCACAGCAACTATTTACCTATCTTTGCTCTTATTAAATAATCCAGAGCTCCATGCCAAGAAAACCTCTACCCTCTCTTCCAAGAGAAAACAGGCTCTTCAACAGTCTAGCTCTTCTGAACTAACTTGCTTGCTTGCTTGCTTTCACTTCTGGGGTGTCTGATCCTCTGATTTGAATTAAAGCTCCTCGCCACAGGAGGGGTCATAACAGATCTTCACCTCCTCTACAAGGCTTGTATTTGCTTGGTGTCATGAAATTCATGACTAAGCCATGTATGATGTTAGTTGTAAGTTTAAGCAAATATACCTAATCTGAATATTCCTGATCCACATCAGAGCCTTGTATCAGATTTAGTCATTCCTCACTTAAAATAAAGTAATAAAATTATTATTGCACAGTATGGATCAAGCTGAATGTCTGGGTTGCATATTCAAATGCTTTCATGAGAAGAAGAAAAAGAAAGGCCATTTCTGTGCTAGACTGTTATAGTGCTATTATCAAAGGCACCTCCCTAAACTGCCAACTCCAGGATTCCATAGGATGTTGAAGTGGAATAATAGCGCTATAACAGTCTAGCACAGAAATGGCCAAAGCCTCCCAAAATAAAGAAAAACAACACATCATGGGGAAGGTTGGACTGGGCTAGTGCTACTCAGTACTCTTTTCTGTAGATCTGCTGGTCTATGATCCATCAGCTGCTGGCCCACATTGGATTTTCAGGAAATGACACCACCACAACAACAACATAAATTTAGTACCAGTTCCTGGCACACGGTGGGCAGGAATTGCCAGTATGCCACATCAGATAGCTTGAGAAGCACTGGGCAAGATGATTTTCCCCAATAAGCTATTCCACCTATAGAGTATGTTTAATATGGCAATCTTCAAATATGTAAACCAATGCACCCACTACTGGTATGATACATCCAGGAAAAGACCTGCCTCTTGATTTTGCTGGCTGTATAAATAGACCCTCTGTCTTTTGAATACTCCAGATAGCGAGCCCATATGTCATGTAACACTATCTAGTCCAAAAGTTTGTGCTGAATATGTGAGTGTAACAGCATCCTGTATGTGAAAAGAAATTGAGTTACAAATGCCAGTAATTCAGTTAAAAAAAAAAGATAGCAATATGCCTTTTGCTGTTTATGGCCTAAGCAACTGATTACGTCTATCCAGTGCCAAGCTTTATAAAATGAATTTTTATTAACTCCCAGAATTTGCTAGAAAAAAAGGGAGTTGATGACTATAACCAATAATGATTATTTTCTGTTCTTCTACCACCACCATCACCACAACCACACAAACACACATTTCAAGTACTTGACCATTAATTATAATATCAATAGACTGCAAATAAGTAACACAGACACATGTTAGGACAACATTTCATTTGTAACTGTTTTGTATATATCATAAATCTCTAATATTGGGCTATTGTCACACATGATGAATTATTGTAAGCATGTCAGCACATAGTGGAAGTCAAGTACATTCAAACACTACTCAGTCAGAATTGAATTTGGCATGATAGTCTCATAAAAGGGGGCTCAATTGAGAGTTTCCACTTGCCTACTCTAAACTTGTCACTTGTAGGTGCTAAAGAGCTTGTTGTGTTGGTTTAATTAGTCAACAAATCGGTCCTTACTTGATTGCATGGTCGTATCACATATGTTAACACTTCAGCGTTTGATGGAGATATTAACAAGTAACAAGAGTGTCTTGGTCTATGGACTTTAAAGAAGAGAAGCTCTTCTATATTATTTCATTTGGCCCTGCCAATATTTATTAGATCATGCAGCTAGCAGGCTGCCAGTGAGAGAAAGACAACACAAACATTTTTCAGGGTTATGCTCATCTGTATCCAAAAGAAGGGTCACTAGACAATCGATTGTAGAAGAGTATAAGTAAGATAAGTGTTCTCTGCCGCAGCTTACAAATTCATTATTTGATACAGTTTGCTGCAGACCTCCTTTCAGCCTTTGTCACTTAAAGATAATTTATGACAAGAACAGAGAGGTTCTTGAAAATGCTATAGCAACTAGAGCTGAATGATGCCACTCCGGCATTAGATGCATAGTCACCAGAGGCCAGAAGAAAGGAAGTTTGCATTTGTATGAAAAACCATGTGAGTTAAGCATTCATCAACGTTGGATAAAATATTCCTATTAATTGTCACTGGAAGATTAAACAGGAAAAGAAAAAAGTTCCATAATTAAAATGGCTTATTCCCAGCAATGGAGTGATGGGAAAACAAAACCAAAAGAAAAAGAAAAAGGTTGGTCCTCTGTAAGGTTTGCAAAGGGATTCATTTATTCAGGATTTGTATAGTGGTAGACAAAAGAAGAGAGCATACTTTACAGCATCCATTCACTTTGACACCATTTGGGAATTCTTTTTTTTTTTTTATCTTTTGTTGCAAAAAAAGGGAAGCCATGTACTGTAAAAAAAAGAAAAGGAAATCTTATTTCTAATTTTGCGGCCGCTCACATGCAAAGGTGCAACATTGGGGTTCTCAAAACTACAGGGCAGGCCTCCCTTGGGAATGTTTGGTCTCCTGCAAGGGAGGATGCTGAAAGAGAAGATATCTGCCTTCTTCCTCTATCAATCAAGATATGGGTAAATTGAATGCCTTCTGGCAAGCAGACCCTTGCTGGTCCTCACTGAATTTGTGAGAGTGAAGAGATAGGTCAGGAAGAGTCAGAACAAGAGTGAAAAAAAGATCAATTGGTAGGGAAGCAGTAATGGTGAGATATTAAAAATGGGATACAGAGAGAAAAAGGATACTGGGAGAAGAATGGAGATGAATTAGGTAGCACAGAAAGAATAAGAAAAAAAGTCCACAGAGAAGGAGGTTCAGAGAGTGTTGGTGCAGAAAGAAGAAAGAATTCTACCAGGTTCTGATGAAAAATTGGTATTAAGGGGCAGGTAGTTATCCAGCTTTCAAACACAATCATAGCTTCTCTTAATTACTCTTTAAATAAGCCAGCATGGAGGTTTTATCAATTAATGGGAAAAAATCACTGGCTGTAGAACAAAAAGGATGATAACGCACAATATAAAATAATGAATTATTTTAGATAGTTGAAAATTAGTATTTTTCTAGCAGATGAAGTTAGCAATTGAATATGTGCCTTTAAGTAGGATGATGGGTGTTACAATATAACCAAGGGAATATGCTTTTTAGCAATGGAGGGAACTGTCCTGTTAGCAAGATGTGAAAAAAAGATAAAGGACACCAGAGTGAAAAACAACGTGCTACTGACTGGCCTGTGCTGGAAGATAAAGATTTTAACTCTCTGAGAAGAAAAAAAAAACAGCAAACAATGTAGTTCTAGAGATTAGTAAAAGGCTGTGTCAGCTTGACTATGACCCTTTTCGCACCTTACCTTCTCACGGCGCTGGGGTGCAGGGCTCACGTGAACAGCCTCCAAAGAGAGGCTCTCGCTTCCCTGCCTCTTTGGCTCCACATGAGCTTCCTACTTACGCGAGAGCCCCACCTCTTCCTTTTACAGTGCAGCCTGGGACCTTCCCAGCCTGCACTGGACAGGAAGTACGACCGGCCCGGCTCCCGAGGCTCCGCAAGCCAGGTAAGTGCGCGTGGGGCCCTGAAGCGATGCGCAACCATGCAGCATTTTCGGCTTCAAGCTGAAAATGAAAAAATGCGTGCGCAGTCCGTGTCAGGCCCTTGAGCGTCGCACAAATATGAGTGCATTGTGTGGACTGCTCCTCACATGTGCACGAAACTCAAGGGGCCCTTTCACATCAGAAATGCCATGAGAAAAGGGCCTATGTAAAAGTTTTAACCAATAATAAGCATTTTGAAGGGGCAAGGAGAATATAAATTTCAAGTGGAGAATGTGTTCATTACTGACTTTTTCTAGGGAACACAAACTTAAAAGCCAGTCCAGTTGTACAATCATTTTAATTAAATAAGCTTTCTTACCCTACTCAATCTCTCTGAGTTGTTTTTTTATTGGCTTCATAAACTCAGGGACAGGCAGATTTGTGGTAACAAGGATACACCTGATTTTGTGTGGGTTACCAGAGGAGGCTGAAGAGAAGAATTTATTTTTATATTTGCAGAGGTTTCTGAAAGGTTGCATGGATCAGATATTGTACAAATTAAATAAGCATTTCCTTTTCTTTCTGGAACATCATTCAGCTTCCAAGACCTGTTAATACAATTTAATCATGTTAGGAACTGAGATGGTTTAGGGAAAAGAGCTTGGTCCAGATGAATGATAATGAAGTTCTTAGCTTAGCTGATCTCTCTCCAAGAGTTATAATCAAACATAGAGAACCTAAAAATTGAATGGGGGGGGGCTTTCATACAAGAGTTTCATTTCAACAGACCACTCTGTCTCAAGTGATTTTTCAGTTGTAGAGCGAGAAGCTAAAGCTCTCCCTGCACCTCTACAGGGCAGCAAATAATAAAATATATAAATCTTGGCCTAAATCCAATGAAACACTAGTGGGAGGGCTTTCTTCTGCTGCTAGGCAGCCCTCAGAGTTGCCCCCAAACATCTTCTGGAGATTTTGGGAAGCATTTGGGTGAGCCACAGTGAGAAGATTAGGGATCTGTAACGGGAAATTATCACAGGCACCTTCATCAAATTCCAGTTCCCAGGTTTCTCTGTGCAAGTCACAGCATGTAAGTGTTACAGTCCCAGCTGAACTTATGGTCAGTGTAGATAAGCCCTAACATGTATAACTTACAAGATTCTGTGAGGAACATCACAGTCTACAATATGAAATACAAAGTATTTCAAGGGGTGGTATTGCTACTCTTAGTTGTAATCTAATTCCAACTCATGTTGACGTTAAAAAAAATGCTTACAATTTTCAGTGGATCTGGGTATCACTGTGACTATTTTCATATTGTTAAATACAGCATTATTATGTTTCCTAATTTCTCTTGCTCGCTGTGTCCTTCTGCCATAAGGATGAATATGGCTTGAGTCATTAGTCATTTGTTTGCAAGTATCTTACAATAAATCATAATTTTGGATACTTGCCTTTCCTCATTTCCTGTTTTCTCATCAACCCCAGATTTTTGACATTTTGGTTTTTAAGATGTTCTCCTTCATTAATTATGCTTGTTAGAGGATTTTAATTATTTTGATAGTATTAGTAGTACATGTACAGTCCATGAAATATGAATTATTAGCCATATATAATGAGGTGATAGAACATGCTGTACAAGTGGGATTAGAGGAGAGATGAGGTAAGCAACTGGATTTTTCAACAAAGAATGAAATTAGAGATTTATTTCAACTTGTGTTTATGCTAAATTATACTATACCATTACTGATAGTGGTTGGCTATCATTTATTATGCTGACCACTTGCTAGTTACCAACTAGTTTAAATAAGTACTGTTCTTACATTCACTAGTAATCTCTCATCATCATAATTAGTTTATTTGTATGCTGTTTTTCCATGGTAAACTATGGTCAAAGCAGCTTGCAATAACAGATGAGTTTGCATAATAATGATAAAAAATAGAATTTCAAGACAAACAGTCAAATTAAATAATTATATAAATATTTATAAATATAAATATTAAGAAATATACACTGAGATTTAATAGTTGATTCATAATTCATACTAAGATTTTAAATGGAAACAAAGAGACATGATCCAAATAGCAGCAAAAATAATATATATTATCCAAGAGTAATTCTTGTTCCTTCAGCAAAAACTTCTAAAGAATCCTATTTTACACTCAGATAATGACTCTTTGGAATGTGGATGAGAACGCCAGAGAGCTGGCCAATGACCAAACATTTGCTCTGGGAGAACAAGAGCTCATTCACACTCTACAATTAGAGTGCTGTTATTCTACTTTAACCAACATGGGTACATCTTATGGAATCCTGTGCTTTGTAGGTTAGTGAGGCACTAGGGCTCTTTGGCTGAGAATTCTAAATGCCTCTCCCTTAAACTGCAGTCCCAGGATCCCATGAAACAGAATCATGGCAGTTAAAATGGATAATAGTACTATATTTCTGTAGTGTGAATGGGCCCCTGGCTTTGCAGACCTACAACGTGGTGATATTTGGAAACATTCTAAAACATTAAACTTAGATAAATATTTGAAACTACGTTTGTCATCTGAATTTCAGACATGATAGAAAGTAGAGAGAGCTGGGAATTTCTTTCCTATGCAGGGTTAGTACCAGCTGCTAAAGAAGTATATTCAGCTTTACTGTGCTGTCAACCAGTGGCACTCAAAGTGGAAGCCCCTGAGATATCTGCCATAGAGATCCCTAGAGAGCTTTCAGGAAATTGTAGTCAATGGGCACAAATACGATATAAGTGAATAGTACATGGGAAGCGAGAAATAGCAGATCTCCCACATCAGAATGCTTAAGAAGCACTGCCGTAAACAATACCAGTATCACAAAGGCACTCCTAGGCCATTTCCGCACTAGACTGTTATAGTGCTATTATTCCACTTTCAACATCCTATGGAATTCTGGGGTTTGCAGTTTAGGGAGGGCCTTTGAAGCCCCGCCATAAACTGCAAACCACGGGATTCCATAGGATGTTGAAAGTGGAATAATAGAACTATAACAGTCTAGTGTGGAAATGAGCCTAGTTACCTTCCCCACTCACACACCTTATCCAAAGGAAAAATGAACAGTGTAGTGCTACACTGGATCTCATTGTACAGAAATAGTATTCTGTCCTGTCCTGTTACAGCAGTGTTTCCCAAACTTTTGATCTATAGGGGTTACATTTTCATTCTCTTGAATTTAAATCAGAAGTCTACTTCATTCAGAAAGAGATAAATGCATTTCCTGGAAGAACAAACAAACATTCTGTTATCTCAGTCAGTATTGATTTTTAGAATCTGATCCTCCTCTTTGCCCATTAAGCTAAGAGTTACAAATTGTGCCAAGCTGTCTGGACAATGGCATACTTTGGGGATTCTCCTGCATGTTTTGGCCATCTGTTAGCTACAGCAAGTATAGGGGTAGGTGAGAAGTCTGTTTGGCTTTCATTTTAGTGCAGATCTGTTTAATTTTGCACTTCTGAACCTATACAAGCACTAAAACTCAATTATCACTCAAGATTTTCACTTCTCTGAACTTTACAATGGAGTTTTTCAAGACATGGTAGAATACCCACACTAAAATGGTGATAACAATCACTCTTGAAACATGCCATTGTCCAGACAGGTTGGCACAATTCATAACTCTTGGCTTAATGGGCAAAGAAGAGGATCAGATTCTAGAAATCAATACTGACTTTAATAAGGGAATGTTTGTTCTCCCAGGAAACACATTTATCTCTTTCTGAGTGAAATAAACCTCTGATTTAAATTCAAGAGATAATAATCACTCAAAATTTTCACTTCTCTGAACTTTACAATAGAGTTTTTCAAGACATGGTGGAATACTCACATTAAAATGGTGATAATAATACTCCAAAATTCATTGGATTAGGAAAAATGTTTGTGAAAATTGTGTATATGAGACAGAATTGTAAACAAAAAGTAATGTATTAAGGCAATTATGCATAAAACTGTGTACATAAAACTCAATGCCTGGAATAAAGTGGCTTTCAGATGAGAAAAAATGAGAAACTGTGGCCATTTCGCCCTACCCTGTTGTAATGCTATTATTCCACTTTCAACATCTTGTGGAATTCTGGGATTTGTAGTTTACTGAGGCCAAAGGGTTCTCTGGCTAAGAATTCTAAATGCCTCTTCCTAAACTGCAAACTCCAGGATTCCACAGGATGTTGAAAATGGAATAATAGCACTATAACAGGCTAATGAGGAAATGGCTTGAGAAATTGGCAGATCCGTCCATCCCTAGCACAACATATCTTTCTTTGCTCCTTCAGAATAATACTAGCCGCTTTCCACTGTCCCAGAGGGACTTGGCCCTACATACAGGTGGGGTATATTTGATTTCATCAGATTGCCACTGTGAGCGTTTCTCATAAAGCAGGGTATAAATGTTTAAATAATTCCAGCAATCTGTGATGTGCAGTTTGCATTGCTTACAAATGTATCCACTGGCTCAAGGGACAGCGGATGGTTAAATGCAGGTGATAACAAGCATGGATCAATGGGCTCCATATTTTTAAGATTCCATTGGCATAAGATCCCACAAAGAGCCACACTGTGAATGCTGGCTAACCAAGCATTTTTGCTTAAAATCAGTGCTTGTGTAATAAGGTTCCTACTGGGTTTCTTCTTATGTGATCATTCTTTTGTATTCAGAAGAGCACTTTGCCTTCCAGTGTCCTACTGCGGGAGCATTACAATAAAGAGAGTGGCTGGAGGGAGCTGACTTGGCAGGGAGCCTCTCCACTGGGAGTGGGTCAGCTAATTTTGTTGTAGCTCTGAATAGGATATTACCAGCTCCTCTGGAGAATTAAAAGGTATATTAATGTCTGATCCTCCAGTTAAAATTGTGTCTAAGTATGTAACACTTTAAAAATCTGTCTTGGGCCCTTGATTCAAGTACCACATCTTCCATTAAGAAGGTGAGATTTATCTCTTTACAGTGTCACAAATCTTCATTTTAAGCTGTCTAGGATCACAAGACATCAGGCAGCAAGCACGTCACTGATCTGGGACTGAATATTGGCCTTCTTGAACCTCACACTTTTGGGATTTGAGTAGCAATAAATAAAAAGCAAAAGGGGAAAATGTTTCTGGCAGTCACTTTTGTGACTTTTAGAAAGTTGCAGTCTGACTAAATTTAAGGTATTCTCAACATTTTATGCTGGAAGTACAATACTCTAGGCATTTCAATAGTGCTAGCCATGGCAGTCTGAAGAACAGTTCATTCCTCTTCTCTCTCTCTCTCTCTTTTAAGGTAGTTGTATTACATTCTTTTAACACATGCATCATTCCTTCTTGTTCCAGTATTCAGGTTGTCATTGCCACTGCTCATATAGCCAAAATGGTACCATCCAAACACAAAAGAAAAGCTTCAGTAGGTTTTGGGAACTCCAGGTTTTATTGAAGCACAAAAAATCTTTTGAGAGAAAACAGAAAGTGTACTCTACAAAAACAACCCAGAGCTCAGTGGACATGGAATGCTGACTGACTGTTGGGGAGAGAGGATAATGGACAACCAAGGAGGAGAATGGGGTGAATGGAATCCAGAACAGAACCATTCTAAGCTGCAACATTTTGTTGCAAGTCCCGCTTGTTAAAACAATGCTACCTGCCCATCCATACCCCTTTGTGATTTGATGAGAAAGCAAAAGTCAAAAGCAATTAATATCAAGCACAGCACAAAGTTCAATTAAAACTGCTAGAACTCAAGAAATGTTGAGACTCCGACTCACTATCAATTTATCACCAATCCCTGAAATTGAATGTACAACTGGACCATCAGCCTTCTCCAATATTCAACTGTAGCACAGCTAATCCAATTTGTAGTCCAATGCATCAGCAGTGTGACAAGTTAAGAAAGGCTAGAAAACCTGCATTTCCAAACTTTGCTTAAGCTTCACTTTTGCTCATTGCCATTGGATGAAAGTTGGGTTTCCTCAAAGTAGAATCATAGAATCATAGAAATGTAGAGTTGGAAGAGACCACACGGGCCATCCAGTCCAACACCCTGCCATGCAGGAACACCCTCAAAGCACTCCCGACAGATGGCCATCAAGCTTCTACTTAAAAACCTCCAAGGAAGGAGACTCCACTACACTCCGAGGCAGCAGATTCCACTGCCGGACAGCCCTGACTGTCAGGAAGTTCTTCCTGAGGTTCAGGTGGAATCTCCTTTCCTGCAGCTTGAATCCATTGCTCCTTGTCCTGGTCTCTGGCACAGCAGAAAACAAGCCCTCTCCCTCCTCTACGTGGCATCCCTTCAAAAGTAGGTCTGAAATGAATTTGGCTTCCTCAATTAGACCATAAAGTAGGCAATGAAGATCTCAGTATAATTAAAAAATGCCTAGAAATTGACCTTGGTGAAACAATACCTGTTCATGCTATCTTATCTTCCCATTCTTTGGGCACCTAGCTTCCTGTCTCAGAGTAATCCATCCTGGCTGTGCAACAAAGAGGAAAGATGCACAGCAGTAAAATGCTCCCAGAGCAAAAAGCTCAAAATGGTTCTTGATCCAAGTAGGTGCACAAGACTCTACACACTGGAGGGCAAGTCTTGCTGTCAAATATTAATTATATAGAACAGGAGTGGGGATCATGCACCCTTCAAACATTGTTGGACTATGGCTTCAAGTATTCCTCACCATTAGTTATGTTCACTAGGATTAATGGAACTTGCCATCTGACAACAAATGGTAAGGCTAGAAGGAGGTTACATTGTACAGGAAACCTGTCACAGTTCTGGCTGGTTAACATAAATGCAGAGAGACAATCAATAGGCAGGAGCTGAGTGCTTCATCACTTTTACTCCCACAGATTCTGCTGAAGTTAGCCTCCCCAACTGATTTTGGAGAATATTTGGCAAGAAAGGGTAGTAGAAAATGGCAAAAAAATTAAAAATTAAAAAATTAAAAAAAGAATTTACAGGAGGAAATGTTCATCAGGTATAGGAAAAAGTTATTATAGCATCCTAATTTTCCCTTGAAAATTGATTCTTATTAAGTGGTAACTAGAGTTTAGAAAGCTTTTGCTTTGAAATGTATAGTACGTATGCAGTGTCCTATAATCTCAATTCCCATGTATCTCATTAATCTTCCTCTAACTGTGATGGGTAGCCTTAATTGAATGATCTGTCCACTATCGCCTTTGTGCACTGCTGACATTAGTGCATATGGATTCATGCTAACTATTTCAGCAATATAATTCCAAGATAAGCCAAATCAATGGTTGCAGTTGCAAAGCTGTTTGTGGGAATTCTTGAACCCAGTTGTAATACAAAGAATGCACGGGCATCTGCCATTCAATCAGAAATGGATGCCAATTTTCTTAAAATGTGGGAGAGAAAGCAGCCGGACATCCCTGATAACTTCCTTGGCACATAAACTTTTTTTTTTTAATCATTAAAAGTAGTCTTCTATAAAGGAATCTCCTTCCTCTTCTGGATTGGCCGGAGACTCACAGACGGACAGAAATAAGCTGCCATTCTCCCATTTGATAGCCAGACGCTGCCAGTTGTTGCTAGGGTGGTCATGCTGTTAAATTAGGTCTAATGAAGGAGTAATTGCTTTAGGTATAGTGAACTATTTGAAAGAAAACAAGGATTCTAATTGATTTGCAATTTGTTTGGCACATTGCTTTGTCTGGGGCTATTGATTAGTCTTCTGGATTTCACTCTGCATGTGTTTCCCTTTATTAAGAGAATAACAGGTTACTGATTACTTTCCTTCTGGGTTTAATGTAGCAGTTAATGTCTACTTTGTTCTTGTGTCATGTCACAGGCAAGGAAGGAATAATATGCAAGTGGGTGGCCCTTTGCTTAAGAAACTCCCCTGCTGCTTAGAGCTGTATACTCTAAGATGGGCTTGATAGCAGATCAAGAGAAAGGGTTAGAATAGCAGGACTCACAAGTTACAGCCTGAGTCACACCAGGACCAGGCTGGCAATTTAGTTTTCCTTCACAGTAAAAGCATGCTGCTAGCATGGAAGAGATTTGCATGTATGCATGCATGCATGTGTAGGACAGCTCTCTGATTAAACTTTAAAAATCCTGCATATTGCTGAAACCAGTTATCAGTGTTCAAAAGAATATATACTGAGATAACTCTAAATTAGGAACCTAAAACTACCTCAGATGAAGTAGGAGACCTCTGCAATATTGACTTTTAAAATTCCTGTTATGATAACAGTTTCTTCAAACTTTCTTTAAACGATTGTATTGACTTAATCAGGAATCAAATTCTTTGGGTACTTCTAAATATTTTAGGAAGCTGTGATTTGATACTCACATAGTCTAAAAAGCTCTTCATAGTTAAAAATGACTGAAAAGCATTGTTTGGGCACCGTTTCAAAGGAGGGGGGTCCCCCTGGTATCTAGAAATCTGAAATTGTATAGGTATGTAACCCCAAAATGGCACATGTTTATATTTATCATAGAAGACAGAATGCTAGCACAGATCTCCCACCATCACTATCAAAAAGAAATCACACATGTGTGTGTGTGTGTGTGTGTGTGTGTCAAAGAATGTTGAACGTTTGAGCCATCATCCATTCCCACACTTGAATCACCTTAAGAAGGATTTCTGGTGGCAACTAGGAGTATTATCTCTTTGTTTGCAGAAAGTACCCATTACTACCTGCCTCTACTGTGGTTGTTTTAATTAGGAACTGATCACAAGCCACTCACACAGAGCTTTGTTTATGTTTGTTTAAAAGACAAATATCACTTCTACCTGCCTCTCCAGATATTTTGCCAATAGCATCATATTTTTATCAGGAGTTTGATTAACTGAACCAGAAAATGCTGCAAGTTTACCTGGATGTCGGGGTCTTGGAGTTGCCATAAATCAAAGTTGACTTGATGGCAAACAACAACAAATGCTGGAGGAAGTTGATGTATGCCAACTGTATGCGGTTCTTCCCTTCATCCAAAGCTGAGTAATGGCACACACACTGTCCTTGCCATTAAGAGGAATTCTATGGATATATTACCCATATGGCCTAGCATTATCTATTCTGATTGGCAGCAGCTCTCCAGAGTCTCAGACTCAGACTTTTCCCCCTACATGCAAACTGATCCTTTCCACTGGAGATAAACCTGGGATTTTCTATGTGGAAAGCACATGTGGTTTACCATTGGGCTATATCTTCCATCTTTGGTCTGTGAAGGCAAGAGTGGGGCAAAAGAGAAAAGTAGCCTGTAGACAGTAGGAGCAAGTCTCTTCATTGTCAGTTCAGTGAGCAAGTCTGGCCCAGAAGCTCTTGTAGAAATCATGGAGCATCTTTGGACCTGCTGTGGCCAATTGATATGAGAAGGTTTCCTCAGCTGATGAGGCCATTTCCCTGAAGTGAGCTGTGGCACACATATTTTCCTTGCCACTGAGATCACTGCCATTGATTTTTGTGAATCATTGGTCTAAGAAAAGGCATAGCAACACAAAAGAAAGCTTTTGAACCAATACTTAAGGGTGTTCTGACGTGCAAGGTTGAGTCTATGGCCATCTGTCAACTGATCAGGCCCAAAGACTCTGATTTTAAATACATTTGCTACTATATAAAAGAGCTACAGAAGCATATGGGATTAACCTTTGTATGATGTGTGATCTTCATCAGAGTATAAATCAAATTATCCTAATTACATTGTAATGACCTTGTGGCTTGCCTTCTGTCAAGTTTTTGTTATGCCTAGTTATACTTAGTTGTAGTTAGGCAAAGGTATACTGAACAACTCCTCCACCTCTCAGGTCCTCAAAGTCAGTGTGTTTATTCGAAATGGAAAAGTGCATCTTTTCAGGAGATGTTAATTTTCTATAGTCAAAATGTAGTCTTTGCCCTGAGGACCACGAGATTTGTTCCCACCCTTGTATAATAATAGGATCACAGAATTTTGAATGTGATTAGCCCATAAACACACTCTTGTTTGCCTTATTGTGAATATATTTCAAATGTTTTGAAAAAAAGATTATGTAAGGAAGCTCAGGTTGAACCAAAGAACTGTTTTAAATGAAGGGCTTTCACTCCTATCCATCACAGCAGTAACAGGTTAAGTGCTTCTAAGTTACTGCACTTTCCTATTGTCTGAGCCCCTTGCTAAGTGTTCAGGATCATGAGCTGTATCTATTTCACTTCACTGGCAAAGTCATTAGTTGCAGCAATATACTTTCTTTTGCAGTTCACAAACTGAGATTATAACATTCAGCACACTGTATTGTATAGTAGTAATCAAATCACTATTATATACAAAATGAAGTCTTAATAATATCTTGGGTACATAATTTATCTGTTCTGCAAATAGAATTCAGTGGGGAAATGGAGGCCTCTCTATTCATTTAAAATAAAAACTTACTTTCAATTATGTCAGATTGTGCTTCATTGTGAAAGTGATGGGGGGGGTTTCCACAGACTAACAACCTGGGTCATGCTCGATTACTCTATTAACATGCATCTGTAATAGCGAAATTACCAAGTAAGTTTTGGTGGTTAGTACATCTTCCAACACAGGCAGTCTCTCTATTATACATTGTGTTGTTTGAAGACAGCAGACTGCACACATTCCAGGTACAGCAACACATTAGAAGTTGTATTACAGTGGTATTGCAAGAATGTATACTGAGAACATAGCTGGTATTAGATAGTGTACTATCTGTAACTTACTATACAAAAGTCAATGTTTGCCTGCACGTTTGTCTGTCTGCGTCAGCATAAGATTGGCTGTGTGAGGTGAGAAGACCTCATATAATTGGCTGGCCGTGAGGATTCCACGAGAGGCCTTTAGAATTCTCAGCCAGAGAGCCCTTGGGCCTCGGGCCGGTTGCTATGGAGATGAGGCCTACCATCAGTAAGGATGCCTGAAAACATTTGTGAGGCATATGTGAGAAAAATTAAAGTGACATACACAGCATAGCCCATTTCCACACTAGACTGTCATAGTGCTATTATTCCACTTTCAACATCCCATTGAATCTTGGGATTTGTAGTTTAAGGAGGGGCATTTAAGAATTCTTAGCCAGAGAGCTCTTCGGCCTCAGTAAACTATAAACCCCAGAATTCCACAGGATGTTGAAAATGGAATAATAGCACTATAACAGCATTGGACAAAAACGGCCATAGTTACAAGGTCTTCTCGCCTCACACAGTAGATTGTATGGCTTCCACATGTGAGGAATCTTAAAGCTGAAATTCAAAACAAAAAAATGCTTCCAGAAAAATGTAAAGCCATTGCACAAATTCAACAGAAAGAAAAAAATAACAGTACATCAATGTCACCAGAGAACACAGATTGGATTGGGGACTATGGGGAAAAGTTACAGGTACCAGAATAGGCCAGTTGCTATGGGGACAATACCTACCAGCAAGGAGGAGGACAGTATATTCCTGCAGGAACCCAACTAATAACTATGAATACAGATTGGATCGGGGAATATGGGGAAAATTTACAGGTACAAAAATAGGCCGGTTGCTATGGTCACGAGGCCTAGCAGTAAGGAGGAGGACGGTGTACTCTCTCAGGAACCCAAACTGTATATGTAAATAATTCTGAATATAGATTGCATTGGGAAATATGGAGCAAAGTTACAGGAAATAGAGAAGACAGATTGGTGAGTTCTTAAGAGGAAAATAAAAACCCTGGGCAACGCTGGGTAAATATGCTAGGTATATATATAACCAGAAAGAGTAGACCTTGCATCTCAGATCCAAGCTGAATTATGCCAGTTCAGAATTGTTTTAGAAATCTTCTGCAAGTAGTAAATTCCTTACTATCAAAGAAATGCCTTAGTGATAACACACCTGAAATACATTCGGAATACCTTAGGACTAAACTGCTTTCAAAAGGGCAGCCGTGTTAATCTGTTGCAGCAGCAGCAGGAACAACACAAGGAGTTTAAAAACATCTTAAAGACTAATACATTTATTAACTAATGGTTTTCTGTCACACAACCAGAATTTGTGGATTAACTTGGTGATTATCTCATTGTTAATAAATTTGTTGATTATAGTATACGTATTACCTATTATAGTATACATATCTATTTCTCATCATATCCATATATAATTATCCAGCTATTGTAATGTGAATAACAGTTGTTTTAATAAAAATATTATAAAATAAATAAATAAATAAATTTGTTGATTAACTTGTTCTGTTATTAATTTAATTTTTTTTTATTTCCCAGTTAATTTCCCAACTACTTTAATGACTTCTAGGTCCCCCCCAGCTAAATACAGTTAGGAACACACATTAGTTAGTTAGGTCATTGAAATTTGTCAGGATTTGTTTGAGTGGGTGCATCTTAAAGGCCTGCTGCCTCATGAGAAGTAATATTAGGTTTGGAGAAAATGCATCACATGTCTTGGTTGTTAAGTAAGCTAATCTCCTGCTTTATTTGGGAAGATAGGGAGGGTTTGAAACAGGGAGAGAGAGAGAACGTTCATGGAACCCAGGTCAGATAGTTGGGTTTGTGAAACAGATAAAAGCTAAGTCTGGGAAAGCAGAGGATAAGGAATAAAAAAGAAGGCATGTCTCTTGGGATGGAGTGGTAAGTGATTTGTTTGCTTAGCTGAAGGCTAAGAATCCAGGACCCTTTCTGAATGTCACTCTTATGGAGTGTATGGTAACAAAAGTGTTTGAGGTTTTTCAGGCGGTGCATTGTGCCTCTTTCAGTAATTTTTCCTCTATTAATTATATACTTGACTCGTTTCTATTGCATATTGTGGTATAATATACAATTATTATATACTATTATTCTGCCCCTTTCAGAATACTCCTTTATGCCTGAAGATCTCTTACATCTGAAAGACATTTGTCATGCCCCTCCCCACAACATTTATGAAATGAAAATGTTTGGAGTCTTTCTGGATTAGTGCATTTTAAATCTCTTCCGTAACTTTCTTTCTCTACTGATTACAATCTGAACTTATTTTTATTGTATTATATACAAATTTATATAATACTTTTAGTAGGGGTTGCAATGAACCCCTTTGCATTCTTTAGTGTGTTACTCACACAGTGCTAGGCTCTTAGATGATTAAGTGAAAAGTTTCCTTCAAACTTATCCTGAATTTCTTTTTGCCCTGGCTTCTTCCTCACTACACTTCCCATTCAACCTTTTATCCACCGACCCTCATCATTCCCTTTGTCCTCCTTACCCACCCTCTTTTAATTATACAACAAAAGCAAGATGGGTAGAGAAAGGAGTGGGTTTATTAAGATACCCGATTATTAAAACTGTAGACGTCACAGATTATGTTTGAGATCCTGCATGCAAGGCCGGTGTTCTGCCACAGATCTTTGGAAATCACACTTTTTGATTCGGTGTGGAGAGGCAGAAAAGGTATACTGATTCATTTAGACAAAACTATTTTCTGCATTTGTTCAGAGGTTCTCAAAAATTTCAGCTGAAGAATTCTTCACTCTTGATTTGCCGACTGATCTTTGTAGCTATCCACCCACTGCTATACTTCTGATGGATCTGTACCCTCTAAACATTTCTTAATCTTTAACAAAAAATGGTATTTTGAGGGTGAGTGAAGTGTGCATGTTGGGGTGGAGAAGAAAAGAGAGATGCAGATGAATGGCAAAGGTCTAGATGGACCAATAATTCTGGTAAATGTCAAGCTATTCTGTTTCTGGATTTCACAGTTTGTAATGTCTCATAATGGCTGTTCCTGCTTCCACATTTAGTCATACTCTACATACACTGGAATTTCATCTGATCTTTTTTTCCCCTGGGGGTATGGTTAACTACCACTACAATATATTTAGAGAAATTGAGAGGGAAAGAAAAGATCATATTGTAACTGCAGTTCAGCATTGAGGAAGTGTTTAAGGTGGTAACCACAAATATAACAAGGAAAGGAAGTTCAGTAGGAAACTTCAATAGCAGAGCTCATCCCCTCATTCAACACATCTTAAGTGGGACTATTCAGAAGTAAAGAGAGAACCAAGACAATGGATACAGACATAGCAACACAAAAAAATAAAAAATAAAAATCACCACCTCTCCTGAGTTTAAAAATTTGCAGCTAGTCACAGAAAATCATGAGAAATAGATTAAGAAAGGATTTTTTTTAAAAAAAAATCTCAGTAAATACAGGTAAAACAGTCACCAAATTGTAAGAATTTTAGCCAATTTGGATGAGCCCAAGCTGAAATGAAGAACCTGTAAGATGACATCCATGTTTTGGGACAGCCTTCCCCAACATGACATTCTCCAGAGGTGCAGCACTTTCACCATTCCCAGGCAACAATCATAGTATATGCTTTATACACCCTGTGGGGAAAAAATCCGGGTTGGAGGAAGTCACCTTTAAAAGGAGCCCATGACAAAATGTGCTTCTCTAAGGTCAACAGAAACAGCCTCAGCACCATTCTCTGTAAATCCATTTTAACTGACAAGTTAGCTAACTAATTAAATGATTTCAATTATTAGTCTTTATGCTACTGAATAAATTTTTAAATATCTAACAATTAACACCATCAAATTAACTTTCCAAATTAATGATATAAATTCTGCCTACTACAGCAGTTAACTTAGTGAATGACACTAAGATGATTTTGTTACCAAATCTCAATAGTCACTGTGCTTATTTTTAAACTCTAATTGAAGTTTTCATAGATTGCATTTGTAGCATTTTATTCCCACTGTACCTCAATTTTTTTTATTATTTTCACATCTGTACATCCATGTTTCAAATGGGCCTATTGAAGTGGACCCATGAAAGCCTATACTATAGCATACTACATTTGTTACTTTTTAAGATGCTGAAAGTCTCTCCCATTTTTTAGAGTCAGCTTACGCTTACCTGGGATATTACTCAAAATGGGAAACAGACTGCTTTCAAGGGAAGCTCTAATAAATGACCCAAGCAATTAAGTTATTGACCAGCTTTACAAGATTATTGTAGGTTTTTTTAAAAAAAAATTATTGAGGCTGAAAAAAATAATAAGTAAATGCAAAATTCAAAATGTTGGCACAAAGAAAATTATTTAAAGACTTTAGTTAAAAACTGAAATTATTTCAAAACATTAACCAAAACAAAAAGCAAAAATGGAAGGATAGCATTGTATGAGTGTCAGCTTCAAAGTTGCAAAATAGTTCTCAACATTCAGGACTGAAAGAGAAAGACTTTATAAGTACCAACATTCTTTTTTGCTATATGTATTATAGTGTTTCCTGTTTTAACACACCCTGATTTTTTTATAATCACTTTTGTGAATTTATCCGTACAAGTCAGTGGAAGAAAAGCATACAATATGCCCACTCACCATTGTTTAAGAGAACTGTGTAACTCACTAGATATTTTCAGATGGCTGAAGGATATAAGAAGTAGCTCTTTTCTCCAGTCTTGTGCATTGTTTCACACCCATGGCATTTATAGTCTGTGAGCTTGCCCTACTGGCCTCAACTGCAAAGGCATTCTTTTGATTGGTCATTCACAGTTCCCCTTCTATTGGTCATTGTCCAGTTAATAAAGCCTCAAGAGGCAGCAGTTATCTATTGAATGCACCAGTTACCTGGCTTATCTAGTCCTGCTGTGAATAAAGTAAAAAAATGAACTGGCTGCTTTGTCCTGGAGCATTTTGTCGCAGTATTCATCTGTTTCAAGAATACCTACATGTAAATGTATTGCCTGGAAAGGTTTCTTAATTCTTTACATTGCTGGTAAATCTAGTCATGTTTTGTGTTACTTTCTGGAGTTTAAAATAAACAGATTGAACACTCAGCAAAGTCCACAGTATGTGCACAGAACAAACACATGTGCACACACAAGCAGATAGAGTAAAAATCCTAAAATTTGCCCAGAATATTTTGTGACATAGAAAACAGGAAAACTGTTGTATGTCAGAGCTCCATGTATATATCAATGTCCTCTAGTAATTCCAGTTATGCTGCCACCCAGAAGCAAGGCACCTATGGGTAGCAATGACAATCAGGTTGGTAGTGGGGGGGGGTGTTATATACATGTGTTGAGGCCAGCCATGTGGAGGTTCCTTGAGACTCTTTGTGTAATATCCATAAGGCAGCCATGAACATAGACCTTTTGACAAAAATGAGCTGGATTGGTCAATTGCATTTTTTCCCCAACGGCTTCACTGTAATCAGTCAGTCTGCTGATATCTGTTAAATTTTCCATATGGTGTTCTTATCCCTCACAAACCAGTATAAAGAAAGTGGCTTCCATATCTTTCCCCTTGATCTATGCTGGCACAAAGCAGCATTCCTACCTAACCCATTTCCAATTGGTTTCCTTTCAAGTCTTCATCTTTATAGTCATTCTGGGTACTTGTCAACTAAACAGTGAACCAAGTCTCTAAAAGATTTGGCACCCCTTTTCTACTGCAGTAGTAGTTCTTTGTATTTTAAGCTGAGTGATATATTTTTGTATGCTTTGCAAAATTTAAGGCTCTGAAGCCTACACAACAGAAAAAAAGAAGAAAATAAGAGTGCCTCATGTGTTCATAGAGTTAACAGTATATAACAAAGTTCTGGACATCACCCACTTAACTCAAAATATAAGATAAAGTAAGGTAGATAACAGAAGAATCTAGGTGAAGAAAATGGGAAACTGAAAAAAAGTATACTCAATTGGTACAAGAGTTGAGAATCATTCTGAGGCATACATGATGCAATCATGTGATGACAGGAACCAAAATAACAGTGGCCAGTAAAGATGTGTATCTGATAGGTGACTTGTCAAAAGACCAGTTAAAGTCTTACATGATTGAGTGAGTAGTGGCCCTTTACTCATAAAATCTCATTTCCTACTGGATGGCTTGATATATAAGAATATATAGAGATGCCTGTGGAAATGTGTGGTATTTCTTCCCAGATACCTGTTTAGAGACGTATAGTTCAAGAAATGAAATTGTATCCCTTAGTGGGATAAGTTGTATTATGTATGATGCAGAATTCTTTACAAGTAAAAGCGAGTCTAAATTGTCTGTACAAGTTATGTGCCCAGACTGAGACATCTATTTCTCTCCAAGGGGAGTGTATATATGAACATCTGTTTATATTAATAAAATAACCTAAAAGATTACTAAACTACCTATTATTATCCCATGTTAAAGATCTTGAAATTCCATTGGTTAAGATTACTTATGGTGAGTATTGATGCTAACCTAATTTAACTGGATAAAACCATTGTTCACAAGTTGAACACCTGGGTAACCAAAAGGTGACTATCAGTAACTTCATATGGATATGGGTTAGCTGACAAATGGCAAAAAAAGCCCCTCAGTTCTTCAGATAAAAGAGACAAGGTAAAGAGTGCAAAACCATGCCAGTCTCACTTGGCCTCTATGTGTCTTTGTGTTTAACTCTCCAAAGCCCTATCCAGCATAGTCAATGGTCAGACATTCTGGAAAGTGAAGCCCCAAACATCTGGAGGACCAAAAGCTGAGACCTACTGTATTAGAGACAGGAACCTGGCTTGGAAAAAAATGGGAAAAGATTTCTAATTAGATTTGGCTGGGCATAGAGCATGTTGCACATTTTACCTTGTGTCTGTGTTCTGAACAAACGTAGTTCTGGCTTGACTTGATAAAAAGTCATGTACCTCCCCAGTTTTGCAAACAATGTGAAGAATAGACTTATACCTCTAGAACTCAACAAGAATAGTTAAGGCTCGTGTGCCACAAGAAGCATCAGATCTGAGCCAGGTTCTAGTTAGATCCTGTTTGGGTTACTGCAACATGCTATGTATGGCTCTGCCTTTGAAGAGTGTTTGGAAACTTCAGTTAGATTAAACGGCTGCAGCCAGATTGCTACCAATGCTGGCTACAGGGGGTACACAACTCCCTTGTTGAAACTGTTCCTTTTTCTTTTTCTCTTCTTCTACTTATTTATTTAATTGCCTTTTTTTTAGAAGACAAGGAAGAGTTAAATAGTGAATTAAATATAATTTCTTTCTTTCTTTTCCTTTGTTCTATCTTCTTCTTTCTTAGCTGCTTTTTAATTTTTTTCCCTCTTCTTCTAATCCTTGATAATCTAGGGATTATTGGTTTTAATAATTACAGAGTAATAAGATATCATAAAGATGTTGTAAATATATTATGATAGAATTTGGATAAACAATATTAGAAAGGAAGAAGAGAGGAATAGAAAAAAGGGAAAGGGGTGAAGATTAGGAGAAGAAGGGAAAGGGGCTTACAATATTATTATTTAATAGAATTGCTATATAAATAAATATACACATACAATATTGTTATAATAATACACACACACACACAAATAAAAAAAGGAAAAGGGAGAGAGAGGTGGTAACTAAGAGACAGAGAGTGAGAGATACAGTTAAACTATAAATGAATATGCCTATTGGTACAAGAAAAACAACAGCACAGATGGCAGCACAAGCTCAAAGATGGCCATCACTGGAGACCACTTCAAGATTCACTGGTCAAGGTAAAATTCTAGAAGGAATTAAAAAGATGAAGGCAGAAATAGGTCATGAGCAGAGAGAGGACATGGAGGATTAATGAAGAGATTTTAGCCAAGGAAAAGTACATTTAAAAAGCAAAAACAGAATTAATCAATTACTTCAATGAAAACATGACACCTGAATTACCTATGAAGACAATATGGGATGCAAGTAAAGCAGTGATGCGTGGCAATTTTATCAGATGATCTGCAGAAATCAATAAAGAAAGGTGTATAGAAGAAAGGATCCTGGGAAAAATGAAAGAATTGGAGAAACAGATGAGGAAAAATCCTGCAGATAATATTACAAGACAAAAGATTAAGGTGTGTCAAGCAGAACTGAACCAATTAAATTTGGGAGAAATAGAACAACAGATGCGTAGATTGAAACACACCTTTTTTGAACAGGCAAATAAACCTTCAAAACTTTTGGCCAACTTATTGAGGAAAAGAAGATCAAGAAACATAATAACAGAGATTACAACGAAGTAGGGAAAGACGACAAAGCAAAAGGAGATAAAACAAGCATTCTATTCTTATTACACAAAGCTATTAAGTAATACCTCCTCAAAAAAAAATCAAAGAGAATTGGAAGAATATTTGGAGAGGAAGAACAAAATCAGATTTTCAGCAGAACAAAGAGAGGTACTAAACAAATCAGTGTCAATGACGGAGATAGTAGAAGCCATTAGGAATACAAAGAATGATAAATCCCCAGGACCCAATGGTTTTACAGCAAAATATCACAAAATCTTGGAGCATGAACTTTCAGTTCCACTTCAAACAACAATAAATGAGACTAAGAAGGAAGGTATACCAGATACATGGAAAGAAGCTAATGTTGTTTACATCCATTATGTCTCTGCCTTCTTTTGGGATCAAAAGAATTACAGACCCATTTCACTATTAAATATGGACTATAAGATTTTTGCTGCTATTATGGCCGAGAGATTTTTAAAAAGTACTTTAAGAACATATCCATGAAGACCAGAACGGCTTTTTGCCTAAGAGAATGATGCATGACAATATCAGGACAGTTTTAAACGTAATTGAATACTACAAAAAACATAATGAAAGGAAGCTGGCTATGGTATTCGTTGATGCAGAAAAGGCATTTGATATGGTCAATTGGTCATTTTTGAAGACGACTATTAAGCAAGTACAAGCGGGAGGAAATTTCATTTCATGGATTGAAGCAATTTATTCTCAACAAACCGGAAGACTAATTATAAATGGAAAGCGTACAGCACCGATTGAAGTATTGAGAGGTACAAGGCAGGGTTTTCCCCTATCACCTTTGCTATTTATTTTGACACTAGAAACACTCAACGATAAGATAAGAGAAGATGTGGTAATAAGAGGAGTCCAGATAAAGAAATTTCAATATAAACTCAAAACCTTTGCAGATGATTTGGTACTTTTTTTGGATGATCCCCTCAAGATCCCCACAAGAGCTCAAAGATTGATGGATACTATTCAAGAGTATGGAGATTACTCTGGTTTCAAAATTCATAAGGAAAAAACAGTATACATATCAAAAAATATGAGGGAGAAGGAAGAAGCTGAATTCAAACAAATTACAGGATTTAATAAAGGACAGAAAGCTAAATATTTAGGAGTTTGGATTGCACAAAGAAATAATGAATTGTACCATAATAACTATGATAAAAAATGGAAGGAGATAACTCAAGATTTGGAAAAATGGACTCAATTAAAAATATCTTTGCTGGGACGGATATCAGTGATAAAAATGAATGTGCTACCAAAAATGAACTATCTTTTCCAAAATCTGCCTATTATAACAAGTATTAAACCTTTTGTTCAATGGAAAAGAGATATAATCAAGTTTATATGGCAGGGGAGGAAACCAAGAATTAAATGGAGAATCATGACGGACACAACAGCAAGAGGTGGTCTAGGCTTGACAGACCTACAAACATACTATAAGGCAGCGGCATTCACATGGATAAAAGACTGGTTAAATCTTCAAAACTCGAGAATGCTGGCGTTAGAGGGAGCAGACCTAAGAATGGGATGGTATGCCTATATGTTTTGTGGAAAAGCAGCAGTAGACAAAGATTTTACGCATCATTTTATAAGGAAATCGCTACTTAGAATATGGACTGACTACAAGAAGAAGAATATAAGGCGGTTACCTAATTTGGTCTCCCCGCAAGAAGCTTTTTTTGGGAGATGGAAAGATACAGATAAATGGCTACGATATGAAGACTTATTAGACATAACAGAAGACTCCGGTATGAAGATGAAATCAAGAGAGAAATTGGAAACTGAAGGAATAAAATTAAACTGGTTTCCCTATAGACAGCTAAAGGAAAGATTTCAGATGGATGTACAAACCTATGGAATACAACAAAAGGAACAAATTCACTTATTGCGAATGTTAAGAGAAAACCCACCACATTTATTAGCATATTTATACAAAGAAATGTTACACCAAGAATGCAAGGAGGAGACAGTTAAAGCAGTAATGATACAATGGGCACAAAACGTTGGACACTCAATACAGTTAGAATGGTGGGAACAGAGTTGGCAATGTACACAGAAATGTACTGCTGCCCAAAATTTAAAAGAAAACTGCTATAAACAGATGGTACATGACACCAGAAAAACTAAAGACAATTTATAAGACAGGTACAGGTCAATGTTGGAAATGTTAAGAGAACTCTGGCATGCTATTTCACATGTGGTGGTCATGTCCCAGAGCACAAAAATATTGGAAAGAAATACATAAGAAAATACGTTCAATTTTGAAGATCTAATTTGGAATGACACCTGAATTTTACTTGTTAAATATGACACATATAATGGACGGAACATCAGCTAAGAGATATAGGAGAATCATATTGTACATGGTGACGACGGCCCGTATTGAACATGCACGACTTTGGAAAAATGAAACTACATCCACAACTGAACAGTGGTGGACAACTTTTATGGAAAACAGAAATGCAGACATACTTACACAAAGATTGAAAGGGAAATCAGAGGAGGATATTAACAAAGAGTGGAAGATTGTTACAGATTTGGGTTGGTGGTAGACAGAAGGAAATACATTTTTCATGATAACAAGTATTATACAGTTAACAGTCAATGAAATATCATGTAACAAGTAAAGTAGAGATATATAGCAGGAACTAAAAAACTACAGATATTAATATTTTATTGTGACACGTGATAGAATAAATAGAGGGAATATCAATAATTGTAACCCAGAAAGGAATGATTGGAGTCAGAATTAATAGGACAAAGGAACAGGAATAAAATATGAATTCAAAATTATTGTGGAATATAAAAGCAATAAATACATAACAAAACAGGAAAAAATCTTCCATAGTTTTGGGAAAAAGAAATTTGATATTGTCTGTCTTCAAGAAATACAAACAAAACAAGAAAAAATAAAATTGATTCAGAATAAAAAAATTACGAAAAGAATTCATCTCAGTGATGATGGACAAAAAAGAAAGAAAGGGGTTGTTATGTACATTAATCAGAAAATCAGAAAAGCAAAAGAAATCTTCAGTGATAAATATGGCCAATATTTAGGAACTGAGATAATCTGGCAAGGCCAAACAACTTTATTAATAGGAGTTTATGGCCCACATCAAAATAAAGACAAATTTTATAAAGAGCTCACTGCAAAGATAACAGAACTTACTTGTGAAAAAAATTATTATTAGGAGACTGTAATTGAGTGCTTGACCCATTAGGAGACAGAAAATCAGAAAAAGAATATAAAGAAGGAGCAAGCGAAACTTCCAAAATCTTTTTAGGAACTGATGAAAAATTTGACATCGATGGATGTATGGTGTCATTTGCATTAACAAATAAGTTAACAAAATAAGTTACTTTTTATTCAGATAGGCATACATCTTTGGCTATTTCCACGCTACCCTCTTATAGCGCGATTATTCCACTTTCAACATCCTATGGAATCCTGAGGTTTGCAGTTTTGGGAGGGGCTGGATGGATGTTGAAAGTGGAATAATTGCGCTATAAGAATGTAGTGCAGAAATGGCCTTTGTCAAGATTAGGCATGCTTCTGATTTCTAAAATGTTAAGCAAAAACTTGATCAAGACAGAAATACTTCCAAGAAATTTATCTGACCATAATGCAATTTTACTTTTTTTAAAGAAAAATAAACAAGATTTCAGATGGTGGCTAAATGAGAAACTACTACAGGAGGAAAAGATCATAACAAAAGAAAAATACTCTCTAGCTATACTTTTCTGAAAAATTACAGAAAAGAACCAGTGTTGATACTGTTTGGAATGCTAGTAAGGCTGTGATGCAGGGATTTTTAATACTACAAAATGCTGAATTGAATAGAAAAAGAAGAAAATATAATGTTGAAGTGTCAACTTTTGTCAACTTTTACCCAGGACACTGGGATAGCAAAAGCAAGCTCTTCTCCCCAAGAACCAGATGATCCTTTTCTGCAATTTATCTCTCCTTCCAGATGGGCTAGAGACTTACTTTTTAAAAAAATGGAATCTCAGAATCTGGGCCAGCTAATAGACCTAAGAGGTACCAGGTAGAATGCCTAGAATATAGATTTCATTTGGACAACCTATTCACACAGAAACCCTAAAATATGAGCCTTGGAAAATGTCTTCCCAACTCTTGGATATCTTCATTGGATTCATCATTCTGCCGGAAAGAGAAGATGCTGAAGAAGGAAAACTGTAACTCACATTTGAGGACAAATGAAAAGGAAAAGGGAGGGGATCTACAGCCCCTTTAAGACTAACTGATTTCTGTGTTATCATGAGCTTTTCTAGCATCTGAGGAAGTGGACTGATACTCAGAAATGCTCATACTAAAATATAAATCAGTCTTAAATTCCTGGGTTTTTTCCTTCTTCCTTTCACTTTTTCCTCACACTGCACAGATCAACAGGGTTACTTCTGTGGGTGGGAACCGTTAGAAAATGCTTCCAAACCAAGGATTCTTTTTAACTCCCTTCACCCATTTACTATTAAAGCAATGGGGCTTTAGACAGTAAGGGTTTCATTGGCCCTTTCCACACACGGAGGAAAAAACGGGCGAAAACATGCTAGGATGGACCTTACCTGCATCCGGGTAAGTCCGTTGCCGCATGGAGCAGCGCATTTCCGCTGCTCCACACTCATCGGCGTCCTGCGGCATCCAAAATGCCGGCTGCCGGCTGGCAGAGGCTCTCCACCAACCGGAGAAGCTCGCCAGCCGGAAAGCCCACCCCTGGCAGATCTGCAGGCACGCCCTTGCACGCGTCTTCAAATCTACACCGGGTGCTGCGACGCGGCTGCACGACCCATGCCTTTTAAAAACCACATGAAAAGTGGTTTTTAAAAAGCACGTGGTGCCACTACTTCCGGTCGCCCTAGCGCGGATTGGGGTGTGGAATTACACTAAAGTAATCCGCCCCAATCCATTTTACGGTGTAGGCAACCTCCGGCAGAGGTCACGCTACACCGTTTTAATACCCCCATGTGGAAAGGCCATTGTTGCCTCTAACCTATAAATGCTGTCTCTAGAACTCTTCCCATTTGCTCAGTCTCCTATTGTGGGCATGTATCAGAGCAAGCAGAGAACTTCCCAGATATGTTTCCTCTTTCCTTCTTCCTCCCCCCTCAAAATGGTAAGTGCAGGCTCAGCTGAGCTGTTCCTCCTCATGAAACTTCTCTGTAGTTAGCCAAGGCTTAGGCACCATGTGTGTGTGTGTGTGTGTGTGTGTGTGTTTGAATGTACCTTTAAATGCAATTAGTTATGAAGCTTTCATACTGCCTGTTTGCCTTACTTTGCTAAAACTAGTCTCCAAAACACTGAAGAGGTTCAGCCCTTCCACTTGTGAACTCCACTTAAGAAGACTGAATCTTAATCAAACCAGTCTTCATCTTTCCCAGAAACAGAACTAATACCTATCTCCTCCCTCCTTTTCTGCCTTACTTAAAAAAATTCCAAGGGAGACGGGAGAGAGGGAGGAGCAAAAATCAGCTTCAGTTGATGCATGTTGCAAGTGTCTGCTGCTCAATTTATATTCCTCACATCCTGTCTCTTTGTCTCTTTTTTGGTGCCTCAGTGAAGGAGGGGGAAGTGAGGAGCGAACATTACACACTATTATTTTGTGCACCAGGGGTGGAGCACAAAACCCAACCCCCTTTTGGTCTGCAACTGCCTCTTCTTTCTGTCCCACCATTCTTATGGATACACCAGTGGGAGAAGGCCTCTTGGGACTGCTTCCAGGATTTGGAATTCCCTTCCTAGAGAAGTTAGATTGGGGCTCTCCTTTCTATCCTTCCATAGGGAGGTGAAGACTTCGAGGTTTCATACGGCCTTTGAGGGCTGTTTACTCAGGGAGAAAGAGCCTTTATAATTTGCTGTACTGTTTATATTTGTTTTCTTTTTAATGGTGATCCTTTTAACTGCTTTTAGTTCTATAGATAATCCAAGTATATTTTTTAACTTTTCTATGATGTGAATTTTTTTTATGTTTCTATTTTGACTAGTACTTTAAATCATCTTGAGTCCTAGACTAGAAAAAGAGAGGATATACATAAATAAATACATAAATCACAACTTATATATCTATAAATAACAACATATACATATACGAGTATATGTTAGCTTTGTGCCTGGTCCCCCAGTCCAGTTTGGACATTGATTTGGTGATTTTGATCTGGGCCCAGTTTGGTCTCGTTTTTATTTGGATCCATGGAAACTGGTCTGAATCAGCCAAATCCACCTTACTTGGAATTCATCCAGATTATTTGTACTAGTCCTAATATGCATTTTATGTTTGTATATATTACCTTGCCTCAGGACATTTCCACACTAGACTGTCATAGTGCTATTATTCCACTTACAACATCCTATGGAATCCTGGGGTTTGCAGTTTCCCCTCCCGAAATTGTAAACCCCAGGATTTCATAGGATGTTGCAACTGGAATAATAGCGCTACAATAGTCTAGTGCGGAAATGGCCTCAGTGTGTGCCATCTTCAGATAAGGATGCTTTTTTATCCAGTTGAAAAGCCATATTGCTACATTTTATTTATATATAAAACCCCTATATGACTTGGAGCCAGGTTATCTAAAAGACTGCACATTTTCAAACTTGCCTGGGTTTTAGGACATTTTGAAGAAGACTTCTTCTTGGTCCTCCTCTTTTGGGAGAAGAAGGAAATTTTCTTCTTGGTCCCACCATTCTCACAGGCATGTTTGATGAAGGCTTCTCTGTGGCTGCTCACAGGTTCTGGCATTCCTTTCTAAGGGAAGCTAAATTGTCCCACCTTGTCTTGCCCTGCCGCCAGCAGGCAAAGATCTTTCCACTTGGGTAGGACTTTGGCAGTTTGATGACTGAAGGGGACTTTTAATAGTTAGGTGTCATCTCATGTTGTTCTTTTAAATGGCTTTCAAATTACTTTAATATCTTAACATGGTAATCTCTGTGTGTTTTATTATGATCAACTGCTGTTCTTAGTGCATCTATTGTTAATAATTTGGTGAGTTGCCTTGTGTCCCTGTATTAGGAGAAGGCTGAGAAAATAGATGAATACAATAGAGAATTAGAAGAGATTATTAATCAGAAATAGTGAGGGCAAGAAATACAGTAACAAATTGTGAAAGCTTTTTTTTTTTTTGGAGGGAAAATAGGTTAGGAAATTCAAAATAAGCAGGTAGGATTCTGCTGTTTGCTTGTGGTTTTCTACCACATTTGCTATTTCTTGGAGAATCACCAGGCTTCCTACCTCCAGATGGCAGTTAGTAGGGATATGGAAGGTATCTATACAGTCTGCCCTCCACATTTGCAGGTTTGACCTTTATGAATTTGATGATTCACAAGGCACTGCTTGCCTCACTCCCCACCTCACTTGCCAGGCTTGTGTTTAAAATGGACGTTTTTTTTCTTTTTTGTTGAGCAAAGCCCCTCTACCACTGCTGAGGGTCTGTCTTCTCTACCATTGTGGCTTCATATTCTGCCCTGTAATGGCTGCTGATTGGTCGGGTGTCCTCTTTGCTCCTATCCCTACCCTTTTCAAGATGGCCACCAGAAGTAACTAGAAGGCTCTTCTCCATCTGATGGAAAAGCACCTGTAAGCCTTTTAGCTAGTGTTTTCCTCAGATAGCCTGGGTAAGAAAACTGGCCAATGGAACTACCACTGTTGCCTACCTCTGCCCTATAGTGTAACCATTCTGTTCTTCTCTGTAACAGATTACCAACAAAAACATCAGAATGCCACCAGAAGAGGAATGTGTAATTTTTGCTTCTATGAAATGTTTAATTTCTTTCATAATCAGGATAAAAAGAATGGGAAGGATTTTGTCAACAAAACCATTTACATCCAGCTAATCCACCACATTTGTGGGCTATTGCTGATAAACCCTTCCACGTGGGGTATTAGTTGGAAGTACACATTCAACACATCTTCTCCTGACAGGTTACATGGCACTGACAGAGAGAACGGCTTGATCCCTTATCACTCAATGCAGCAGATGCTGAGGATCTTGGATCTTCTATTGGTATCACACCGTCCACATAAAAATAAAAGAGGGGTTGGTACATGAAGCCTTGAGTAGTTTTGGAACATTTCCTTCCCATCACACTCTGCAACCAACAGTCCTAGATTTCCACAAAAACTTAGCAAGCTCTCATGTAGGCATGACCACAGATTTCATGGATGTATTAAGTGAAATTGGTCTGGAAGTGCTTCATGCTGAGTTTACAGCTTTTTCAGAGAGTTGAAAAGAAATTTCTCAGTTATCCTGCTATTGTTAAAAAAAAAAAAAGAATAAAACCACCACTCTAATGCTGCTTATGCAATCCCAGTTTATAAATGAAGACATCTTAGTATTATCAAAGATTCATATGCCAAGTTATGAATAAAAAGCTTCAAATGTATTCTTTTGAAATTGCCAAGAAAAGCTGTTCCTTAATGCCTGTTGAACATTGGGGCAGACTGATTCAAATGTTAAAGCCGAGCTCAGACCTTAATTTAAAAAAAAAAAAAAGCTATCAGAATAATTGCTAAGAATATACAAGGATTATCCAAAGTAAACTGCAGCCTGCAAAATGAGAATTGCATGTTAGCTAATTGTTAATTTTAGCAATTGCAATGGCTAATTAGTGTAGCACATATTGACTATTAGCATGATGCCCCAGCACCTGCTTTCCCCAATGAACCGATTCCTTCATTGCTCATGCAGGAGCCAAATGTGTAATTATTGGCCATCATTGGGGCGATTTTTTCAGTGATTCTTTTGTGTGATGTGAATAAAGCATAATGACATATTTTATTAGAGGGCAAATAGCTGTTTGTTAATGGAAATGATTTGAAACCCAAGAAACTCAGAGCTAGGAACGTGTTTTCAGTATCAGCATGAATTCAAATGTATTCCCTTTTAACTGTATAAAAGAAGCATAGAAATCAAATCTAAACTTAGTATAATATATTTAATGGTATGTGCAAACACAGCATTGATTAGCTACCTCAAATGTATTTCAGACATGCATCATTTGAGTGTTTTGGAGGCTGCCAAGTTTCCACTTTTCTTGTTTAAAACTCTTCTGTGGAATGAAGCAGCAGCAAAAGGAGGTTGAGACCCCCCTCCTTATTTATACTCCCCAAACCATGCCTGTAACATAAAGTAATACTTATAAAGCATACATCTTTGGCAAGAAACTACAGAGCACAATTTTATTACATCCTAAAACACATGTTTCAATATATATATAAAAAGCACAAGTGTCACCCACTATCTCAATTACTCAGGTAACTGCAGCAGTAAGCAAATAAGTTGTCAAGTCTTGTAGATTTGATGGTGCCACCTCCAGCTTTTTGGCTATGCAAGTTGGGTTTTTTTTAGTTTTTAGGGATACAGTACAATTGTGAAGTGCCATAGAAATGGTTTTCTCTGCAAATTATTCTTTTCTACTCTGCATCTTCATCTATTTCTTCTTTGTTTCAAAACAACTTCTGTTTCTATGGCCAATGAATTACTTCTGACATTGAGTGAGAAATTTTATATTGACATCAAGTGTAAAGTGGAACCAGTGGCACAGAGTTAGTTCCAACAATATCCAGCAACTGTCTTTCACCATATATACTTGGTCACTCAAGGAGTCTATTCATGTGAGTAATGTAATGTCAGAGTGCCCACCTCGGCCACTCTTCTCTTTCATAAGTTGTAAAAATCATAGCTTGTAATTTGCCATGTCACAGAAAATACCATATCACCTTCTGTGACTTTGTGGATTCTGTGTTACAAAGTTTAACTATAGGTGCCAGTTTCCTGTGAATGTCAACTGGTGTTATCACTGGAACCAACTTTGTGATACCATTTACAGAAATACAAATACTGAAACAATATGGAAAACAATATAGCTGTGTTAGTGACTAATGTTTTATGTTACAGCCAGTGGTCTGTTTAAATCAGACACAATTTAGTGGCTGGATTAATTACAAGGTATTAAACTAATGAGGTTTGTGGATTGCTCTGATACATCAGTAGTTCAATCATTTGTTCTCAGTCTCCTTCACACTTAGTTCAGTTTTACCAGTTGTTTGTACAGATAGGTATAATTGAGTCAAGGTTAAACACTTTAGCTCCATTCGTTTCAAAGGAAGAACTAAATACATGTTTAATTTTCTTATGTTGGGATCAATCTGACTATAATTTTGAGTGGGTCATACATATTTTTCTTTAGTATATATCAAAGAGTGAAAGTAACCAGTTCATAGAGCTAGTTACTTGTAATCAATGTCTTGATCACAATTATAACTTAATAAAGGATGAGCTCACCCCTTAATAGTGTAATTGTATCTTTTTACAGTGAGTTAGTTATAATGATTCGTTGTAGTTACAGGGTGTGGGTTTATTAAATGATGGAGGAGAAATAACACATAGTTCAAGTGTTGGCTTATGCTGCTACCCTGTGTTTTATTGTGGCTGTTGAGGTGAAAACAATGGCAGATGATAGGATGGCATCTTTTATAGCACAGCTAATTGACTTTTTTAAAAAACTAATCAGTTACTCTTCAGAAACATGAAAGTAAAGATTTTCTTTTTAACAGTTTAGCTTTAATGCTAAGTAATTTGGAGGTGTTGGAATGATAACTAATTGCATTTTAAAAGTAACTTTCCAAGCTCTGGTATGCATATGCACTTTAACATAGATTTCTCTTTCCAAAGCAATCAGGTGTTCGCTAGAAGACTGCCAGGGAACAATATTTGATGTCCAAGCCACTCACTATGACTCTCATTTTGGGCTCAATCCAAACTACTCAAGAGACTGCTTTTCTTCTTATGGGTGCCTCCTTGAGTTTTCTCCTAGTATGCCAAGCTGAGACCACAAAAGGACTCTAAAAGGGTATTACCAGTGGCAGCTGCTCAGTTGTAGAATTCTTTTTTCCTTGAGAATTGCCAAAAGCCAAGTGTCCTTCAGAAGAATTGTGAATAAACAAGTTCAGAGTGTTTCTAAAAGAAACCTGGGTTTTTAGTGTTTGCATCTGTCTTTGCCACTGAACCTGGCATAGGTTGACATTTTAATCTCTCATACTATTGCTCTGTTTTTCAGATATGAGACATTTGAAACCAATAATGTTAAGCTGTCATTCATATATAGGGAGAGGCTACAGAACAGTAAGTGCCTACTTTGCATGCACAATGACCAAGATTTGATCCCAGATATCTCTAGCTAAAGATACTAAGGACTGAGCCTTGATTCTCCAACATGAAAGCATGTGCTAACAATGCTATAGCCCCTCCCAAAACATGGGATGAGATCTTACATTATTGACTTTTATGTAAAGGTGTAGGAAAGTTCTCTGTCTGAGATTTTTCAAAAGTGTTCCCATTCAGAGAAGGCAATCCTGGGCTACGTCTGAAACATTATGGTGGAGATGGTGGTGGTGGTGGTGGTGGTGGTGATTTATAAGAACCCAAAGCAGCTAACAATCAAATTAAAGGCACAAGCTAAGGTCACAAATTACAGTTATCATAATATACACACACAAAATAACAGATGTCTGCAAAAATACAATTCAGACAAGCAGCAGAAGGTAAATGAAGCATTATTCCCTGAAAACATGTATAAATAAATATATTTGACCTGGAAGACATAAGTATGAGGAACAACACAGTCTCTAAGAGAAAGGAGTTCCATGCTCACATACAAGATGATAAAGTATCTATGATTTTAAGAGCTAATGCCCAGCTCACTGGACCATCAAGCCCAGAACTCTATACTCAACTGGCACCACCATTTCAAGATGTCAGAGATAGATTCTTGATACGCAAGGTTCTCTAACCACAGCTTTGAGAGTATGAAGCTATACCTCCCCTGTGCAAAGCACGCACTCAATTAAAGTGAAAGATATTGACGAAAGTAAAAGAATTACATGGTTGCATCCTCCACTCACTTTTTATTCCACATATGTTTATTTCCTGGTCACAGTTCTACACGCAGAATGACTATGAAGGTACACAGTGAACCTATATTGTTGTGTACTTTCAAGATGTTTCAACTTATGGATATCTTAAGGCAAACCAATTATGGGGTTTTCTTGGCAAGATTTGGTAAGAAGGGGTTTGCCTTTGTCTTCCTCGGAGGCTGAGAGAGTATGACTTGCCCAAGATCACCCAGTCGGTTTCTGATACTCAGACCCTGATCTCCAGAGTCCAACACCCAAATGACTACCATGCTGGCTGTTGAACCTATGTACCAGGAGTGAATGCCAAAAGGATTTTAAAAAATCATTTTGCTTTAAAATGTTACGAACAGAGGTAACTGTTCTTTCTTCTGCTGAAGCATTCCTGTAGTTATACAATAGTAGTAGTAATAAAAGTAGCTTTTTTATGATATAAAGACAGGCAAGGAACTAAAGCTGATACATTTCACACTGAGGTGTTGCTTAAGAAAAGTGAAAATAATCCAACAATGTTCTTCCACTTGTGAAAGAATTTGCACAAGAATGTCAACAACTTCTTACAGAAGAAGTAGAATACCTGTAACACCTTTCTATAGTATTATAGCACTAAGCAATATTTTGTGCAAACTTCTGAATAAGGTATTCTGGATCCAGCCCATTACCAGTACTATGCTTGTTCCAACTATGAAAAAAAATTATTTACAAACATGAGAAAGAAACCATGAATAGGCACTTTCTTTTCTCTCCAAGGGCCTATAGCTTCTCTACTGTTTTAAGATGCAGATATATGTTCAGTATTCAGGCTCACTGTTTGACCCATTAAACTAGTATTGAGGAATAATTTGTGTGTTTTCCCAGTATGGCTGCATGTAGAATGGGGCTCATTTCCACAAGTTTGAATAAATTTATCCAGTTCAGTGAACCTGTTGTTAAGCTTAGCAAAACTCAGTAGGTGGCTTTAAAGTCCTGTAATTAGCCCATTACATAAAATCTGTACTTTAGATTTTTGCACATTGGTTAATAAGTATAACATGCTTCATATATATAAATAACATTACACTAAATGACAGCACATAAAGGAATTAAAGGCCAAAGTAGTTAAATAACATACTTGAAAGAGACCATAAATTAGCATGTTTAATTCCAACTCATTGAACAGGAAAAGACTTGCAGCCCTACTGTACCATTTCTGTATATATACAATAATTGACAGAGAAACAGAAATTTGGCCTCCTTGTTTTGTGTACAGTTAATGTAACTTATATCTGGACTATTGTTTTTAATTAATGCAAAATATTATCACATTCCAGGAAGACTCCAACTACAGTTCTATTCAGGAATACTTCAGCACCTCATAACTGATAATCTTCAGTCAAGAAACCACTCATTCACAGAGCAGAGATTGCTAGATGGTACAGCTTCTTGCATCAGTGTTCAGGCCTAATCTTTCAGCCTTGTATTAGGGATGTTGCTTTTTTTTCAACTTGCAGACCAGCAAAGCATTACAAAACTCCAGCTCATCCATAGGGAATTCCGAGGACTGGCTTCCTGTTTAACCTGAAGCCTACAGCACTGAAGCATCAAAGGTGAAAATAATGATGAAAAGAAACCTTTCTCTGCTGACTTTAAACAATATGTATCAATACAACTTCTCTCTGCACCTGTAAATCTAAGCATGGGATGGAAACCTGCCACAGCCAATCCCAGGCTAGGCTAGATTGGAAAAGGAATAGAAAAACTAAAATAACTTTTAGAAAAAAGAAGAGGGGAAAAAATAGAACAGTGAATATTAACTAGCAAGTGCAAATATTACCAGGAGTCAAATAAGCATAACACTAACTCCATGTATTAAAATATTTATATCTTGTCCTTTTATCATGAGATTTCAGAGTAGCAAACAGTATAAACAGCTTAAACAATTTCAGATTAAAATCAATGAATAATTTAAATAAGATAAAAATGTTGAGCAATTCAACAAATTAAAACTGAAAAGACTAAAAGAGTTTTAAAAATCAGGTACTTGCTTAAAAGTAAATTTGACCCAAAAGTCTAATAAAAAATTGTGTCTTCATCTGAAGTGAAAAAGAAACCAGCTGAAATGGAAATAATCTCAAACGGAAAAGAAACCAGCGGGCTCTATAAGGGGAAGGAACTCCACAAGTGGGGCACCACAGCTCAGTAGGCCCTTCCCCTAACCTCTA
The DNA here is from genome assembly GCA_948474755.1 of Ctenosaura bakeri. NCBI lineage: Eukaryota > Metazoa > Chordata > Lepidosauria > Squamata > Iguanidae > Ctenosaura > Ctenosaura bakeri. The sequence goes on along the minus strand of CAOLHI010000999.1, from coordinate 399,159 downwards.
CCACTGTGGGACAGTGATCTCAGCCCTTGGGCAGGCATATCTATAGAGAGGCACTCTTTCAATTACCAAAGTCAATTACCAATTACTTTCAATTACTTTCAATTACCAAAGTTAAGCAATTTAGGGATTTTAATAGTACCACCACCACCTTGAATTCAAACCAGAAGCAAATTGGTAGTGAATGCAGTTTCTTTGGTACCATGTGCTGCTTGCATGATACCCCAGTCAGCAATCTGGCTGTATATTTAAACTTACTGCAGCTTCCAAGTCCTCTTCAAGGGCAGCCCCATGTATAACACATTACAATAGTCGAATAAGGAAGATACCAGTACCTGGACAACTGTGCCTGGGTTATTCTTGTCCAGGAAAGGCTATCGCTGGTGCAACAGTTATAGGTGGTGCCAAGCAGTCTGAGCCACAGAGTCCACTTGGGCCACCAGAGACAAAGATTCATCTAGGAATACTCCTACACTAAAGAACACTAGTGCTTGTGATCAGATGGGAGAGGACCTCACACTGCCATTTCCCACTTAGACCATGTAATTGAACAAAACTTTGCAGCTAGAATCCTGTTTGATACATTGCTGATGGACAAACCTCTGTTACCAGATCCAGGAGGAAGTGCTATCACTGTCTGTTCAGTACCTGTTTGCCAGCAGCAAGATCTTCCCTTCTCTCCTCTTCTCTTCTGTCTCCCAGCACCTCCAAGAAATTGTTTTGGAGATTTTTCCAATCCTACAGAGCAGATATTGAAGCACACTGGAGGAGGCATAGCTTCCATCTTGGTGTGCAGATAGAAATTCTTGTGTCCCCAGATGTAGCTGAGTCCTGATATGCAACATCATTCTTCAGCAGAAAGGGGTTAGGTGACCACATTTTCCCATAACATCAGGTACTGTATTTGCTGGCATATAAGACTCACTCCCCCCCAAAAAAAAACTATTTGAAAATGGGGTGCGTCTAATATGCTGGTATGTCATATACATCAACAAATAGTATTTGCCAGTGTATAAATGGGGTACATGTTATACATGGGTGCATCTTATACGCCAGCAAATATGGTGCTTCTTTAAGGATTTTGGAAAGAGCCCCTCTGAGTCCAGCATACTGTTCTCATGGTGGTGGCCAGTCAGATGGCTGTAGGAAGTCTAAAAACAGGACATGATTCTAATAGCAGCCTTCTGTTCATGTTATCTAGCAAGTGGGATATAGAAGCATAGCATTTTTGATACTATAGATAAATATAGGCATTGATAGCATTAACTTCCATGATCTCAACTAAATTAAATTCAACAAAAACTTTTTAAAAGTCACTTCTTCACCTAAGATCATCCAAGAGTGCACATTATCAAAATTAAGTATTTAAGCCTTTTTAAGAAAAAAAATGTGAAGTCAATAATAAAATATGCATTGAATTGCACCTCCCTTTAAAAATAAAACTAAACACTTCTGCAAGCATACACAGTTTTTCCCATTTCTCCTTTCCTCCATGAAGTTCAGCCATTCTGTACATCAGGAACAGGCAATTGCCAGAGGTTGAGGTGGCTGCATTGGTTTCTGTGGAACCATGTAGGGTCACTCATCCCTGCAGTGTTTCTGTTGAGAAAGGGCGGTTCATTGGAGATTTTGAAAAGATGTTTAAGCTCAAAATGCTACTTATGCCCTCTAGGGAGCATGAGGAGTCACTGTGCCATTTTCCCACTCTCTGAGTGTTTTAGTCAATTTCCAGTTAATTTCCTGGTTCTTTTAAAGGCCTCTTCTAGGCCAACAAAGTCTAAGGGTACATAAAAATATAAAATTAAAAAATAAAGTAAAAAAAAAAATGCTTGTTGCTTTTGAGGTCTTCAAAAATGGCCAGAGGGACAGATGTATACTGCTGCAGTGCATATTATAGTCACAGATATGTGTTGTAGCTATATTCTGTGAAGCCTCTTTTCATAAGGGGTAAGCATCTGTTTTGGACAAAATCCAAATCTGGAGAAATTCATGCTTTTTAAATTAAAGCAGTCATTTTCTGAAGGCATCCAAAGTTAAATCTAGCTGTTTCTCAAAAAATGAGGTTTGTTTTATAGATTCAGAGTGGCATGGGTATTTAGACAAGTAAGCTTACAAATGACAACCCCCTCCAAGTTCTCTGAAGCTACAGTTCCAGACAGGGAAATTCACCAGGGCTCTCCTTCTAAACTTTCAGATATAGGGCTTGTGGGAGAATATAAAAGAAGTTTCTCAATTTGGGTAAGTGAAACAGAAAACAGAAACAGAACTCCAAACTAAGGCCATTTCTGCACTGGACAGTTATTGTGCTATTATTCCACTTTCAACATCCTTTGGAATCCTGGGGTTTGCAGTTTAGGGAGGGGCCTAAACTGCCAACCCCAGGATTCCATAGGATGTTGAATAATAGCACTATAATAGTCTAGGGCAGAAATGGCCTAATTTTCATGAAACGTAATTACCATCCCTATTTGCACCTGTTTTTCTGAAAATTTACAAGTTATGTACCAAAGGTCATCTGTAGAGTGCATACTTCTTTCATATAAATCCCTTCCCCTGCAAAAAAAAAAAAAATGAGGAAAAGCAATTTCTATTTCTAAACTTTAAAAGCTCCCCTTTAACAACTCCCTCTACATTTACTGGTCTGAGATTTTGTAGGTTACTTATATGGGGATCTCTACAATGAATGCTATTTTCATTGAAATTTCATCTGAAACAATGAAGAGGGATGCTTTTCTTTCAAAATCATAAAGAAATTATTTGTACAAGACTCTGCCTGCCCTCCCCAACCCCTGCCACCACTCCTATCTCTTTGAAATTTGGCAAGCTTTATTGACTTAGATGGATAGCTAAAAGAATGCCTACAGATGAGACTCTTTCTCACTCTGTGATTGTACATGGACCTCCTCCCTACTTACAACAGGCCTGTAATAGGTTATGGTACAGTGTGGAAGGTTATGGGTCAGAGAGAGTCAGTGCCACTAGAAAAAAACACGTTTACAGACTCCTTATCACCTGTGCCCAAAATTCTCCTTCATGGAGAAGTTATCTATAACTCACATACATGTTTTTTTTCAGTATTTGTGCAGGTATGTTCGGAATGTTTAACAAGCAAGCAATGGATTTTATCTGGGACCAACATTTAAGCACGTGCAAATCTATTTTTAGTAATGACTTGCAGGTAATGTATTTTATCACTGCTGGTCACTGATGTGTGTTCTACTTGATGTTTTAATTTCATTTTTGTTACTGTTATTGAAGACATCTTATTATTTATATATCTATTTAAAATTATTTTTAGGCCACCCAAGTAGTCTAAAGTCTTCCAAGTTTAGCTAACAAATTTAGCTTGTTTTGCTGTAGCTTTTTTGCTTTCTCCTGAGTATTCTTAAAGGATATTCTTGGAAATGTGAATAGGCTTATCTTCATGCCCCTTTACACAACTTTCAGAAGATGCCAAGATTTAATAGGGTAAGCATATGTCTTACTTTACAGAGGAGAGATTTTATAACAATCACATGATTCTAGATGTCTTCTATTTGAAGGGCTAGCCAGTCTAAGGCCCTTTCCGCACAAGGCTGGTGAATCGGTTCATGCCGTTTCTTACCAGATTTTCTGGGCTTGAAACAAGGCGGACTTTCCCTCATTTCCTTCCGCACAGCTAATGCGTATGTTCCATTCTGATTCAGAGGAGTGTGAGTTAATGAATCCACACTGCCTCCACCATGGCCACTCCCGCTACTCCCCTCACCCCACCCCGTCGGCTGTGATTGGCCTTTTCTTTTTCTTTTTGCATGGTTTAGTACGTCATTGCGTACATGCGAAAGTCCATACTACCCCCTGGCCCCTCCCATGAGCCCTCCCCTGACCACCAATTCGCATTGGTGCAAATGTACATGTCTGCACCACTGTGAAAGTACAAATCGGATCAATCTGGAAAATTGGAAAACCGATTTCTTCCGGTCTTCTTTTCAAATAGCACGCTTTACCACCACACGGGGGCGCATTTAGTCGGAATTACATGCAGAACGAAGGTAAATAAACTGAACCTAGTCCGCTCCAACGTGCAGAAGACCTTTGTGGCAAGACGCATTGGCCCACCTTAATAACCGCATGCAGAAAGAGCCTAAGTCCGATTTAAAGATAAAAGTAAGAAGGGAGAACTTTGAAGTTGCCTATTCAATAGTTTGTATCTGGACAGGAAAATGAACAACCATACAATTCACCTGTTGCAGGCTTCCCTTCTATGCTGTGCTCTTATGTATATTTTATAACACACACACGCACACACAAAAATATATGCACGTGTCTATTCTTTTGTCTTAATCCTCATCATTTACATAATCACACATTATGATTTCTAAATATGCATATACAGTGGCCCTCCAGTTTCACAAGGGTTCAGGGTGCAGAACCCTCGTGAAAGTGGAAAAACTGCAAATAACTTCCCCCTATGTTCCTCTCCTATTCTCTTCCAGCACCCCCCACCATTCCCTTGCCTTTTGCCTAGGTGTGGAGAAAGAAGGCACACACACCCCAGCCAAAGGCAAGGGAATGGGAGGAGCAGAATGGGCAGGTGGCTTATGCACACCTTATGAACAATCGAATTCACAAAGGTCAAACCCGTGAATGTGGAGGGAGGACTGTATATGGTGACAGACACACAAGCACACTCTGATGTATCTTTGAAAAAAGAGCATGCCCAGCCCAGACAAGGCAGCTATAGACACCAAAACTTTCATTTCTAGACACTCCATGCTGACTCCATGATTTGATCTTATGTTAACCTACATGAACCACTCTGTGGGAACACATGATTAAGCTCTCCCAGGCTACTGAGCAACTGATTTGACTCTTCCCCCACCCTCTGGAGCTGTCCAGTCCCCATATAAATGCTATGGTGGTGATTTTTAGGGGTGTACATCTAGCAGAAGGTTAGGACTGGACTAAGCAATGCTACAGGGTCTTGGCTCCCTACTCGCAATCTGAATTGTAATTCTTAATTCTATGTTTCATTTCATTTTAAAGAAATTTACTGTTTCTGGACTTCCTTCTATTTAATTATTTAATAAATGTACTGAACAGGGAAAGAGAATTGGTTTAGTTCTTTTTGCTGAAGGTTGGCCCCAGTCATGCACTGGACCTCTTGGATAAGTAACTTATCTAATTTTCACAGATTTTATAGAAAGCTCTGGATAAGGAATTGACTCTTCTCCATGCCTGTATCTGTACGTGTGCCTATGTCTGTCGCAGCTTGGAAACAATACATTAAAAGCAATGATGTTACCTGTTAACACATTACTCTGGAGGATAACAAGGTTACAGCACAATGAATTATAATGAAGTTATTCTCTTTCCCCAATAACATATACTTGTTACACCAAAACAACATTGCTGGTAGTTTTTTTTTAAAAGGTAACATTAATGTGCTAGCTTGTTGAATTCTATAGTGTTACTTATGTACACCTAGGGTTACTAACACATGAATGATGGTGGCATTACCTATAAACAGTGGATGTCTTGCAGCCTGTCCTACCTTACAGAGTTGGAAATGCTGTGGAACCTGTCCCACATTACAGGAACAGACATTTGTCACTAAACAGATACACCACATGAAAACAATTACAGTCATCCCTCCACATTTGCTAGGTTTAGGGGCACAGGACCCCCACGAAAGTGAAAAATCTGTGAATAATTCTAGGCCCTCCTAAACCATATTTAACAAGAGTATGATCACCATATTCAACCCACTACAGATTCCTTTGAAGCATCAGGATTTCTTCACAAGGCTTCAGAACTGGCTTACTGCCACCTCCACTGCTGCCCCATACCACTTTTAGGAGGGATTTAGAAGCCTCATTCACAGTTTCTCAGTCTCATGAGGCTTGCAGTCCCTATTAAAAATGGCATAGGGAAGCAGCAGAGGTGACAGCAAATAATCCGTGGATAATCAAATACGCAAAAGTGAAGCCTGCAAACGTGGAGGTCTGACTGTACTAATTAACCCGGCATGATGCAATACTAGGTCAAAACTCAGGAGAGTAGGTTTCAAATCCCTGTTCAGTCATTGAAACCTCCTGGGTGACCTTGGGCAAGTCATGCTGTCAGCATTGGAAGAAGTGAATACTAAAACCTTATCTGAATAAATTCTTACCAAGAAAACCTTAAGATAGGGTCACCATAAATTTGAATCAGCTTGAAGGTACACAACAACAACATTACTAATTGTTAATTTCTAGTCTTCAAGTGAAAATAATCTCATAATTTATGAAAGTTTGCTTTCAGGTATTTATGTTTTTTGGGAATAGAAAAATCAAAGTATGGATTATACTTTTCCTTACTTTCTGTATAGTTCCATTTTCTCCAATTTACAGCCTGTGCTTGTTTTATTTTCTGGAAATACGGGATATGAGTGATTGATGATGAAGAAGTTACATGATTTTTTAAAAAAGGATATCCATATTGAATAGGACCATAGAACTGGGTTCTCTTTAATACGTGTCTTCAGTGTATGCAATACTTTAGCTAATTTTCTCTGCTTCTAAGAAATAAACTGCATAACTACAATAGAAGAAATGATTCAGGACCTCAATACAGTTAACATTATTTGATAAGAAATACAGACATTTCATTTATTCTTTGTACAGTGGATCCAAAGAACTGAGAACTATTGCAAGCATAAGACATTTCTTAGTGCTTTCCTGTTTGTGAGGAGTTACAAATGTTCTATTATTATTGTATACAATTATACTTTATCATTTTGTAAATAATAGAGGAGAGTCTTCATTCTAGCCCCACCTTCTGCTCCAGACAGAACCAAACTGATATTTTTTGTGCCCTGCACTTATTTTCCTAAGAGTCTTTGATATGCTACAGTAATTTGGATTTCATTTTAAAGACATTTATATCAGGAGAGGGCAGTTCAGTCACATTCTGATGCTGTAGGATCACAGTTCCCATTATCCTTCACCACTGGCTCTGCTGGCTAGTGTTAATAGGACTTGGAGTCCAACCTCTGGAGGGCCACAAGTTGCTTAAGATCAGGGAAGTAGGAGAGTTAGGAGAAATTACTGTTTTGGACTACAACTCCCAAAATCCTCCAGCTGTTCCATTCTGGGAGTTATAATCTCCTAAATAAAACCCTTTCCCAAACTTCTAAAAGGAAGACCGCTTTCCCGCTGCCCTTGTCTGTCTGAATCTTTGGTTTTTGAGAGAGACAGACAGACAGACAGAAATAAAACTCTAAAAGGAAAGGAGCTGAAACTTGTGTGTGTGTGTAAGTTACATATATGTATGTACATGGTATGTATGTATCTGTGTGTGTATAGATAGACAGACAGATAGATAGATAGGCCATTTCCCGCCCGGAACTGCAAACCCCAGGATTCCATAGGATGTTGGAAGTGGAATAATCGCGCTATAAGAGTGTAGTGCGGAAATGGCCATAGATCTAAATGACTCTTCTTCCAGATTTGCCCACTGTCCCGCCACCGGCAAGATTAGCAAAGATGTCGAGCCTGGTTGCGCTGGGTTGAGCGAGGCCAAGATTTCTCTGTCCGTTTTTCCGTCCTCCTTCCTTCTTCCCCCGCATAAGTTAAACTTCCCAGAAAGTTAACTTAACAGGGACGAAAAAACATCAGCGGCTAATTAGCCTGCCCATTGGAGAGAACAACAATTATCCATTAAGCGCGCTGAATTATTAAAAGGTATTGATCTAGGAAGCCAGATTTAAAACCCTGGAGGCTGGAGAGGAGGTTTTCAGCGGACAGCCCTTGATTGTACTTGCGTGTCACACACAGGCTCTAATTGGGAGCCCCCCCCGCCCCCCGTCATCTGCACACTTTCCTCCCAGGCATACAAGAAGTGATCAATGGGGGGAAGCGGGGTCAATCGAGCCAGACTGCGAGGAAAATTAAAATAGTCAAATGTCTAAACATTTAGCTGCAGAGAGGAAATCTTTAAACCCACCCACGCCGTATTCTGAGGCAAGGAGAAGCCGAGCGAGCGAGCTCAGGCGACCATTATCCCTCTACCTCCGAGTAATTTGCAGCCTCCATAGAAAAATCTCATTTCCACGAAGAAATCGCTATTTCTGCACGTTTATTCCTTCGTTTTCTCCCTTCTCTCTTAACCCCCCCCCAGCCCGAAATGCTGGCTAATGGCTGCAATGGCTATTATAAAGAATAATTTTCGCTTAGTAGAAAAAAAGAAATGGGGGAGAGAATGAAGAGAACATTTTCTGGTTTTGTTCCTCTGCGGAGGCCTCTATTCAGCCGGGGCTGAATGCGCAGCGTTTCATTGCAACATTTATTATGCTGAGAGGTCAAGTATTACACAGCATCTTGTATGACGCTTTGCATGCTAAGTATTTTCACTTCACAAATTGACCCTTCGGTGCACTTAGGACATAATGCTTTAAAAACCTTGCTAAAACGCAGGACAATTAGCAGTACTTTTTGCCTCTCGCTTCACAATGGCGGCACCAATGTAGGTGATTGCATTTTACAGTGGCGGCGCTTTCTCCCCACCCGCTCCCCAAACATTTTTGACACATTAAGGTACTTTGGAATTGTGAGATACACCCGTCGCCTCGCCTCCCCTTGAATGGCTTTTTCCAGCACGCTGAAGCGCGGAGAAAAACCGCAGAAGTGGGGTGCGTTTTGTGAGGTATTTTTTCTTTTTTTTTTGGAGAAAACTGACAGGAATTTCAGACGCCGCCTTATGAAGCACCAATTAAGGGCGGGATATTATATCATAAAAAGCTGTAATGTCCATTCTCAGCCTTGCGCAGCCCCCCCCCCCACGCATAGAAAAAGGCGCGATTTTAAAAACATGGACGCGCGGTTTGAACTCTTGAGGCCGGTAGGTTTAATTAGAAGGTCCAGGGCAGGAGGGCAGGGAGAAGGCCTTGATTAGGAGCACGTGACCGGAGGCAGCCGGCCTGCTACCTGCAGGAAAAGGGCTGCGGGGGGAGCTCGGCTGCTTTGCCAAATTTTTGGCTTTGGTTTCATGGGAGAAAAGAAGCGAGGTCAAAACAGACGGGAAATATGTCTGTTGTATCCTTTGGCACGCAAACCCTGCCTCCTTAAAGCCAGCCAGCCTGCCAGGGGGAAATGAGCTCTTCTGGGTCTTTCCAGAAGAGCCTACTGAGCACCTTTCCTGTGTTTTTTTTTTTTGTAAGAAATGCCTTTAATATAGACTTCCTTTTGTTTTTCTTCCATCCCAACACCCCTTTAACCTAGTTCTATAACAGGGGATCCTTGTTGCCACATGAGGGGGAAAGCAGTGTTGTAAAGGGGGGAGGTGTTGAAAGGTAAGGTGACAAAGGAGACAGCATCTCCCCACACAAGAAACAAACTGGGTCTAAGCCGGTGGTTCTTGACCTTCCTAATGCCGCGACCCTTTAATACAGTTCCTCATGTTGTGGTGACCCCCAACCATAAAATTATTTATTTATTATTTACAATGCCTCCCCCCCCCGGGCAAAGGCTGCCTCGCCGGCCAGGAACAGAGGGGGGGTGGGCAGGGAGGGAAAGAGGAGCCGCGTGTCTCCCCTGGGGAAAAAACTCTGAGAACCCCCCTGGGCTCTGTTTCCGCTTTGCTCTCGTTTCTGCTCGGGGGGCAGTGTGGGAAAAGTTTCCAGAGTGTTGACCCTGGCCCACCAAAGGGGGCAGGAGGACGCGAGCACGTGGATCACGCTTGAGCACCACCACCAAGGAGGTAATGGAGCCTAAGACCATCAGAAATACGTATTTTCCGATGGCCTTAGGCGACCCCTGTGAAAGGGTTGTTCGACCCCCAAAGGGGTCCCGACCCACAGGTTGAAAACCGCTGGTCTAAGCCCATCTCAGTAGTCCCTCCCAAGCCACAGCAATGACAGTCCGCTCCAAGTTGGACCCCAGGAGACAGTGCTGTGGGCTGGGCTTCCACTCAGGTAGCCTTCCGCTTCTTGGCAGAAGGCCTCTCGAAGACATCTTGCACACCAACTGCCTTCTGCTTGAAGAATTTGGTATTCTGAGCACTCTCCTGGCCCCAGGCAGAGTCAAAAGAGGTTGTGTCCTGGTCCACCAGATGGGTGTACTTAGTTCGCCCAGAGCGCCCAAAGTTCTTCACCTGCATGACTTTAGGCAAGGTGGTCTTGTTGAAGTGGTCTTCCAGAGTTGGGGCACTGAAGTCCCTCTTGTACACATCCTCATCTTCATCCATGAAGAAGGCTCCCCGGTGGTAGTACTTCTGCAGGAACTTGTATTTGCCCTTCACGGCCTTGTTGGTGATGACCTTGCCATTGGCACGGAGCTCAGCTCGCAAACGCCTTTCCTGTTCTAGTCTTATGCCTTCAAGTTGTTTTTCTGAGGCTGAGAATGTGTGACATGTCCAAGATCACCCAGTGAGTTTCCATGGCCAAACAGAGAACGGAGGCCTGGTCTCCAAGGTCATAGTCTAATAGTCAATCACTATACATCGCTGGTTCAATGAGTGTCTACCTTCCAGCATTTTGCAGATGAAAACTGGGACCTGTGTGGCCAAGATGGCAGAAGTTAATAATGAAGAAGAACAGACAGGAGAGGCTGGGGTAGTTTCCTTTTGCTGGGCAGGTTTACTGGGCAGGGCGCCAATCCACTCCTAAATTGAGTCAAACTACTTTTGCACTTTGAAATCAATTTGCATCAACTGAGGTAAGCTGAAAACAAAGGGAGAGGAGGAGAAACTGGGATACTTGAAAGCAGCTGAGAAGATGGGACAACAGAGAGGGTATTTGGGAGGGTAAGTAGAGAAATGTACCAGTATAAGAACTGCAGTGATTGGTTGCAACTTTGTTCTTTCTTAACTTCTCTTCCTCTCTTTGGATGTGCCCTAACTCTGCTGTCATGCTAGAACAGAGACCGGGAAAGCCCCCCCCTTTTTTTTAAAGTCTGCTATTCCCAGAGGCCTCAGTTGGCATGCTGGTTGGGGGATTTTAGCAGCTGGTCATCCAAAAAAGTAACTTTCTCAAGCCCCTTTGTAGAATATAGAATTCAGGGGGATTCTGAATATCATCTAATCCAATGCTCTGCTCAATGGAATTGCAGTATATGTGACAGATGGCTGCCTAGTCCTGGCTAAAAAAATTTCAGTAAAGAAGACTAGGACAGTCTGCTCTGGTTTCAAGAATTTGGGACATAAGAAAGACAGCTGTGCTGGTCTCTGAGGTAAAAAGAACACTGATGAAGAAATCTAAGATCTGCAGTGGAAAAAGGGTGTGCCAGAAGGACAGTAAAGCTGGCAAATGCACTCAGTAGTGGTGTTCAGTGGGCCTCTGATATCCACGAGGGTTTGGATCCAGGACCTCACATGGATATGAAAATTCATGAATGGTCAAGTTCTATTGTGTACAATGATACAGTAAAATGGTGTCCCATAAATAAAATGGCAAAAACAAAGTTTGCTTTTTGGATTTCTCTCTCTGTATATGTTTGTGTGTGTATTTTTTCAAGCCATGGTTGGTTGACTCTGCAGTCTGCAGATATGGAGAAACTAAGAAATTTTTCTCTGTTTAACCAAACATACAGCCCCCCATGTACATATTGAACATGATTTATTCTTGGCAGGTATCTGGGCTGGCACACACTAAATGCAGCCAGTTAAATTTGGCATGTAGGGTATTATAAACTTATCATTTGTTTGTGCTTCTAAAGGTTCATCTGATGGGAGATTATGATAGCAGTAGCCTCCCCCCACCAAAAGTTCCTGCTTTATTTTATTGCATTGACAGTTGTATTGATTATGTCAGATAACATATGCACAAACACAATTCCCCTCTCCGCCCTTGCTAATAATTTCATAACAACTGTATAATGACAGTCCCCTACCTTCTTACATCACCTTTCACAGAGGATAAAAAAGGAAGAAGGAAGGGAAAGGGAAAGAAAAATGTAGCAGTACCTTTAAGACTAGCTGGCTTTTATATCTGCATGACCTTTGGAAGATATAAACCCAATACAGAATGATAATAAATGCTCAGGTACAGAGCATGTTTACATAGTTCTGGGAGTGGGAGGGAAGACAATAGGATCCAGAAAGGTGCTGCCAACATTTATTTTTCTGTCTTCTCCCTCTCTCTTCTTTGCTTTATATGCTGCAAGAGATGGACTTCTTTAAAAACTTTAACAGAGCATGTTGTGTTATAATAATTTTTTTCAACTATTTGAAAGTTCTAAAAAAAAAACAGAAATGATCAACACCCCACCCCCATTCAAAAGCTGACATGGCACTCTCTAACCAAAAAAAAGTAATCAGGTCAGTGGCTTTTTGGTCTTCAGAAAAAGCTAACAAAGACTTCCTGATACAGGAAAACATTTGGATCAATAGACAGTTTTTGTCCCAAATCATTTAATAGCTCTCAGGTTTGTTGGTTTATTTTTTTTATTCCCTTTAATTGAATATTGCAACATTTAGTTTGTGATTTGGGAAGAAGAAGGTAGTAAGCTTCTTTGAGAACCTATATGGGCTAATACTGTGAGAATTTTTATAAGATTTTTTTTTAAATCCACCAAACTCACCAAATCTTTTGAAAAGGCACCTAAGAACACTAGTCAATGGTTTAAAGAGTTAACATTGCAGTAGATTCTTCCGTAGCCTGAATGGAAAGAGCTGATACCTTTTTTAAAAAAAATTCTCCAAATGATATTTGTTAGAATGTATTTAGGTATTTATTTATGATATGGAGATGCACTAATGAGTGAAAGTTTATCTGTGTGATTGGTGCCACCCATGCAGCTGTGAAGGACACAGGAGCCCTGGTGGTGGTGATGGTAGCAGTGATGATACGGGGGGGCATTCTCCCTACTGAGAAATATTTTCAGAAGGAGGTTGCTGCTGTCCATTTCCCACCCCTCATCTTGTACAGACTCAGTTTGTTTAAAAGACTTCTTTTCAGGGATAATTTTGTTGTTGTTGCTGCTGCTGTTGCTGCAAAGAAAGAGAGCACAGTGTGCTCACACACCTCTACCAAACTGGTGCAGAGGTGGGCGCCGAGTTGGTGCTTTATGTTTAAATCATTGAACTGTACTTGGAGGCCATTGTATCAAGGTAATAATAATCAACACAGAGTCTTGGAAAGGTGCAGTGTGTTGGGCAGGCTTTCAGTTTGCCTAATTACCAAGCTTGTTAATCTCCATTTCAGGCTGCCTTAATATAAGCAAAATAGAGAGGCTCATTTCTCACTCTCCTGGGGGAGCTGTAATTTGCATAGCCTTTAATATGTACGCACACACACACATATACACACAGGTTGCCCTCAAAGGTGGGGAGAAGAGTGGTGGGTATCTGAAGCAACCTGCGATAAACCATGTCCCGCCCTCCCCTTCCATCAACACCCTGAGTGCAATGTTGTTTTCTTATTTACAACAGCAATCGGAAACAAACAGGCTGCCACTGCTATTTAAAAACTGCAGCCTTCATTTGTTGAAAAATCCAAGGTAACAGCAGTAGTTACAAAGTGCCCATACGCAGCTGTATGAGGGTCTTTCCTCTTTGATATTTCACTTTAAGGCTGCTACTTCAGGGAGCAGCTTTGATCAATATCTTGGCAAAGGTCCCAAAAGTACCTTTAAATAAACAAGCTGCATTTCTTACATTGGTTCCTTTCCCACTAGCACTTCTCCAGACTGCATTCATTTATTGGGAAGCTTTTCCTGTCCATGATTGCTGTCTTCCCCCAACCTCATGGTGATTTTAGCATTGAACTCATGCCCTCTTGATGTCCTGGACTGCAACTTACATCATCCCCCAAATACGAAGATGAGGCCTGTCATGTTTTTGCAGCTCTGTTTGGAAAAGGATGGTCTTTTATAGGATCAATATTTTGTAATAGGTGTTAACTATGTGAAACCAAAGAATGCCTGTTTGGCTCTTTTGGAATATTATGGCTTCCAGTTGCTTCTGGTAAGGAGTTAGTCATTGTCATATGTTTGAACTGGTGAGATATTAAAAGCCCTGTCATTGTCATAACATTTTGATGTTAGGTCACCAACCTAACCTGCCTCATAAAGTTATTTGGAGATGGGGGAAAATAGCATCATACCCATCAGTCTGAACTCCTAGGATAGAGGAATACAAATGTGCTAATAAATAATATCTGAAAATTAAACTCATTTCAGATATTAAGTCCATAAGGAGGTTTTTACTCTTACTTCATGAATGTCCAGGCCTTCATATTTCTCTTTTTATATTTTATACTGCTATGGAATGCAGATGTTTGACAGATGCTATTAATTGATTGCACATGAAGAAAGCAGCATTGGATTGTTGAATGTGCAGATTTAGTTACAAGACTGATCACTCTCTCTGTCACTACACATACATACCATCTTGTAGTTAAGTTTGCACATCTAGCAGTTCAATGCCACTTCTTCCACCAGAAGTCAGTTAATAGTATCTGCGAAGTGTGCTATAACTTTCATCTTCCCTAGACAGCACAACCATAGTCCTACATATCTAAAGAATGACAGTCTAAGGAAGGCTGGTCTACAGTCCTGGCAGATTTTAGAAAGAGACAGTATTTGGAAGTAACTATATATATATATATATATATATATGGTTACTTCCAAATTCTGTGTGTATATGTGTGTATATATATATATATATATAGTTAGTTGATTGTTGAAAAAAGGAATTAATTACGATGAAGATATAGTTACATTACATTATAACTGTAACTTAATGAAAGGTAATTTCACTCCTCTTTGTGGTGTAACTGTAACTTCTAGCTACTTATATAGGTCCTTTCCGCATGAGGTGAGTGAATCACTCCGTGCCGTTACTTACCAGCTCTTCTTGGGTCCGAAGTAACGCACACTGTCCCTTGAGCCCTTCCTCAGGGCTCCTCCACTGGTGCAGGGCGAACTGGAGCAGAGCGAGGTCTGTAGATCCACACTGCTCTGGCTCAAAATAGTGGCTTCCTGTAGCTTCCGGCTCAAAATGGCGGCTTCCAGTGTCTTCATGGGAGTGGACCAACCGCTGAGGCTGGCCATGCCCACAGCCCACCCTCTGCTGATCGCAGGCTCGCATTGGTGTGAGCCTGCGAATCTGCACAGTTGAGCGCGTTCCAGAAAATGTAAAGACCTGATTTTTCCAGTCTTTACTTAGCGCGGGAGAGGACCACTTTGGGGCGGGTTGGATTGGACTGAGGTGCGGAACTAAGTTAAATAGTCCACATCTAGTCCGATCCAAGCTGCAGACGACCTCCGTGCCAGGATGCCTTGGCCCGTTTTTACTGCCTCGTGCAGAAAGGGCCATAGTTTCAGGGGAGTGACCTCACTTAGAGGACAATATCACACACTGGTTGATGCTGGTTCTTGTGTTCCTGTTTGGGTTTTGAGGTAACAGGTGGAATGAAAGATGGTGTGTTTTGTATGACAAGCCAACAGCTAGCAGCATTCAAATAGAATAGAAAACAGCTGGTAAGTAACCATTTAATCACGTTTTGAGAAACAGCTACTTCTAAAAAAAGTAAAATTGTAAGTGGCTAACTTTAGCTGTTCTTGATGGGCTTCAGACTAACAAAATACTTCTAAAATGTAGCTTTCTAGCCCCTGCACAGAGGTCTTCCTTCCCATCACTTGACCCCTTATCCCTTAGTTATATTAAAACTGGAGACAGTATTTGTTACTGTGGTCTACAGTCCGATTCCGGGGTCTACTAAATATAATTTGATATAAAAAGATTGGCCATTCCAAATTGTTCCCTTCCACGTGCTTGGGAGGCCCCCTGGTTAAGCATGCACACAGACACGGCCGAATGGCTGGAAAATACAAGAAAAATCCTAAGGCCAGTAATTTTCTGACATGCAGCTTCAGGAGACCTCCAGGCAAGTACACTTTGAAATTAAATTAAGTATGCACCAAGCATACAAAAGATTCTCTGCCCCGAACCGTCATCTTGACGAGATTAGCGCTTCTGACTACCCAACTGTCAAACATTCCCTATTTGCATACTGTCTGCATTATTGACAATTCCTTCAAAATCCAATCATCTTAAGTGCTGACCTTTTGGAGGTTTTGTCTCCAACCCAAAACCCATTGTTTTGCCCGGGAATGGACTAGCCTACAGGCGCATTTTCCTCTATAAGAACCCCTGACTTTGAGCGCTTTGAATCGCTTATGGTTGTCATCCCGCCTTGCTGTTGCTCCATTTGCCGAGCCTTCCCCTCAGCTTCCACGTGCCGAGAATCTCCACTCCAGACTTACTGAATTTCTTCTGGCTACCCGGGCTGAAGGATCAGGTGTAGTATTTCCCCTGAAAATCCTTCTTAAGGTCCCCTATCGCATTTCCTCCCTTTATTTTCTTAGGTCTATGTGAGTGAGTACATAAGTGCTCAGTGACTGTCTTTTAAATAAAGAAAACAGTTTTAATTCTGCTTGGTTTTTGACTCGGCCTGACCCCGTAAACATTGGGTTTAAGATCTCGCTAGGTTACCCTGCCTCTTGTAGTGCTACAGCTTGTGCTCTGGCTAATTCCCATTCCCCATTATTTGGAGTACATTGAGGTGTCTCCCATGGGACCCCAGAAATCAGAGTAACATATTGATTGAATCTAGAATGTTTTACATGCAGAACATGTTGTATACTGCTGAGCCATGATCCTTCCCCATACAACAGAGGTCAGCTGATGACAATTTTATATGTTGTATTTCATTTTCTCCCCTTCCCTTGGAACTGCCCCCAGTCCACTGATGTATTTGCAAAACACTTTAATCCCAAACGTTTCATTAGTAAGGTGAATTATCTTTTTTTTCCATTTTTTTTTATTATAAAAAGCATTTCAATAGAACAACATAGTCATGATTAATATAGTATATAAATAGTACAACAGGTAGGCATACAAACCTAAATCTACCCATATACTCTAGTAAGGTGAATTATCTTAATTCTTTAAAACATAAGATGGATGTTGCTGACTGAATCAGACTATAGTTTGTCCAGTGCCAGATTGCAGGAATCCTAGCAGTTTGCTGGTGTCAAATAGTTTGCCACAAACTGGCCTCTGGTCTCCTGGTAGACAGCAGCCTACTTTTGCCTATTGCTTAGTTTTATGCAAGAAGCAACTACAGAAATATCTGAGAAAGTGATGATATGAGCCACATATCAGTGATGGATCCTGTTACTAAGTCACAGTTTATGCCAACTTCATCCAAAACTGGCTGCTTCTCTCAGCAAGTTCCTTCACATATTTCATATGTCGCATATATCCTGGGTGGAATATTCTGCTATTCCAGGCCTCAAAGCTTAGAAGTTTGATTTTTACTAGATTTAGCCTGTTACATAGCTGTTCCTATTATGAAACCTACTTGGCATCAGCTATAACCTGATTGTGGAGATTTCAGCAACATAATCCCTTTTGTTCCCTGTTGCTGGACACCTCATTAAAAGGTCCATCCTCTGTGAGCATCACCTTGTATATACTCCAAATGCAATCCTTGAGGCCTTCTCCCACTCCTGCTTGAGTTCATTTGTTTCTGCCTAAAAGTGGAAGGAAATGCAGGAAAATGCTGGGTCAGACAGTGTTGGGGAAATGTGTGTAAGATATGCATCAGTGGAAGCTGATGCTACTCCCTCTGAAATAGGAGCACTGTGACAGTCTTTGTTCCTCACAGATAAATTTGGTGGGAGCAGGGGAAGTGGCCCTCTTAGTGGCTGCTCCTGGACTCTGGAAATCCCTTCTGAGTGGGGCTAGAGTGGCACGCAGATCTTTGAGAACATTTTTTTAGGGCAAACAGGTCTTGTATAATGTGCTGGACCTTTTGTTGTTTATGGTGTATGTTTTTAGATTTATGATGGTTGAATTGCTTTTTAAGTTTTGTATGCTGTGACTTTTTTTGTTTTAACTGTTGTAAGCCACTTTGGAAAACTGAGAAAGAGGTGAGTAGAAAGAAAGAAAGTGTATGGGATATACGTAGAGCAAAATTGTGTCAGGTGCATGGGGACAGATGTAAGCCCTGCTTTTGCTGCATGCCTGGCTGCTTTCAAGACCTACACATGTTAAGTGGAAAGATCTGTATGATGTTCATTAACCATGTTTTGCTGAATGTAATTAAGAGTTTCTATTCCTGACCACAGGAGTTCTGTAACTGGTTTTAACTGAGAATAGTTAAAGAACCCTGTCCCTCAGTGTATAAGTTTTAAAAGCCAACAAGGCTGCAGACATAAAGTGACATTTGGGGACAAGTCCCTGTACCCAGTTTTGCTCAGTGCACATCAAAGTTCCAGTCAGAGCCCAAAAAGCTTTTCTCAGCTTTGACTCCTGAGATGTTGGAGCACAGCTTTCATCTTCCCAGGGACTGGCTGTGCTGGCAGAGAATGATAAGAGCTATAGTCCAGCAACATTTGGGGACCTAGAGTTGGGAAAGACTGCCCTCAAGTGATCTGTGGAAGTCTTCTGGAGCTGACTCTTACACTTCTGTACCTAAAGCAATAAAGAACTTGGAGCCACCTTCACAAAAAAGCTTTACTAAACTGTTTGCTACCTTTCAACACGCTAATCATAGCTTTTCAGAAATGCAGAAACACCCTCTGACATTACTAGATGGCAAACAAAACCAGACCTTGGATGTGATTGCTTTTCTCGTCAAGCCAAAAGGCCTCATGAAAACAGGCATTTGCTGCTGAATGAAGTAACATTTTTTTTCCTAAGGCCCTAATAATAAAAAGGCAGCTTTTGTGGTCTGCTTTCTGAGCTGATAGTCTCCCTGGACTCCACAAGTGACCTATTTATTTTTCCCTTGGAGCCAGTCACACACATGTTTTAGTCCTTTTCCACATTCCTACATTTTCCTTCATGATTCCCAACTACCTTTACAGGATGAGGGATAATAGGCAGGATAATGCCATCTTAAACACCATAGGTACACCAAAGATCCAAAGATGAATTCTGAATTGTAGAGACTTTGGGTCAAGTGTGGAGAACTGGCAAATGCAATCAGATGACTGTGTGACCCTGAAAAGTTCATACACATTGCCAGGGGAAAAAAACACCTACCTGCCTAAAAGGAAACAATTCCTCTAGAAGATATTGTGCAACCACCTCATTCTGCCTAGAGGTAATCCTCCCTTATTCTAGGTTGGAGCTTGTGCTGTTACTTTCCCTCCCAATGAGGAAAATTAGGAGATTAAGGACTACTGGAGCAGAACAATCATAAACACTTTACTCAAAAATCATCCTGGCCAAGTGCAGCTGTAATGGCTGAAAGTTTTCAGGAGTTACAGTCCAGAAAGGAAGGAAGAAAGCCTGGTCAGCTAGCCAGCCAATTACTTCCCAGTCTCTACACTTCCTTTTGCTACAGTTAGGAATGCTCTTCCTATATTTAAGGTGCCACAAGATTCTTTGTTTTTTGGCAGCAACAGACTGACACATCTATCCTTCTGGAAATTATTATGTTAACATGTGGGGATTTCTTTCTACTGTCAGTAGAATGTTGTGTTTATGTTGTTAGTGGCGCTGCTAAGTCAAGACATTCATTGATAAAGTATTTCAATTAGCGGTGCGAGTCTTTATAGTTAATCAGTTACAACTGACGTACATTTGGGCTAAATACCTATAATTACAGTTGTTTCACACCTGAGTCCCTGTTATTGATGTTGTGTAACAAGCAGTCCTGATTGCTGACATCAGCCCACTTAATGTGCCTGCATTTATGTCATAATCAGATAAAATCAAATATAGAGTTAATAGTAAAACTTCTAAAACATAGGGCAAAATCCACTGGCAACATCTTCTAAATGAGCCCTGTTGAAATAGATGGAAAGTATACAGGGGAGAAATAGATTATGCCCACTATCATTTATATATTTGTGAGAAAATGGAACATATTCAAAATGTTTATTTATATTTTTCAATTTAATGTCACAAGCAAGGGAAGAACATCCAATAATCTAACAGACTTTCCCAAGTATTAAAGAGTAGACTAAAACCCATTTCTCCCTTTTTGTTTTAGCCCCTGTCTAACCCGGGGCATTAATGGAATAGTCTAGCATTTGCAAATGACTAATGGAATTGAGAGAGATAACTTTGTTATATGAGTTACTTTAGTGA
This sequence comes from Ctenosaura bakeri, assembly GCA_948474755.1. Lineage (NCBI taxonomy): Eukaryota > Metazoa > Chordata > Lepidosauria > Squamata > Iguanidae > Ctenosaura > Ctenosaura bakeri. Next base: position 379,098 of record CAOLHI010000999.1, on the reverse strand, counting down.
TTTTTTAAAAATAAATACATGTATAAACATGGCTAAGTGGCTTGTGAAGGAGACCTCAGAACTAGATAGCCAATTCAGCCCTATTGCATGTAATAATGTTTCTGGGTAGTTTTTCAACAAGGCTTGCCTTTCCGTCACTTATGTTTAAGCACCTGTACTCAGTTAGTTGAGGAACTCCTCAGTTTCCCATGACCGCAGTGATGAAATGGATGACATGGTTTCTCTGGGTCAGTTTGACTGAGTGCATTATTCTTGCTTTTCACTAATGCCTCCAACTTCAGTGGGCAAAGAAAACCTAAATACAGCTTTCCCACAATTGTTCACATGGAAGAGTTGTATAGTTCAATGACAAAACACGTCCTTTGCATGCAGAAGGTCCTAGGTTCAATCACCAGCTTCTCCATATAGGCCTTGGAAAGATTCCTGCCTGAAGCCTAAGGCTGGAATCCTGGTAGCACACTAGGCGAGCATAACTATGCTGGTATAGTGCACCACCACGTAGAAATTGATTAATTCAGTCATTGAACCCAGAGCCTTGAATATGCAAGACATGAGCCTGGCTGTTAAAGACTAAGGTTTTTGGAAGATCACTTTCATAGGATCAAGCTGACTTGACAACAAATAACAACCAGTAGCAGAGCTGCAGCAGTAGGAAGAAGGCTATAGATAGAATAGCCATGAAGGAAGTCAGAAAAAGTCATAACTGTTGGAAGCTTAGATTGTTGGCTCTGTGTGTCCAGTTTCTCCAGTGCTTGGTTTCTAGGTGGTCCCTCAAAGCAAAGTTTTCTCAGAAGGCTGACCTGAAAAATTACCTATACCACAAGACAAGCCATTTTTCAAGTCAGCCTTCCTAGAATTGCACCTGCTAGTGTAACACTAGTAGAAGTATAGCGCACCAAGAGAACTCTGGTTGTAGAAAGCTGCTGCCATCAGTGTTGACTATACTGGGCTAGGTAAGTCAATGGAGCACATGCTCTACAGGACCCATCTCTGGCATCCTCAGTTAGGTGGGGGAAAGAAACCTGCTTGAAGCACTGGAGATAGCTACTGCCATCCATGCTGACAATATTGGAACAAATGAACTATGTGTCTGACTCATGGCACCTTTCTGTAGCTTTAGAATGCTACTTTTACTATGTACTTAATTGCTTTTCAACTGATCCAATCTTCTGTGAGGTCCTTTAGAAGCCCTTTTAAATATTTAATAGTGATGGGTACCAGTAATTTGCAAATAGCACCTATTTATATCAGTGGTACCTCACAACCTCAAGCAAAGGAGACATGCTTTTTGCTTTAGGTTTCAATAACCACGTGTGTTTAAATTTTGACATTTGTAGGTGAGGCTCTAAATGGAAAAGAAGCTTCTTGCCAAACAGGACTTTTTTTCTCTCCTTCCCCCCACCCCCTTGATTGCCTGCCTATATACCTGCCTGTAAACTGGCTCCCTTCCTAAGAACCAGTGAAGACTTTTCTTATTCTCACAGGTTTATGGGAACTCACTGCTTATAAGGAAAAGATTTTCAATAGTGTACTGTACTGTTTTTATTTCTTGTCTTTGTAATGAATATATTTTAAATGGTTTTTTATTATATAGACAGAATTAGAATAAATAGTCTAATTACATTTTAACAATAATTTTTGCATGGTTTACCTATATGTGTTTTTATCTGTATCTTTTTTAAAAATTAAGCTGTCTTGACTTTCAGTTCTGAAGAAAATATGAGAGTTAATATTTCAGAGAAAGAAACTGAACAAACCCCCTCTGAGTATTCCTTGCCTAGGAATCCCTATGAAATTCATGGGCTCATCATAACTTGACAAGTGACTTGAAGACACAAATAAAATAATTATTCTTTCTTTCTTTTCCTTCCATTTTTGATCAAATGCACCAGGACATTTTAACCTGAGGAAGACCTGTAGATTTGAGATTAACTTTGGGAGCCTGATGATCATGAAGCAACCACATCATTTAAGTTGTGGAAGTTTAGGGCTGAGTGGGAATGGTTCAGACTACAGCTCCTACATTTCTGTAAATGTATCCAATACTACTCCAATTCATTTGTTTTAAAGGAAGTAACTTAATGGAAGCGTTATTCATTAGAACTTGATATTCACTGTCAAATGTAGCTTATTTAACAAAAGCTATTCTAGTATTAAAATACTGGGACCTTGGAAAGTGACTTTTCATTCCCATCCCTCAAACTTATGCTGTTCCATTTGTCTTTCTCCTCTTTCTCTTTCCAACAACACACAGCAGTCTTTTGTGCTTTAATGTCTTCCTGCAAACCATTAGCAATAAAATACATTTTCATGCAGCTCTTTCCTTTGTTACAGAGGCTGTATCTTCCATAGGAAGGGGTACATCAAACACCCCCGCTTGCATGCTCTCTCAAGCACACCCAGAGTCTCGCAGGTAGGAAGAAAGGTCTTTATTTAAGGTTAAAGAGTCCTCAGCCAAGGAAAACTGCTGCAGTGCAAGCTTCAGTAAGTGCTTTCAGTATATAGGCTTTGGTGAGATTCTGGCAAGTGGTTGCAGGATGAGGGGCCTCAAGGAGCACAACAAATCAATAACAAGAATATATCTGCTAACATGTAACAGGTGCTTCACTTCAGTTACCCAAGTCCACTATTTACCTGGACACCTTGTCTGGCTTTTCCATTTGCAGAAGGACTTGTTGCCAGCTCCATTCAAACCTCTGCGGGCTCCCAACTCTGTTGGATGTCCTCCTCAGTCAAGCATCCAAGAAGGGCCTCAGTCTAGCTGTTGCTCTTTTTTCACCACTCTTCATTTGCAATCCTTCTCCTGCCATGCAGCTTCTGCCCCTCATCTCCTTCCCCACAGAACTGTTCAGTGTTCTTTTATTGGCCTCCTAGGCTCACGTCAGTGCAGAGATTCTAACTGAAGTCTGCGGCTTGTTCTCCTTTCCTCCTGAGACCAAGGAACTGGGAACAGACAAGGCAGTGCCTCTGGCGAGTCCTACTCTTCCACATACCCCACCACCACCAAGAGAGCACTGCCACACTCTCCAGCATTCTCTTCCAGTATCTGGCATGAAAAATTATAAGTGCTGGCATGTTCTCAGCCATATCAGGGAGACACCACTAAAGCCATATGGTTGCAATGCAGGATACTTCCTATGATTCAGCCATTGTAATGGGACATGATCAGTAACTAGAGTACACAGGGCTGTTCAATAGCTATCCTACTTCCTTTTCTGATTTTTCTGCTAAGTTGCATGTATTGCTTTTGTTTCATTAACCACAATATACTGCAAAGAAGAGGGGACAGGATATCAGGATAATTGAAAGAGCTTCAGTTTACCATGTGAAACTTTTAATAATCTCTGTTAGCTTTCATTTGTTTGAATTAATCCTCATGGGAGTGAATATATGTAAATAATATTTATATCATTGTAGTGCCAATATGCTGTTTGTGTTAGTTTTAATATCAAGAATAATTCAGCTGAAATTAATGATATAAAAGAAGGTGTTGGTGGTGAATATATCACTATTACTACATATACATATCTCTGCATCTACATGGAGACTGAGAATATTCGTCAGAATGCTATGTGAGTTAATGTAATGATTTGTTAATTGCAGATTAAAATGTGGAATATTAAATTACATGCCCTAGGGAATGGATTCTCCTATATTCTCTTTAACAGAAAAGTTGTTGTGGGAATCAATTCCCAATCAATTCATAGATATTTTGAGAACCTCACATCTCTCTCAGTCAGCTGAAGCCATCTTATTATTGGAATTTTATCCATTAACTTCCCTATTTCCAAACAGCTCCCTATGTGCTATCCATCTCTGGAAAGCTGAGGTCTGCTTCATATGATGTCTCCTTTTGAACTAGAGCATGTAATAAGACACTATATACTAACTATACCTATTTGATACTTGCAATTGGAGAATATATCTAGGGTATTTTGTTCAACCAACTTATTAAGACTTTCAGTATCCTGACACTGATATATAACACATATGCAAATCCTGATCATTTTTACTTGCACTAATTTACACAAACTTAGGACTGAGATAGATTATTTTAATGTTTGCTTTTCCTGAACCTTTTTGTGCATTAACGTGTGAGGAAGAACCATCAGTAAAATCAATGCTATGATGATTCTCTTTCCAAGCAGTACAGAAACTAGTCCAGCACAGAACTCTACTGGTTGCTTAATATTATGTGTTACTATATGGATGTGGTTGCCAACTACAGAGATCAAGGTGGCATCAATAACTTGTAATATCTTTTTAAAGTTTGAATTTACAAAAAGCACTATATGGAAGAAAATGGGAATTGAAATAATTACCCCTGCATGTGTTTAAATAAAGTGAATTGTCAGGTAGCATTCTCACTGGAATATGACAGAAGCTACATGAAGAATGAAATAACTAAATGCATTAAAAGCATCATTTTTAAACCAAGAACAAATGTTTTTTTCAGGACAAAAATTTGTTTTTATTTTTGTCAGGGAACACTAGGTATATACTTTTCTGAATGGTATCTTTGTACTGAAACTGAAACCTCATGACAGTTGAGTACACCACTAGTATATATTATCTATTTATGCATGTGGTTATTCTAGGATCCTTAATATTCATGATATCTGCAGATGAGAAGCACCATCTTGAGAGAGAAAATCCTTCTCTCTTTATATGGAAAATAGTATCTCTTCTGAAATGGTGCCTGCCATTATACATGTGCATATCATATAAAAACAACCATTGCTTTATCCTTCACCTATACAGTACTAAATTAATCTAGATTGATATGTAACAAACCCTGGCTTGACTGAAAAGCATGTTCTGCAGTTTCTCAAAATAGTTAGATTTAATTTTAGCTAAATTTGTAATTTTGTTGTTGTTAAAAGAGAAGGTTTCTGTTTCCTTCGCCCAAAGGTGAGAATGATATAAAATACAAAAACTGAAAATATAAAAACTAGTGAAGCCACAAACTATGAACCTTTATTGTTATGTTCCTTCCAGTGAGCTCCAACCTATGGTAATGTGCTCAAGATCACCCAGTGCGCTTCCATTGCTGAGCAGAGATTCAAATTCTGATTTCCCAGAGTACTAGTCCAACACTCAGAGCACTACAACACACTGGGAGTAAGTAACACACCAAATGAAAACAAAGTTTTGTTCTAAAATTATGGAATCATAGAATAGATTATGACATTATGCTTCTTGTAACTGTACCAAATGTCATACCCAAAATCAACCTTCTCCAAGCTGATCCCTCTAGATGTGTTGAACTGCAAATCCACTTCAGGGATGTCCTGGCTCACAATGATGTAAATTACAGTCAAACACAACTGGAAGGCATCAGACTGTTGCAGCTCTTGAGGCCTTGCTGCTGATGAAAATAAAGAGACATGGCTACACACCCTGCTCTTGATTTTCTGGAATCAGTGTTAGATGAATTAACACAGTGATAAAAGAAACCTCTTTTCAGGGGACACTGGATTGAATCTAGAGGGTGTAGCAATGGCCACCTATTTTGGGGTTTCTAAAGGAGATAGGATGAAGTCACAGAAGATGTGGCTATCAGTAGTTACTAATTATGATGGGTATCTGCTTTGAGAGGATACATACTTTGCAATACCAGTTGATGCAAAACAACTGATGTAGGAACTATTCCCATATGTCTTACTCTGGGCTTCATGTGGACACCTGCTTGTCTCCTAGTGAAAACAGCTGGACTAAATAGGTCTTTCATCTGATCTAGCAGGGTCCAAATATTCTTAAATCCCCTATTTATTTAGTCATGGTCAGATAAAGCCCATGCTCAAGTAAAATCAGCTCTCCATGATTAACACATCCCATTAATTTCAATGAGCCTATACCAAATATGACCATATCTGGGTTGCTCATCTCTCATCTACGCCATTTACAAAGAAAGCACACTCTAATATTGGAATTTGCTGCTTCTTTGGGAACCATTGATATAACTGGGGGCAGAAGGAGAGAACAGAGAAGGAACACCTGCAAGTTAATAGTGAGAGGAGTACAACTGAAAATGTTGCTCAGTTGACACATGGAATCTGTGTAACTAAGTTTTAACTTGATTATGTCTTGTGTTCCTTGATTTTGTGATCTGTATAGCTTGATTTTTCATAATCTATGGTTTTCAAACATAAATAAATCTGATTCAGTTCTAAAACAAAATTCCCTTTCCCTGTTTATCCACATGAAATAAATTGATCAGAAGTCACAAAACTAATTGATGAATGCTGCAATCTTACACACGTTTTTTTGAAAGTCTTACTGAATTCTTTAGTGCTTATTTTAGAGTAAACATCGATAGTATTATGCTGTGATTTTCTTTTATCCTGGCAATAAGCCATATTTTTATGTATTATAGAGAAAATGCCTAGCAGAATAATTTCTGTTCACAGCTTGGTCTGTTTGAATGGAATTCTGTGCTTAAAAATAAAGGAATATATATGGAGGTCCAACTATATCATATCAAGCTGGGACATTGCTTCTGTGTGTACACAAAAGTCAGAATTCTGTATCTGTATCTCAAAACATGGGATGACTCAAGTAACATACATATAGAATGAACTTGTTCATTCAGAGATTTCTGCCTATATAAATATCCACATTTTGATAAATCCACATTTTGAAAAAATAAATATAAGCTTTCCTATAGCAATCTTGTTCTTTATTCAGGCTACTGCACTGGAACTGATATTTCCTAAATACTCTTTTATTCCTAGTTACAGATCACAAATGTTCCCAAAAAACTCAAAAGCTGTTTCAACCACTAATTATTATTATTATTATTATTATTATTATTATTATTATTATTATTATTATCCCAGAGGCTTCTTTTTATAACAGTGTTTCCAAAGGTATATTTTGAGAACTGTTTTAAGAGATGTATATATAATATTAAAGCACTAAGGTTTTATTAAAACAGCATCAGTATTTGTGTGTGATAATGGAAAGAGAGAGAGAGAGAACATAATCAGATTGTTTCATTTTTTTAACATGAAGAGGCCAATTGCTTGTTTCTTCAAATACACACACAAAATATAAAAAAAAAGAACATATTTTTTAAAATGTTATAAATGTGTATAGCTTGCTCTCTGAACTGAATATATTTTGGTTCAGAAGTTAAAAATTAAGATGATATCATTTTTCCAGTTGCTCATAGAAATAAACAGATTTCATGCTTTAGATGCTAGAGATATTCATCTACAAACAAGCCAGAAATGTACTCCCCTCTCCAAATAACAAGCAGATTCATGACGCAAAGTACTTTGTCTCTGAAAGCAGAAGTCCTTATGCTCCCTCCAGCTAATTAATCCCATTCCAAAACCCCATTCACTTTTTGCCAATAAAGGTGGCTCTGTCCAAGATAGCTATGTGCATTTACAACTGAAAGATAGGGCTTTAATAGTATTATCTGATTTATATGAAACAGTAAATAGTTAGCACATAATTGTCACATTTTATTTTCTTCCTCAGGTTAAATAATCTATCTTTAAGTAGAATATTTATTTCGAATAGTATTTTAAATAACTCTGAAACAACGTGTAACACAGATTGTAGTGCTTCAGTAAATAAATGTAAAAGGAACTGAAATAAAACTTCAATCTCATTTTTTGAAATGTAGAGATCATTTTTATACTAAACAGAATTCAGCACTAAGCCCGTTTTGAGGACAATGCACAATATTAAATGAGTTAATACACTGAAACACTTACATATATGTTTCAAAATTACTTATTAATCAATAATTAAAACAACTGGGACAATCTAGATGTTATGGATGTGCACCAACAAGACATTTTCAATTTGGGGTAAAAGCAACCAAACATATTTGTTTTTTAAGCCTGTGGATTCCAGGAATTAAGGATACAGATTTGAACTAAATGATTTTGTGATGTGTGTAAAATTTGTTATTTCTGCTTTCAGCATCAAAAACATAAAATACAATAGCAACTTTGAAGAAACTTCATGGTTTGTGTACAAGGAAAACATGAGTGATAATTTTTGCTATAGAAAAGTAGCGTAACAGGGCTTAAGAAATACATCTCCACTGCAACCAATGGTGATGAACAAGGAGAAGAGGCTCGAACATTCTCTATGACAGAATTAAATAAATGGTAATATTTGCTATGTCAAACTTTATTCACTATAGATTTAATATAGGCCTAATTGATGCAATGTAGCACTTCATTATTTATAATGCATTAACTGGACTATTTTACAGGAGGACTTGATAGGAAAAAACAATTATCTTGTAAATAAAAAAGTAATGCAATTGCAGTAAAATGCACATTGTATATCCACTTTCAAACAGTAGATGTGACTTGATAATATGCAGCTTGATCTGCAGCCTTGTTAATTTTGAAGTACTTGGATTTCAGCCGATTTTGTCCATTTTATTTCATTGGGACTAAATCAACATAAGTAAATCCAGCCACTTTCAGCATAACTAGGGTGTGTGTGGGTTGTCTTTTAAGAATAAAGTAGAATCCCAGGCAAATAAGAACACAATCAGGAATGGTCAACGGCTTATTCTGTTCTTTAGCAAAGCATTTCAAAAAACCCTTTCACTTGTTATTGCAAAGATTCATTGTGATGGCTCCAGATTTTGAATGACTAAAATGTTTATCTTCTGGCAGGTTTTCTGCATCAAGCATGTGGGAAATGTTTACTCTAAGGCTCAGTTAGAACACCGCAGTAAGAAATGTTGCAGAACAGCCAATGCTGACTAGAGCTAATTAACTGCAATGCTCCCTTACTTGTTCTCATTTTAAGCAAGAACATAGTGCACAATACCCTTTTTTTATCTGGCTTTCAATTGATTTTGTTTTCTTTAAACAACAACTCATGCACACTTTGGGGGTTCCCCAAATTCCAAGCAATCTTTTCCTAGCAATTGTTAATAACTCATGTTACTTGGGAAAAAAAAGTTTGAGCCATCTATTAAAGTTTAAAAATTCTCATATGCAGATTGAAAACTGGCTGCCATGTTTCTTTCATGCTGTTGTTATTGAATCTGTACAAAGTTTATCTTTTGCAAGGCTGTATTAAATATTTGTCAAACAGGGTTCTTTCTTGATCAGCCAATATGTAGGTAGAAATCTGAACTATATAAAACTGCTTTTGCTGCAGAAGAACTCTGAGAAATTCCATGAAGTCTTATGGGAAATTCAGTATCACAAATTTGATTTTGCAGAGGAAGAGCAAAAAGAAAAAACAAAAACAAAAAAACTACGAGAAGCAAATAATAAGGTGGTGCTAGGATCCCTATAGTGTTAGTGCTGTATTTACAAACTGTTACTGTGCTTGTTGCATATGTTACCCCTCATCATAAAGACAGTTGCTCCACTGCAAATATATCAAAATACATTTCATATATTCTGTAAATAAACCTGTGTCTTAATTATTATACTTATTGGGAAATGCAGTTAGATCTGTTCACCTCCTTTTCTTTTCACATATTTTAACATACTTCCCAGGCTCTCTACCTCCAAGAGTATAACTGTTGAGGAAGGGATGAGGGCACTGCCCCCCAATAAGAATTCTGCATGCCAAACGAAATTTTCCTTGGGCTTCAAAATTATACTCAATTAAGTGAGTAGGAGACTGGACGTCATTCATACATTTGCTGTATGTTCATTCCCCTGTTAGTTTTACCTGCCTCTTTTCTTTGGATGCTTGAACTGTACTTCTAAATGCTCAGCTGACATTTTAAGTTACTACAAAGCTATAAATCTGGGGACTGAAGAAAAATTTCATAAGAGGGGCAGAATTCTTATTTGGAGAACTCTGCTCACTCCCTGTGACTTCCTTGCCTGCCTGGAGTCTCCAGTCTGCCAATTCTTGTCTTGAAACACACACATAAATCTTTTTTTTCTTTTTCTTTTTTACTGATATAAAAACTTTCAAAAACAGTTTACAGCTCCTGGGAAGGCTTAGATAAGAATACCAAGACACTATACAAGATCAGTGATCCGAATATAGGCAGTGCAGTTATGTGCCATCATGCTAAACATTCAACTATACAGAGACATACGGCTTCATACTTGGAAAGAATGGGGATTTCCAGGTTACAGAATGAAAAATGGTGTTAACTCTAGGTTTTGGAAGGCTTGTGGGGATGTTGCCTTTATCGTGGTACCCCCTCTGAGTGGACACATGTCCTTCTTACCATGGGATTCATCTTAGGTCTCCATTAATCATGCACACTATAATAAAGATGACTTTCAAGTGCCTTTTCATGATTTGTTTTTGTTAAAAGCCATCAAGTCAACTTTGACCTATGGCAACCCAATGAATGGGAGACTTATTGTCAGCAGCTCAGGTCTTGCGGACTCAGAGACATGGCTTTCTTGATTTGAGCCTACCCATTTATAATGCAGTCTTCTTCTTTTCCTATTGTCTTTCACTTTACCTGGCATTATTGTTTTTTGCCAGTGAGTCATGTCTTCTCATAATATGGCCAAAATACAACAGTCTCAGTTTAGTCACCTTGGTTTCCAGGGAGAGTTCAGATTTGTTGGGAGTTCGAGTTTCCCAAGCTGCTAGCCCTATTGGGAAATTCTATGAAAGCTAAAATTGTTAGGAATCAGCCTTTCTTTAGCAGAGTAACAGAAAAAACATGCCCAAATTTTTGTGTGGCTTCCCTGAACTGAAACTGACTGAGAAAACAAAACAAGGCAGGCAGTTGCATGTTACAAACTTAGAAAAGTTTACTGATGGACTTTGCATTTACATATGCATTGGGGAATCTACATCCTAACTAGCTAATGAATAGATCAGTAGTAGCTTTGTTCTTAAATCACCATCTTCTTGATGGAGATGTGAAGGATGGTCGGAGAGAAAGAAGAAGCAAAAATGGAGGAGAAGAGAGAAAGAGGGTCTTTTATAAGACTGATGACCCTAGGAACTATCAGGGGTCACATGATCTGGTCACCTGAACACCAAAGGTATTTATGGTCATGAATTTAAATGACACAAGGACAAATGGCGAAGCTGTAGGTGGGAAGAGAGAAGGCTTTGGCATACAAAGGAAAAGAATCCCTATGCTATCTAAGTCTCATTTGCTCAATATATGGTGGAAGCCTTTGTTATAGAATTTTGAGCATCACTTTGTTTGCATGGGAAATTAATGCAGTGGTCTTTTGGTTACTTCAATCCCTGGTGTCCCCTTTCTTGATACTGGAATGTATGTTGTTTCCAATTTGTGTATAGCCACTCTTTTGTTTTCTATATTTATTGACAGATTTTAGTTAAAACTAAATCCATAGTTTGAAGCAGCTTTATTTGTATGCCATCTGTTCCTGGTGATACATTTCTCCCATGCAGCTTCTAAATGTAGCTTCCACTTTACTTTCTAAAATTGGAGGTTCATCTTGATATGGGTCTTCCTTGAATGAATCTATCATCCTTTCATCTTTTTTTTAATCTAGTTTTTCCATATATTGCTTCCATTGTTTTTTTGTTTCTGCTTTGTCATGTAGTGTGTTTCCCTGCTGGTTGTGGAGCATTGCCACTCTTCATTTAAATTTCCCTTTGATTTCTTGGATCTTGTGGAAAAAGTCTCTTTTTTTCATTGCCATCTTCTATTTCTCTGCATTGATTGTTATATTAGTTTACCTTGTCCTTGTGCACAAGTTGCATTCAGGTTGAATTCACGATCCTGACCCTGTTTCTGTCACTTTTATTTTTGCATTTCATCTGTCCTAAACTGCTTGAAGAGTTTTATCTGTCATCCATTGAAGCTTCTCTTTGTTTTTGTGCTACAGATAGTGTCTTTTTGCATTCCTGCCTGACAATGTTCCTGGCTTCAGTCCAGAGTTCTTCTGGCTGCTGGTCAACTCGGCTTAATAGTGCAAATCTATTTTTACATTCTCTTTAAATTCTATAGCAGTGTTCTTCAGGTTGTATTTTGACACAATGGTTGGTTTAGTGTTCTTCTTTAGCTTTACCCTAGTTTTTTATCTTAGTAGTTCATAGTCTCTGCCGCAATCTGATCCTGGTCTTGTTTTTGCAGAGAGAATGAAACTTCTCTATTTTCTGCTTCCAGTTGTGTAATCTGTCTATGTTGGCTATCAGGTGACATCCATATGTACAGTCACATCTTTGGTTGCTTGAAGAATGTGTTTATGATGAATAAGCTGTTGGCCTCAGTCACTCTTCTCCTTTCTTTTCTTGATCCTGGGCCAAATTTTCCTATAATCTTTGATTCTGCTGTTTCCTACTTTTGCATTCCAATTGCTTGTGTTTAACAAGAAGACCTGTTTTAATGTGTAATCAATTTCCTCCTCCACTCCAGCATAAAATCTTTCAGTTTCTTCTTCTTCTGCTTTAGTAGTTGGAGCACAAACTTGGAAAATGGCTATATTAATGGGTTTTCCCTGAAGTCTTATCAATATGATTTGGTCAGACTTTGCATTTTATCATCTGACTGCTTTTGCTACATCCCTCCTCACTATTAATGCCTTTCTCCTTAGATTTTCATTTCCTGAATAAAACAGCATGTAATTATCTGACTCAAAATGGGCCATTCCTCTCCACTTTTGCTCACTCACCCCAAGTATTGCAATGTTTATAGTTCCATTTTGAAGGGATGCCATGAGGAGGGAGAGGGCTTGTTTTCTGCTGCTCCAGAGACCAGGACAAGGAGCAATGAATTCAAGCTGCAGGAAAGGAGATTCCACCTGAACCTCAGGAAGAACTTCCTGACAGTCAGGGCTGTCCGGCAGTGGAATCTGCTGCCTCGGAGTGTAGTGGAGTCTCCTTCTTTGGAGATTTTTAAGCAGAGGCTGGATGACCATCTGTCGGGAGTGCTTTGAGGGTGTTCCTGCATGGCAGGGGGTTGGACTGGATGGCCCGTGTGGTCTCTTCCAACTCTACATTTCTATAATTCTATGATTACTTGCTTTACTATGTCTAGCTTCCCTTGATTCATGCTTCTGACAGCCCATGTTCCTGTAATACGTGTTGTGCTGCTTTGCACTTTCCTTTTGCCTCTGAGCATATCAACAGCTGAATGTCCTTTCAGCTTGAGTCCAATTGCATCATTAGTTACAGCATTACTCATATTTGTCCTTTACTGTCCACCAGTAGCTTGTTGAGTGCCATCCAATCTGGGAGTTTCATCTTCTGGCACTATCTCTTGTTTCATTTTGGATTCTCATCATACCCTTGACTAATTCACTTTTGAACGTAGTCTTCCATAGAGCTCTTTGTGGTCCACTGTTCTTTTGTTTACTGTTTTTATATATTTGATCCAGCAAGAAAGTTAATTAGCCATCTCAGAAACTCTGAGTCAAGGGCAGTATATGAATCCCAAAATAAATAAAATAATTATTTGATGGCATCTTACAAAACAGTACAGCATTTCATCTGCCTGTTGTTGTATGCCTTCAGGTTGTTTCCAACTTATGGCAACCCTAAGGCAAACCTATATCACGAGGCTTTCTTGGCAAGTTGTGTTCAGAGTGGGTTTGCCTTTGTCTTTCTCTGAGGTAGAGAGAATATAAGTTGCCCAAAGGCGCCCAGTGGGTTTCCATGGCCAAGCAGGGATTCAAACCTAGAGTCTTCGTCCAGTGCTCAAACCACTACCACACACTGCCTATCCAGTTCTTATCCGTCATTTCCTTGGCTGAAGTTGGGGCTATTTGAATCAATATGTGAATCCTCAGAATTTCAAATATGCTGCTAATGTAATTAAGAGTTTGTACATCTGGTAATAAATTAGGCTCAATTTTTTGCTAACTCTAGCTATCAGGACAGTCATCCCTCCACATTCGCTAGGATTAGGGGCACAGGAAAATGGAAAACCCATGAATAACTCTAGGCCCTCCCAAACCATATTTAACACCTGAAAAAGTATGTTCACCATATTCAACCTACCATGGATTCCTTTGAGGCATCAGGGTTCCTTCACAAGGCAGAAGTGGGTGGCTGGTGAGGCTTACTACCAGCTCCACTTCTGCCCCATACCAGTTTTAATAGGGAATTGCAAACCTCTTTTGCAGTTTCTCAGTCTCAGGAGGCTTGCAGTCCCTTTTAAAAATGGCGTAGGAGGCAGCAGAGGTGACCGCAAATAATCTGTGAATAATCAAATCTGCAAAAGTGAAACCCACAAATGTGGAGGGCTGACTATACATCTAAGCCAAAAAAAAAATCCAATAACTTCATTTATTGTTTACACTTCTGTGCCTTGTGTGTGCAACTGTGTAGGCTGGGAAAATAGCATAGATCCCAAAAGAGCCCTCTTTCTTCAATTCCTGTGCTTCCAAAAGCATGAATACATTGTTTTCTGGATCATGGCAAGGAGTGGTACAACTGGATGCATTTATCAAGATACATGGTTCTTCCATGCTCAATAACAGTCAGCCTGTAATGTGATACATGTGCACATCTCTGAGGACCCACAGGTAAACTTGTGTCCGAGGTTGTATTGCTTGTGCCTCATTTAACAACTTGTATAAGTGTCATAGTTAAAATAGCAAAGAAGCAGAGGGCAATGATTCAGAAAAGGACTTGGATTTAAAAGTAGTCCCAAACCCGTATCTGTCCCAATATTACTTTTCACTCTCTGCCTAAGTATCATAGCTTTGAAAGAATTGCCTTGATTCTGGTACTTAATATCTTGGTTTTCTGAATAAAACTTTCAGCTGCTTGCTGTGCATCTGCAGACATCTTAATGTCTGCCTCCTCCTGTGTGAACCTGCCCAGGGCTTGTGTTCATCATCTGAGGCCTTGATTAAAGATATTATAGGTTGTGATCTCCCATGAGGCCTAGTCACAGTTCTTCTATGTGAATTAGAAATAAAAATAGAAGAGTCTGCTCTGGATTTTTAAAACTAAGTCTGATATATGCTGCTAAGTGTTGCAGCTAATTGGTAAATATTAAAACTATTCTTTTTAACACTTTTTAATGCTTTCCAATTAGCTACAACAAATTCAACCTGGTATTGTATGTGGCCTAAATACCCTAAAGGCATCAGATCCTGTCTGATCTTAGAAACTAAAGAGGGTTAGCCCTGGTTAGTACTTGGATGGGAAACAGCCAATGCATACTAGGTTTTGTAAGCTATATTTCAGGGGAAGGAACTGGCAAAACCACGGTTGAGTATTCCTTGCCTAAGAAAACTCTATGAAATTCATTGGGTCAACAGGTGACTTGAAGGCATACACACACAAAAAAACCCATGTTATTTCTGATTGCTATATGAAGCTGCCAGATGATTAAAAGGATGGAATTTCCTAGCTACATGTGAGTCAGAAATGGCCATCAGCTAGCTGGTAAGTTCAGAAGTATTTCCTCTGCTATTTGATTTACATGTACCACAACAATATTCATTCATTTGTCTTGTCTTCATTATTGTAAATCAAGATGTGCTTATTGTATTGCACAATGATTTTAAATTATTTATAATCAACTGTAGAAATTCCACAGAATTGCCAAATAAAAGCATAACACAGAGGCTTCATTGTATCCAGAAATGAAGAACATCTATTCAACTATCTCTTTACAATACCATTCTATGTATATTTGCTCAGAGATAAATTACATTGTGTTCAAAGGGTCTTTTTCTTTAGTTAAATGTGTTCATGACTGCAGTATCAGTCCCTCTGTAAATAACCGAGCCATGTTATGGCGCATATTCTGATGAATTCTGTGTCCTTAATATCTTAAAATCTGTACTTGAAATTCTTCCACCTTAGGTCCTCACACCCACAAAAAAGTCCAAAGGACTTTATTTGCACATTTGAAGATTGTTTTTTTCACTAACAAATTGATCTCAAAGAGGCTAACAATATCATACTGCAATTGAGATTAAATGTATGTTGTTAACGTGACTTCAGATCTGACTTACCGTTCTTATCGTCCATAAAAGTTTCCTGCAAGATTTCTTCAGGGGCATCTACCATAGCTTCCACTGAGGCTGAGAGAGTGTGACTTGCCCATGGTCACTCATGGATTCAAACCCTGGTGTCCTGAAGTCCTACCCCAACATTCAAATCATTAAACCAAACTGCTGTCTTTACACATACGGGTACATGTAAAGTAAATGAGAACCTTAGAAAGTTACTTTTAATAACTTAATAACTATAGCAGCATGTTAAAAATAATAACAGAACCAAATCTTGATTATGAATTCCTGTTTATTACATACTTCTTTCATTAGCAAGATTTATATCCTGCCGTTCCATATAATGCTCTTATTTTATCTCCCCTACCCCAGTTCAGTTCTGGTAAAAAAAACATGATCATGGAAAATCTTACTTGGCTTGAATTTCCTGCTTTTCATTTTACTCATGAGGTATATGAGAACCAACATGGTGTACTGGTTTGACCATTGGACTACAACTCTGGAGCACAGGGTTCAAAACCCCACTTGGCCATAGAAACCTTGAGTGAATCACCTACTTTCAGTTTCAGAGGATGTCAAAGGCAAACCTGCTGTGAACAAATCTTACCAAGAAAAAGAGGGATAGGGTTGCCTAAGGGTTGCCATAAGTCATAAATGACTAGCAGGCACACAAGAATATGTAATCCTTCATGTATTTTTGTTTGTTCAATCATGGCTACCAAAATTTACTAAAAGGAGAATGGGGTATTGTGTGCAATGTTATGCTTGGTTACCAAACCTTATTAATGGAACTGTACAATCAGGGGAAGGGCCAGAGAAGTGCAGAGCCAAAGCAAGACTAATACTGAGGCACAAGGTCTAGATCTGAATGTGAGACGGAATGAAAACATGATCAGCTCAAGAACTAACAAATGGACCAGAGTTTGCAATGGAAATTAATACCAAATGCAAATCGTTATGTGCAAGTACAAGAGTTTTGGTGTGTCTGTCTGCATTTGGGAAAACAAATAAGTTACAAAGTGATGTTAGAGAAAAAAGAACAAGGCCTGTAAATGCCTGCACCAGAACCAAAAATCCCTACCTTTCCCTGTGTGTACTTCTGTAAAGTAAGGAACTGGTTTAAACTTAACTTCAGATATTATAACGTAGAACTTAGGGGACTTTCACACTACACAACTATAGCACTATTATTCCATTTTAACTGCCATAGCAACATCTTATGGTATCCAAGGATTTATAGTTTTGTGAGACACTAGAGATCTTTATACGGGAATTCTAAATACTCCTCTGTAAACTACAAATCCTGGAATTTCATAGAGTGTTGCCATGGCAGTTAAAGAGGAATCATAGTGCAATAATTACATACTGTGAAATGGCCCTTAAAGTCATAGGAGTAAAGGTGGAAACACATTACAGACAAAGTGACAGCAAGGCAACCAAAATGTGAACAGAAAAATGGTGTACAAAGCTGCCACCAGCCATGGATATTGTGGGTAAGATTGGGGGATACTCTCTAGATTTGTGCTGCTACTGATCACCCACTCTTGCCAAGGATGCTCTAAGGAAGCAAGATGTATATACTGCCTGCCTATCTGGTTCCACACATTTCAACAAAGTATACAGCTGCATAGTGAAGAGGAGATGAAGTTAAGCACCAGCCAGCAAACAAGAAGAAATAAGAATGTGTTGCTCATAATTAATCACACTAAGCAGCAAGGCTGGCCCAAAGCTTGAATAGCGTGGATAGAATAGTGTCCTCTACTTGACCTGAAATGAATGGATGTAAGGGATATATGACATACACCAATCTAGCACACCATTTCGCTCTCTCTCACACACACATGCTTGCCTGATCTCCAACACCCTACAGCTACTCCTGACCCCATCATGACCTACCTGAGGCACATGCCATACTTTGTCTCATGCTAGGGTTCGTCCTGCCATCCTGCCAAAAGCAAGGTTGCCTACCTTGTCCAAGGCCATGAAGGACCAGTAGCACAACTGTTGGGAATTAGAGTTTCCCAGGGTATTAGCCCTATTGGGAAATTGTATGAAAGCTAAAAACTATAAGGAATCAGCCTCCTTTTAGCAAAGTAGCAGAAAAAACATGTTTAAATTTGTATGTGTGGCTTTTCTGATCTGAAACTGACTGAGGAAACAAAACAAACGCAGGCACTTTCAGGTTACAAACTTAGAAAAGTTTATAATGGCTTCTACATTTACACATGCATTGGGGAGCCTACATCCTAATTAGCTAATGAATAGTAGTAGCTTCATTCTTAACTCACCATCTTCTGATGGAGATCGGAAGCATGGTTGGAGAGGAGGAAGAGAAAGCAAAAAAATGGAGAAGAAGAGAGCTCTGAGAAGGAGGCTCTTTCTTTTATAAGATCAATGACCCAAGCAACAAACCCAGGTCACATGATCTGATCACCTGAACACCAAAGGTATTTTTGATCATGATATGATTATATCATGATTTATGATTATGATATGCAATTAAATGACAGAAAGACAAATGGTGGAGCTTTGGCATGCAAAAGAGAAAGGAAGTTCTATAGCTATGCCCACTTCCTCTAAGAACAAGATGCGGGGAAGAGAGAATGCTGGAATTTTTCCAACAACAACACAAACCTAGCTTAGATGGTAGTGGATCCAGTAGCTGTACTTCCTATCTTCCCCCGCTGCTGCCATGATATCTAAGTAAAACATCCTCTGGAACTGGAGCAGGAATTCTTCCTTCCAGGCAGAAGATGTTGAGGACAGAAGGACAAGAAGGGGCTGGTGGGCAATGATGGAAAGGGGTTTCCTTTCATCCTGTATCTGGATACTGTGTCTCTCAATTGCCAGTGTTTGATGAAGGCCATAGTACATGATTTAGTCTATCAAAGTTCCATTGTCTTTGCTGCAGCAGGCTAAAGTGGTTCTCTTCTGCCTATTTAGGTAGAGGTACTCATCATTCAAAGTGCATTTCAGTATCAAGCAACCAAATTGTGCACACACTTCATACACACATGTTTGGGGAAAGCAGTAGGCAGAACGTCTAATAGGCAGAAAGTTGAAGTTCTGGATACGCTGAAGCTCCAGAACTTACTAGAAGTCTGGTAAGTTTGCCTTGGGACAGGGAGGGGATGAAGAAAGTTCTGTCATTTATGCTATTAAATGGTGCAATCTAGAAGGACAATGACCTCATCCCCCCCGCCCCCTGGTAGCTGTGCTCCTGAGTCTCACTGATATACATCTTTTATACTTAAATTTTATTAGATTTTTGAATGAATAATAGAAGTACACAAAGAAGGTTCTCATTTACATGCTACGAAATTCCAATATAACAAAGCAGGAAAAATAAAAACACAAGAAGAGAAAAGCAACAATACTAATAATAAGTTCCTATACAAGCTGGCTATTTGTACCTTTTGTCTGTACATCATTCTTTCAAATGTTGCAAGCACTGTTAGGTCTTCTATCCACAAGTGGAAGAAAGTTGTCTTTCCAGTATTGACATATCAATATTTTAGCAGTCAAAAGGGAGCAAAAAATGCACTTCTGCAGGCCTTTTGTTTGTTTCCAAGATACAGATAAACAATTAAAAGAACATGCGTATCAATAAATATTAAGAGTTTACCAGTACCAAGCCTAATTATTTCCACTCAAAATAAGGCAACTACTAGACAGCTCAAAACATATGTGTTAAGGAGGCATTAGTGGTATTACATCTCCAATAATTTGTTGATTTCGATAATCCTTTCTATAGAAGATGCTGTGGTGACCAATATACCTGCAACGGCAATTTCTGCTATATAAGACATACTGGTAGTGGAAGACCTATACCCATATCCATCTACACCCATACTTGTTACACATATTGAAACAGTTAACCATTGATTAGCCAGAAATGATCATTCCAATTCCTTATTCCGTTCTTGATATAATGCTCACATTATTTATTAAGAACAGAAATGTATACATATGCATAGTTGGTTTAGGTACATGGTCAGCCACAAGTAATGTTTATAATAGTAAGGGAATCTGAGGAACACTTAGAGATGCAGCACCAAATCTGGACAGTAACAAATATTTCTGGTTCTAAATATTGCCATTCAATCAACAGAGATAAGTTACACTGTTCTTGTAACATTGAAAAGGGCAGAGACTCATCAGACCCACTAAGTATTTGATTTAAGGTAACAATCCCATTATCTGCCCATTCCTTCCATAAACATGTTCTCTTGTCTTCAAATGCAGTTTCTCCCATAAAGTTAATTTGGCCTGAGCACATGGATCAAACTGTAGTTGCTAGGGCAATATTTGCCACACAGTTCTAAGGTCTGAAATTATTTGCAAAGTAATGTCTTTTTTAATAAAATAAGACCCAAGTGCTATCCATTAAATAAAGGTGCCAATAATGAAGATTCTAAGACTGACCATGATGGGCTACTCATTTTAAGTGTAGAAGACCAAGAATAAATGCAAAGTAAGAAATATGCACAGTGGTGTGTGAGAAGATCTGGAAGACCAAATCCTCATCCTTTAAATTGAAATTTGTATCCTTTTTGAAAAATTGAAATTCTAGGAGGAGATAAGCCCCCCTCCAAATATTTCTAAAAAGTTTAGTTTTTGAAAATATGTGCAAGGTATAAGGGGAAAATGTCATGTATTACATAAACAATTCTAGGAATAATGTTCATTTTAATCATGTTTACTTCACAAACTCAGCTTTGATCCTGCACATTTCATCTTATATTTTCTATTAACTTGTTTATATTCAGCTTAATCATCTGACATACATCATTAGAAATGATTATATATACCCAGATAAGTAATAGAATTTGGGCAATATAGAAACTGCAACTCTTTAAATACACTGGAGTCCATCTAATCTCATACTGATAGTATTTCTGATTTAGACCAGTTAATTGAATACCTGAGTATTTTACCAAAATTATTAATCAGTCGCACTAAGGCTGGGTTTGACTTCTGGGGCTTATCAATAAACAAAATATCTGCAAAAAGAACATTTTTAAATTATAAAGCAACATGCACAAATCCATTGATAACGGGATTTTGTGTTCTAAACTAAAATTAACTATTCCTAGAGACAGTGGACATCCCTGCTTTATGCCTCATTTTATTGAAAAGAAAAAAGAAAAAAAAAGTCATGGGTCATAACTCACACCCTCCGCAGTGAACATAAAATTTTTATCCATTTCAGAAATATTTTAAGAAACCCTGAATTAACCAATGCAGTAAACATAAGTGGCCAGTAAATTTTATCAGTGGGACACACAACTTGGTAAACTTGGCTTAATTCACTTCTGTGTTGTCGATTATTGTTAAAGCAGAGCAGCAAGAGCAGTTTAGCATGAAGCCATCTATAACTGAGGGGTGTGTGGATGTGTATTACACATATTACTAATTCCCCTATCAATAACATTTCTCAGTCATTTCTCAGCAATAATATTTTATTGCTCAAAATGAAATCCACATTTTTAGTCAAGGAGCAAGTTGCAAATATGGCATTTCTGAGATGGATATATTTCATCCTAGTAATCAATTGCTGAAAGTAGAGGAAAGGGAGGTCCGTAGTTTATGGAGCTGTTTTTGTTTCCAGACAGTAGAGCCAAAGACTCTGCATGATCTAAAGAAAGACTGGAGAGTGGAGAATAATGGGAGAGGCTGCCTTCATAAAAGAAAATCTTCATACATAGTGTCAGTGATCAAAGTCCATCAAGCAGGTGAAGAGACTAGTGCATCTGTCATTTCCACTGAGGTGGATAAGTTCCCCATTCTCCACTTTCAGATAGCACATAACCAAGCAAAATGTAAACAGTGTCAACTGCTGTCACCATTTCATCAGCAGCATGATGGTGTGATCCATATAAAATGGTTATAGGTCACCTCTGATCCTATCTATCTTTCTCTTCTCTGTCTCTTGCCTCTATTATTGTCTTATATTTGCTTTTCTGTGATGTTCCTTGGGACTTAGCATGTGTACTACCACATGCTGGTCTCTGAAAGGAGAGGCTATCCCCCCTACCCCACCCTCCACATGTCTGTTAACTGGAGAAACAACGGATATTATATTTACCCAACCTGGTATCCTCCAGAACTCCCAAAAGCACCCAAACAACTCCTAGGAGCTGAAGTCCAACACAGACTTTGGAAATTTACTTTCTAAAAATAATGCATTGTAACACTCATGGCACAGCTCCCAAAACTAATTGTGTATGTGTGTGTGTGTGTAGTTGGTTGGTTACTGGGAAGAGAACATCTTCAAAATTGTTATAAAACTTGGGGGGGAAAAACACTCAAAATCCTGTAAAAATGTCATTTAAAAGTAAATGAAAACTAGCTAGTCCTCTGTACACCAGTCCTCTCTTATCTTAATGTCCTTCCCACTAATTAATTTTTAAATGCAATTTTCATTTACATTTCATTACCAGAAAAAGGTTACTTGCTACAGGTTAGCTACTTCACTTTTCACTTGCTATTTTGGAAGATTTACTCCAGTGAATACTGGAGGGCACTGTGTTGGGAAAAAATGATGTATATATACGTCCTACCTAAGAACAACTTTGTGTCATCTTGGACTTCCTGGAACAATTGTGCTCAAACTTGTTTATGTCTGGGAGCTGAAAGCCAACATCATCTATTGAGCCAGGTATGGGAACTACTGCCCTGGAACAGACATTGATTCCTGTAGAAATTATGAGAGCCTGATCAGTTTTGCATTGCAGATAATCACTTTAAGATTATCTCCTATCCTTTCCAGCTCTCCAGATATTGTTGCCCTATAGTCCCAATAGACCTTGCCAGCATAGCCAGTGCTGATGTTGCACCCCGACAACATTCGAAGACCCTCATTTGTTTATCCTTTTATTTATTGTCCATTTGTTTATCATATCCTTCACCCTCTAGCCCAGGGGTGTCAAACGCAATTTCATCTTCCGCCACTTCAGCATTAGGGTTGCCCTCAAAGGGCTGGTTGTATCTGTAAGACTATATAAACGTATCTGCTCTTTTATCATATTAAATAATTGCCTCTGCATTTGATTATTACTGGTTTTAGTAATAACTAGCTCTGAAACTAGAAGTCTAGGAAAAATAATTGCAAGCAGATATTCAAGTGTACAATTATTGTACAATTTATTGACAAGTGAGTTTTGAAAACAGAAAGTTATTTTTTTTAATCATCAGACAAATATTACCAAACACTGTCTATTACATTAACTTTGTTTAACGTTTTGGTCCCAGTTGAGACCCCTCTGTGCCTTTTTCTGCTCCCCGCTCCCCTCTCCCCTATGGCTCTTTCTGTCCCCCATCCCTCTCTGTACCTGGTGAGCTCAATCTGCACATTGTGGGCCCCAACTGCCAGTATTCTGAAGAGGGGCCTAGCAGCCAGCACTCATAGTCTACTTCTACTTCTAACTGCTCCTCTGTCCAACTCTTGCAAGCCACGTGGAACGTTTCCATGGTAACCTGTGGTGACATTCTGATGGCGAGACTTGGACAGAGGAGCAGTCAGAAGTAGAAGTAGATCATGAGTGCTGGCTGCTGGGTCCCTCTTCAGAATACTGGCGGTCAGGGCCCACAATGCGGGCATCGGGTTTGCCAAGTGGGGGGAGTGCCACAGCTGCAGGAGAGGTGCAAAGGCCACATGAAATGGCTTGGCAGGCCAGATTTGGCCCATGGGCCTTGTGTTTGACACATGTGCTCTACCCCCTCCCCTTCCACTGATTCTGTCTCCAACTCGACTGCTTTACTGGTCATCTTCAGTCCCACACTCTTCTGCCTTGACTTCATAGCATCTCATTCATTTCCCTCACCCTTTCTCTTTCCTTCCATATTTGTCAATTAGATATTGCACGCAAACATAGATAATTCCTCATTTAATTGTAATTGACAGAGACAACAATATCATCTGTCACCTCCCTCAGGCTTCTCTGTCTGCTTTAACTTCAGTCCACACAACTCTGGGGAGAGGGAATGGATTTTTCCTAGCAACAATATACTGTTGTGCATTATTGCAAAGTGTTTGGTATGGCTTGATTTTAAATGGGCAATTAAGACCCCTCCATTTTAAAAGACCTTCTCATGGTGGAACTGGTCTGCTGATGTGGATAAGCATAGTTATTGGCATTTTGGGATTTCCTGTGGGGATATGGCTGCCATGAAGAGCTACTACAGGACATGCACCTTCTTTAAAGAACAGCTACAACTCAGATCTAATCATGTACTATATTTTCATATCGTTGTCCTTCAATAGCCGAAAAGCACCACTCACACAAAAGAGAGGAAAGATAGCATCCTTACAGGGTATAACTTCTGCAGTGTACTTATACACTAGAGTACCCCCCCCCAAAAAAAATGGTTCAATGAAGTCTTGAAAGTGTTCAGAATTCAGAATGCTATCTGTGTGCTCATGAAAGGCAAGGAGTAAAACCAAATGGAGTGGGAATGGTCTGGACATGAACATTAAAAAGAAGAATGTCACACTGCAACATTGTGTTGCAGGCTCCACACATGGCCATATCTGAATACTCCTTTTGTGATGGAGATGGTGTGCTTTCAAGTTATTGCTGACTTATGGTGACCTTAAAGCCACCCTGTTAAGGGGTTTTCTTGGCAAGATTTATTCAGAAGGGGTTTGCCTCTGCCTTTCTCTGAGGCTGAGAGAGTGTGACTTGCCCAAGGTCACCCAATGGGTTTTCATGGCTGAACCTCAATCTCCAGAGTTGTAGTCCAATGCTCAAACCACTACCCTATACTGGCTTGTACCACTGGTTAAATATTGTGCCAGTGCTCCATTTTGTGGCATGCCATTTATTTCTGCTTAACCATTATTGTTGTTGTTATTATATTTATTTAATTCCATCCTTTTCTGAGTTTAGGACTCAAAGCAGCTTACAACACATATTTTATAATTCCCAAAATATAAAAGTTAAGAATTAGATTATTTTAAAAAAACAGTTAAAAACATAAACCATAAACACCACAACAAAAATAACAAGTAGAAAATCCATCAAGTGGCACAAGGCTCTTGCCACCTAAACAATCAGTCCTCAAGGGCCTGTTGAAACAGAAATTTCTTTATTTGTCTGCAGAAAGAAAGTAGGCAAGGTGCCAGTCTAACTTCTCTGGGGAGGGAGTTCCAGAACCGGGGGCAGCTGCTGTGAAGGCCTTCTCCTATGCCCTTACCAGAGGTATCTATGAAAGTAGCAAGAGAGCCTTGGTGGTGCAGTGGTTAAATGCTAGTACTGCAGCCACAGAGTTGTGAGTTCAAACCTGCTGGGGTCCAGGTTGACTCAGCTTTCCATCGTTCTGCATACTGGTAGAATGAGTACCCAGTTTGTTGCGGGCAATTAGCTAAGACACTGTAAACTGCTTAGAGAGCACTTGGCTGATAAGCGGTATAGAAATACACACGCTATTGCTAAGAGAGAGAGAAAGGCTTCTCCAAAAGATCTCAAAGCACAAGAAAGGTTCATAAGGGAGAATTGCTGTTGTTGTGTACCTTCAAGTTGATTTTGACTTACGGAGATCCTAAGGTGATTCCTATCACAGATCTCTCTGGGGCTGAGCGTATGTGATGCACCCAAGGTTTCCCAGTGGGTTTCCATGACTGAGCAGGGAATCAAACCCTGCATCTCCAGGGTCCTAGTTCAATGCTTAGGATCACTACACCATGCTGGTTCTATGATCCTCCAAAGAATCAGGACCTGAGCCCCAACTTTCCTAAGGCTGAAATCGTATCCATGCTTAGTGTATGTATATGCATATGCATATGTATATGTGTGTGTGCATGTATATACACATAGTGGCATGTGTGTATACACACACACACATATACACACGCACATGTGTGTGTGTATGTGTATATCTTTTTATTATTATTCCAGTTTTAACCTGGTCTTTCTATTTTACATCATCCAAATAAATCAAAGCAACTAACAAACCAGGAATCCATAAAACAACAAGAAAACATCCTCAATTAAACTATGCAGCAACAGTTTGCAAAGCAAAGGTGCAACAGCCAAATCTTATTTAGTCACACCAAGTAGGAAAGACCCACCAACCTAGAAGTCTGCAGGGCCCCTCCAGAGAGATCAGTGGTAGAACTGGGGGAGTAAGAAACAAGTTTGATTGAACACTTTTATTTATGAATAAAGATGCACAGACCCACCAAGTTTTGAGGCAGTTTCTCTGTGCTGCCTCTCTCTTCCTCACCTTCTTCCTTCCAGTAGCCTTGCCTGTTAAAATAAGACACAGGACTTCTATATCTTTATTGGTTGTATAGAAGAGGGAGTTTCAGTAAACTTTGCTTACATGACAAGAAACATCTGCTGTAAGTCCCTCTTCTTCATTGTTGTTCTTGTACACAACCTTCTTCTACATAACCATTAAAAACAGTGAGCCATGTCCTTTCTATCACCAGGAAACCCTTCTTCCAGCTATCTCTAAACTCTTTGAAAGCATGCCCTAAATTCTGCCCCAAATTCTATGAGGTTACAGTTTGTCTATTTGACTAGTACTCCACCTTTTCCCCAAAACTGAGATTCAGAGATGCTCATAGCAAGACTAAAAGCTGCTACAGATAAAAACGCTGCGTGTTGCTCTATTAAAACATAATGAAATAAGTTGTTATATTAAACTAGTATTGAATTAGAAAGCCATTTAGAAACAGGCTGAAGTGGCTCCCCTTGACCCTACTCAGAGACACTCTCCTCATTCAAAAATACAGAACCCAGCTGTTTAAAGCCACTATCACAGCAGATAAGCAATTGCCAAAAAAGTTCACCTAAACAGAAAATTCTTTGCCTGTTAGCCGAAAGAACAGAAAAGAATGGATGCCCCGGTCTCCCGCGTAAAGGAGTTCCACCACCTTGGAGCGGCCACCAAAAAGTCCCATCATAGAACAAGTCTTTTGCAGGAATATTTATGTGCAAAGTCCAAAGCTTTTGTAGAAGGGTGCAAGCCAGCGTGGTAACGTGGTCTGAGCGTTGGACTACCAGCCTGGAGAACAAGGGTTCGATTCCCCTCCACTCGGCCACGGAAATCCACTAGGTGGCTTTAGGCACGTCACATACTCTCAGCCCCAATAAACCTCGTGATAGGTTCTCCGTACGGTCGCGGTAAGTCAGAAACGACTTGAAGGCGCACACAAGAGCTTGTTTAGAACCTGACAAGAGATGTGAAGGAGCCATGTGGTTCTGCTCAGCAGAAGTGGAATGCAGACCACAGACTGAGGCTTAAAAACATCCACAGATGTCTTGAAATGGATGCATATTTCTGCAAGGAACCTGGCTAGCTTGTTTACTGCTCATTTTTAAAGGATTTGCTATAAGAAGGGTCCTGCATTTGGATAGCTGGTGGGAGAGAGACGCCCGGTCTCTAAGGAAAAGGGAGAAGCAGGAAAACATTATAGAAACGGGACTTTTTAAATGGTTAAAAAGTAAAATGGGCACGAAATGAAAAGGGCAATGTGCCACTTAGCCCCAGTGATGTTACGGGTGTTGAACCAGAAGTGTCTGAAATCTCTGGACAGCCAAAGCCCCTATAATGATGGGGTCGTCGCTCCCCGCCCCCGTAGTAAAATGCTGTGTTCTGAGATATAGAGAAATATAGAGACTCGAGCATGCCTAATTTATCTTCCTAAACTTAGGTTTTCCAAGTTTGGCCAGCTTTCCTTGTTAAGACCAGCTTGTTCCCGTCCTTGTACTTGCAGTATCTTTGTGTTGCTGTTGCTTCTGAGCTTCCTCGAAGAGATTCTGGCTGGGACAACGAAAGCACAGGTGGGTGGGACATGGACGTGAGAATACAGACTTTCCGAAGGCTGTTGGCCAAAGGCGCGGTTCTCCTTCAGAGTCGTCGCGTTAAGAAACTTGCCTTGGTGCGCTGACTCTGGAGTAAGCGCCTAAAGGAGCCCAGCCTTTCCAGAGAAGAGAAGAGGGCTTAGGAGAGCAAAGAGCTTTCCTGTCCCACCCACACAGACCACGCATTAGTACACAGGCGCGGCCGTCCTGCCCTCTGCCTGCGGTTTCTTGTGACACACTGAGCCCCAAGAACTGGGTGGATAATTGCTGCAGAAGCAAACAATTGGAAGAAAAAGAAGGGGTGGGGAAAACTCTTCCACATCCTGAGCTAGCTGCATTTTCTCTAAGGTTCTGGGAATGAAGGGGGGGGGGAGGCCAGGATATCATCGTTTAGACTCCTGTGTAAAAATAATCGCGCGCTGATTCTTCTCTTTTCCTTTTAACTGGAGTAAACAGTGCAAGAAATCCTAACTCCCCTATGATTGCGCCGAGATGACGGTGTAATTGCGGAAGGTTCAGGTGGGATCCTCGGGCTAAATCCGATAGGGGCGACGTGAATTTCTCAGTCCTTCTGTCAAAAGCGGAGGGATGAGAGCCCACACGCTTCCTAACAAGTCATTTTAACAGTTACAAGCCCCTTACAAAGACCACACAGGGAGCCAAAGAGATGCAAATCGAATTCTAATCCATGGTCATTCTGCGGGGCCTTCAACAAAGATGGGCTAAAGCCTAATAGAAAAGAAATCAGTTCTCTGTCACCGGCTCCTAAGGAAAATCTATTAGAGAAAGTACAGATCGTGTATTTACAGCGGTTGCTTTTAAAGGTTAAGGACAAGTACATGGTGTTTTTAAAAAAAAAAAAAAAAATAGGAAGGTAGTGTTTCTCCCACCCCTTCCGTGTGAAATATTGAGCATGATTATCTTGGTTATCATGGTTATCTTCTGATTTTATTCCTCCGGGTGATTTCATAATTTAGTTTGTATTCATGAGACAAAGGAATAATCCTTTCAAATGGCCAGAAAACAAAAGCAATAGGGTAGGGAAATAATTGCTTCCCAATCCTAACCAACTTACCCCAAAAGCAAAACTCGTTGATTTCTGTAGAGTTTCTCCTTCCAATTGCATTAGAGGACAAAAAATAGACTTACTTCAAGTTCCTGAACACAGTTAAATAGGAATCCTTGGAACGAGCCTCAGTGACGTGAATTTCCAGTGTTCGCACACACCCTCCATTCTCAAAGACTCGCACCTGGGTAAGGCCTTAATGGCAACAGGTCACCTCCCCAGTCAAACGTCTGATACTCGGAAGGAAATTCCACTGAACCTTAAAGAACGTTTGCAAATTAAGTACTATAGGAAGGAGCGACCACTGAAACCTTTCAAACTGCAGTCGTACATGCACTGGATTAAGAGGAACTCCGTTGAGCTCCGCTGAGTTTCACTTTTCACCAAAACTGTCTTGCCCCGGGAGATAAGTGTAGCCCACTCCCTGGAGGCAAGTTCTGCGGAGTTCATTCCTTCCAAGTAACTGTGCAGAATTTCCAATTTATAGCGACTCAATCAAGGAGTATTCTGGGGCTGGGAATGTGTGACGTGCCCAAGGTCACCTAGTGAATTTCCATGACCTAACGGGAATCGAACCCTGGCTCTAGGGTCGTAATCCTAAACTCAAACTACTAGGCCACGCTGCTCCTCCACTGTGCACAATAGTAGGGAGGAAAGAGTGTAAAATGCAGAAGAGTAGCTACGGGGCGGGGGGAGGCAAAATGAAACTCTTCCCCTTAAACATTCTCTGCTCATGACATTTTCCTTGCCTCTCCAAATTTCTAGCATTGCAGAAAGACACCGAAAATCGTTCACTCCTAGAAGTCCTGGATTTGCTGCTCTCTCATTTCCTTGACGGCTTCCTCTTCCCCTTTTCTTCGGGTGCCTCAGCTGTATTTCTAAATGCTCAACTAAAGTTTTCAGTGACTACAATGCTCGAATTTTCGGGACTGAAGGAAAATTTCACTTGGGACGTAGAATTTGAGGGGAAACCAGCCGTTTGTCCCCCCCTCATACAATTCTATAAAAATGCACTGGAAAGTTGGGTAAAAACCCTCGCACACAGATCGATGCCGGACTTCATTTGGGAAGGAGTTCAGAGCGGCTATAGAAGCCAAGAGTGGAAAGCGAAAAGTTGGCGTCCAGTTAGGAGGGAGGTTTAGTTTGTCCTCTTCCTTTGCCTTCCCATTTCTCTCATTGTTTCTTGCAGGTAAACGGATTTCCCCAGAGCTGGAAGGCTCCTCTCTCCCAGTTTGCGGAATGCCGGCTTCCAAACGCGCCACCAACCCTCAAGCACCCCATGTTAAACTTGCTTGGTAGGAAACAGGAACAGGATTCAGTGCTGAGTAAAAGCGCTTCGGGTTTACTAAACGGGAGTGAACCTGTTCAGAAGTAAAACCTAGTTAGAGTGTAAATCTGAGCTCCTTCAACCTGTTTTTACAAACTATCACTTCAGAAATTAAAACAAGCCGCTCAAGAAAAAGAAGTAAACTACTGCTTTTTAAAAAAATCATTTTCCACTTATTTCCCCCTTTTCAGATTAGTCGTTTTACTTCTTTGCGAGAGAAAGTTTGGGGCGCCTTGTGTGTAAATGCCTCCTTAGCACTGGGTCAGAAGGGGAAAAGAATTCCGTCTGCTAGCTTCTCCCCGATGCTCGCTTTTTTATATATATAAAAGATTACATTTTGAACCTGCCTATATCCTGGTGTTAGGATGCACGTCTGAAAGAGAGAAATGCGAGGCATGCGGGAACGTTACATCTTACTCGGGAACAAATTCTCTCCCCTTCCGGAAGGGAACCTCAATTTTGTTACTTCCTTGAAGCTCATTGTCTGACTCCTCAACCAACAGTTAAACTGACGGAGGGAACTTCTCAGGAAAACGGCCCGGGAAAGCAGAATTATTCTGCCTCTCGGAATTCTTTCTCGATTCGGGAATGATCTTGAGCTCAGCGCCCCACTGTATGACGTTTTCGGAACTCTTTCCTCCATTCGGAAATGATTTCGAACGCACTCGAGAGTGTTGTATTTCAGATCTGGGAGGGGGTGAGCTTTTTCTCGGATGCCACTTTTCAGGAGGCGTGTAAAGGGCGCGAGGGGGCGCAGAGATCCCCCTCGTTCAAACCGCAACTTCTCCCTCGGCGACCAAGAAAACAAAACTAGGGCAGATGTTTTCACCGCCCTCCCAGCCTTAAAGGTACCAGGAAGCCTAGCTGCTTCCCGTGCTGCAAAGAGGCGTCCGAACCCGTCCAGCTGCCTGCTCTCCGCCGAGCTCCACCTGCCGCCTCTGGAGCAGCGCGAAGAACCGGTGGGAGGCTTTCCTCTGGATCACTCTTAGACCATTTCCGCACTAGACTGTTATAGTGCTCTTATTCCACTTTCAACAGCCTATGGAATGTTGCATTTGAGGCCCCTCCCTAACCTGAAAACCCCAGGATTCCACAGAATGTTGAAAGTGGAATAATAGCACTATAACAGTCTAATGCCCAAATGGCGGAAGGCTCTGGCCCAGCCTTGCCATCCAGCAGGAGGTGACCCTCTCTATATGAAATAAAACAGCTTTTAATTTACTGTTAGAAAAAGATCTCCGGAGGTACTGGGGTTCTAGCCAGGGAATTGAAAGGGGGCGTCCTTCTCGGTGGGCAGTACGCCTCCTCGGGCCCTCTCCTTCTTCTAGGCCCCCACCGGAGCCCGACCTTCGGCCCTCGCAACCCCGTGAGACTCGTTTCTCTCTAGCCCTGTCCAAAGAGCAAGAGGGGGGTCTTTCCAGCCTTCCTGTCTCCCCCTGAGGAGGCGGCGCTCCTGTTTTGGGGAAAAAGTAACTGTTCAAGTGTCCTTAACAGCCACACTCCTTCCACCACATTCAGAGCCCGGTGGGGTGCAACCCAGACCACGGAGGTCCAGAAAGGGCGAATTGAGGAGGAGGGTGGGAGCAGGTCACCTTCGATCTGGACAGGAGGCAGCCTGCGTGCCCGCCTTGTTGGGCTGGGGCTCGGCAGAAAAAGTCAGTTGGAAGAGACTGGGGGCATCCAGTCCAACCCCCTACCATGCAAAAGCCCACATCAGAGCACTCCCAACAGATGGCCATCCAGCCTCTGCTTAAAAACCTCCAAAGAAGACTCCACCATACTGAGAGGCAGCATATTCCACTGCCCAACAGCAATGACTGTTAGGAAGTTCTTCCTGGTTTAGGTGGAATCTCTTTTTCTGCAGTTTGAATCCATTGCTCCTTGTCCTATTCTCTGGAGCAGCGGAAAACAAGCCCGCTCCCTCCTCCACAGGAGGACAGCCGAGTGTTTGAGTCAAGACCACCTGCGATTTAAATCAGGGATGGGCAATGCGGATCCTCTGAGAGAGTTAGGAGCTGATATCTGTCTTCTCCTTGTTTAAAATGGCCAGGACTACGCCCCCTCACACAAACCAACTGCGCCCTTGAGATGGAAGGAAGATTTAGGGAGGAAAGCCAGGAGTGGCCTCTTATGGTCCTTCTTCGGCCTGACTTCACCTATGAGCAGACCCACCAACTTAACAGAACTCTTGATTTATCTTTAGCCAGAGTGATGTGGTGGTTTGAACGCCCTGGGGACCAGGGTTCGATTCCCCCTTCGGCTTGGGAAATCCACTGGGTAACCTTGGGCGCGCCACAGATTCTCAACCCCCCCGGAAATCCCCCTGATCGGGTCGCCATAAATCAGAAAAAGATTTGAAGGCACACAACAACAACAACAACAACAACAACAACAACAACAAGAGACTAGTAGCTGGGCTAATAGTAGCTGGAAGAGAGGCATTGTTGAAGTAAGATTGTGTGTCCAAAAGGACACCCAGTCCTAGCTTTTTAATATCCAATGGAGACAAAAAGACACGTGTCTTTTTAGCCAAGAACAGAGGACTGGAATGCGTCGACTAATGCTAGGATCTGATAAAAGTGGGCGACGCCTGCCAAAAGCTTATGCTGAAAATACCTTCTTCCAAGTTAGTTTCAAGGGTGTTACCGTTATGTCTTTTCTACGCTAGGTTTTGAGATGTGCAAATATATTTGCATATTCCATTTTTTCCTCGCCCCAGTCCAAGTGTTAGGATTATTTTACACCGTTTGAATGAAAAAATGCATACCCAATAATAATATCTTTAAGGTACTCTTTGAAAGAAGGCATAGAAATCGTGGAACAAGCTTGTGGTCAGAGTCACCCTGGTTCCCTCATTCTCCAAGTCTGTATGTTCTTCTCCCTTCATTCTGTTTTGTACCTTCTTCTGGCTGGAGAGACGTCAAGGTTTTCGCAAAGAAACAAAAAATATGGCGAGTCTAAAACTCGTTTACAGTTTGTCCGCCCAAAACTTTTTTCATAGTCTGTCCTGCCCCTAGAATGTCTGCACAGTTTCCTAAATTTAGAGCCACGAATTCATTTATTCATGTAGAAGTTTTCAGTGCATGACAGCGATTCCCCTGAAGTGAGGAGATTTGTCGCCATTCATTCCCAGCTTTTGTTGGGGATGCTCAGGGCTCACGAGAAATGCGGAGCTTTAGGCTGCGATAGAGACCCAGTGTAGCAGTGGGGTTTAAGGGTTAAACTCGGACTCCGGAAGACTGGGGCTCGAAGACTCGGCCACGGAAATCCACAGATTGACTTCGGGCAAATCACACTCTCTCAGCCTCAGAGGAAGACAAATCCCAGGACAGGTCCGCCATAAATCAGAATGGCATAAAACCAAGGCAGGGGGATAGGCTGCAACCTGTTCCTATTTAGGCCAGGGTCTGAGCCGCACTGAAAAGAATCCAAATGGTAATCCCAACCAGAGTAGACCAATTGAATTAATAGGATTTACATAATCAGCAGTTGATTCAATGGTTTTGTTCTAGTGAAGGCTAGCAATTGGATTTAAAGCTGTGGGGGGTTGTCTTCTATGAAGGTCAGTACAGTATTAGGGTAGTGTTGTTTTCACCAGCCTCTTTCACGCCAACTCTGGCCACGCATCCCTCTAGGTTCAGAACGTGCAATTCGAAGCCAGGTCTGATTGTTCTGAAAGTGCCCACAAAACTATGCTAATTCAGTACCTCGGTTTACCTCCTAGACTTTCATGGGGTGCAGTGGCAAGAGCGCAGTGACTTCTAAACTTGTCCACTTCTGAATAATTCCGTGGATCGGACTCTAGCACTGAGCTCCGCGTGGAGCTTGGCTGGAATTCCACTCCTACCCAGTTCCGCCTAAATCAACGGGATTGTTAAATCTTTCCGAGGAAGCGTGCTTGCTAGCTAAACCTTTCCCCACCGATTTCAGTGTTGCTCTAGTTGGTGGGTTCATTGCTTTTAGGGTAGATGGAACTTTTACACTGTAAAACAGTTCCACTTGGGCACCTTTCCGTAAATTCAGACAGCATTATTTTCCCCGCCGGCGGTGCAACCAAAGCCATTTCCGCACTAGAGTGATATAGCGCAGTCATTCCACTTTCAATATCCTATGGAATCCTGGGGTTTGTAGTTTAGGGAAGGGCCTAACTAGTCATTGTTGGAGAAAGATCCACGATGTTTTCCTGAGGAAGCCATTCACCTTTTCTCCCAGTTTCCTTCAAGAGAAGGCCAGATCCTATCTCACTCTGCTTCACTTCTAGCTTAGTAAATCCCATGCATACTTTAGGAGTAACCCCGGTGAATTCGAATGGCCTGATTTCTCGGTAGGTACCTAGTAGATTGCTGCCTGGATTAAATCGGGCTCAATCGTTTTAACTATCACCGCTTCGAGCTAAGTGGATTGCCAATCCGCTAAGAAAGGCACCTCGTAAGTTATTCACCTCACGTGGCTCTAAGTCTGGAGCTGAGTTAGTAGAGCTCTTTATCAACATTCAAAACAGTCGTCGCTGGCTCTCTTCGTTGCCTACCTTTGCCTAGCTGGTAGTAAAGTCTTCGAGAGCCAGCATGTTGTGGTTTGCCTGCTGGAAGGCCGGGGTCCGAATCCCTCTCGGGCTTGGAAACCCATTGGGTGACCATGGGCAAGGCGGACTTTCTCGTCTTTAAAAACGGAGGCAATGACAAACCGGTTCTGAAGAAATCTTGCCGGGAAAACACTATAGGCCATTTCGGCACGAGCCTGTTATAGCGCGATGATTCCACTTTCAACATCCTCTGGAATCCTGGGGTTTGCAGTTTCGGGAGGGGCCGGAGGGAAACTGCAAACCCCAGGATTCCAGAGGATGTTGAAAGTGGAATCATCGCTCTAGAATAGGCTAGTGCGGAAATGGCCAGCAAGATCGACGTTGGAAACTACAGTAAGGCTGCGCACTTCGTTTTCCTTTATCTCCTGCGTCGCTTAATAAGCATCTCTCTCTCTTTTTCCCTTCTTTTTTCTAAATAATCGCAACAAAGCCCTCCAGACTGAGGACACAGTGCTCCCACGTTTCCCTTGAATGACGGGATTCTCGTAACCCACTAGGTGACCTTGGCCAAGTCACTGTCACACTCTCTCAGCCTCAAAGGAAGACAAAAACGCCACACCTCCCCCGAACAAATTCTGTCAGGAAGCACCCCGTGATAGATTCACCTTAGGATCTCCATAAATTGGAAAGGACTTGAAGGCATACAACGGCAACACAACTAAACCGAAAGGTTGGTCCTTAATCTAAGACACGTTCCTCGTTATCTGTGTTTAGCAGTGCAATGCAGAACCAAGGTTTGAAATCCGACACCTCTGGTTGAAAGAGACCCCATAAGCTGGGCTGAGAAGCTGGGGAGAAGCTCCAGTTTAAAGAAAACAATTCTGAGTCACACCGCTCAAAAGTATGACTTGAATTCAGCCGTTTCAGAAATTGATTTCGTTTGGCTAAGAAAGACGATTCCTACTCCCTTGCTATGAAAGGACAACTGGGAGAGAAGTCTGGGCGAGGTGTCTTAGGCTGCTAAATAAAGTCACTCTCCTTCTGCACTGGCACAATTGCCTGGGAACCTGTACTGCACAAACACCATTGACCTGACTGGGAAATGGCTCCCTCCTTCCATCTGGAATTTGTGGAAGAGATCTTCTCTACGTTGGTTTTGCATCTTGTCAGTAAGGAGAGAGAGAGACAGAGAACCAATGCTAATCTCCCTCCCTCCTTCTCTGAAAATACCGAGAACAGCAACTTTCAGGCAGTCACGAAAATCGTGATTCATGAAGGGAAGTGTCACCAATGGGCAGTTGCATGAGCCGTGGATGGTCCTTGTCCCTCCCCCGAATGGGATCCCGGAATGTTTTTGTTGTTGTGTGCGACCCTATGACGAACCTATCATGGGGGTTCCTGGGACTGAGGTTGTGTGACGCACCCAAGGCCAAGTAGGGAATCGAACTCTCAAGTCTCCAGGGTCGTAGCCCAATGCTTAATCCACTATGCCACTCTGGCTCTCAAGGATCCCGGATATCTGCCCTTAAATCCTACTCTGAGGTCACCACAGTCTGTGGATATAAGTAGGAAAGGGCGTGTTGAAATTACTTGCGTTCATCAGAACTCTCGTAGTCTTTTCTCCCCCGCCCCGGCATCTTTCTTTTCCCCCTGTGAACCGGAGGAAGAAGCGGAGGAAGAAAACTGTTTAAGACACCCCAGCACAGGCTAACATCTTGAAGGCGACAGAGGAGCGGGGAGTGGCGCTCATGCTTAAAAGGCCCGCACATTCTCCATACCTGAAATGTGCGCAATTTTGTGAGCAGAAAAGCCACAAGTCCATTTTCCTTCATCTACATCCATCAGCAGGATGATGAAGGAACTGCAGGGCCTTACCACTTTTAACTGAGAGGCCGGCCCTTCTTGCCAAAGCAGAACAGAAAGGGCAAGCAGAATAGTGAAATGTGCAGAAGGCGGTGAGGCCAAGGGTGTCTTGGGCACGGGCGGGGGCTTCCCATAAGAGCCGGGACGGTGGCCAGGACAATCGATTTGGTTTCTGTATCCCTTTAACCAACCATAAGGACCATGGGGTTTATTCACACTACACAATCATGATCCTATTATTGTTGTGAGCCTTCAAGTCCTTTCTGACTTATGGTGACCCTAAGGCGAACCTATCGCGAGGGTTTCTTGACAAGATTTGTTGGGGAGGGGTTCCGCTTGCCTTCTTCTGAGGCTGAGAGAGTGTGATTTGGCAGAGGTCACCCAATGGTTTTCCATGGCGCAGTAAGGATTCCAAACTGGTGTCCAGAGTCATAGCGCAACGCTCAGATCACAACACCTAGATTGTGGCTCTAGAGTGCTTCGGCTGAGAATTCTAACTGTCCTTCCCTCCACTGCCAGTCCCAAAATTCCACTGGATGGAAATACACCAGTTAAAGCTAAAGGCCCCAGAGAAAGGAGAGGAAGGGTGGTCTCTTCCGGGACTGTAAAACTCGCAACCCAAAGCACGTTTCCCCCAGCCCCAGGCCTTCCGACCTATCCTTCTACAATTCACATCACTTCTCCAGCGGCGTCTGGGTGTACTGGGGCGAGTAGTCCATGGAAGCTGGAAGCCCCGCCCTGTGGGGGAAGGCCGTGGATTGGTCCCGGTTGGTTGCCAAAATCGTTCCCTTTCCAAGGAACGTATTCTGCCACCATGTCCCACAAGGTCACAGTTCTGTACATAACTGGGAGCTAAACCCCGCCCCCATCTCCACCCTGGTTTAAAAGATCTCTGGGGCAAAGCTAGAGGAGATCTGCCGGGAAGCCGTGGGAGGTCGCAGCTGTGGCCCCGGGCGAAGTGGTCTGCCTCAGTACAAATGTTGGAAGCATGTTGGAAGAAGTGGAATCTACCTGCCTGCCTACCTATCTACGTATCAATCTATCATCATTACTCCCGCTCTTATTCTCATTCTCAGATTAGCGTTGGCTTCGTTTTAGATGCTGCGGCTTTTCCTTTTTCTCTCCCCCTGCCCTTCCCGTTGTTTTCTTGCCCTCGTTCGGTTTTGCCCTGCGCTCCCCGTGAGAGGATGAATGAGGTCGTGGAGCACGCTTGGGCGGACAGATGATCCCCATTCAAAGAAGCCGGCTCCTTCCAGTGTCATCTTTGCTGCGTTAAGCTCAGAAAAGTCTCCGAGCCAGCATCCCGGACTACAGCATCCCGCGCGCACCCCCTTCCTCCCTCTCCTCCCTCCCGCGTGGAAACATAGGCCACCGTTCTTTCCGGTCATTTAAATTGTGCCGCAGATGCGCAGAGAACTGCGCGCGATCCTAAACGAGCTTCCTTCTCCCCCACCTACGGCGATCTCCGCGGAATTGATTCTCAAAGGAACGAACATTCGGTCCAGGCAGTGACCTCAAAATAGATTGCTTTTCTTGCTCCTGTTCAGATGGAGGACCATCATTTTTTTTCCTTTACCGCCTGAATCCTTGATCACCTCTTGCAAATGTATGTTGAATCGCTGCATTAAAAAGCACACATCCAGCACGCAAAACCACAAAAACAAGGCACCCGAGCATGCAAACCAAGTTAGCATTTGGCGCAAAACCATTTACCCTTGGGGTACTTAGTCTTGATTAAATGACTGTTAACCCTAAGAGGCGAGGGGGACAATCAACATGCTTTGCCAATCACCATTCTTTCAGCAGCTCGCCGCTCCTTTCTCTCCCCCTCCCCCTCCCCCACCAGAGAGTTTAGGCTGTGGATCACAGCGCACGTCGAGGGGGCTTGTTTGTTTTTGCTTTTTTTTTTTTAGAAAAAATGTTTTTTAAAAAAAGATACGTGTGATTTTTAAAAATAGATCGTGATTGGTCCGGACTGCTTAAAATAAAACGAAATGCCTTAAAGAAAGGGCTGAAGAAACCGGCAGGAAAACCTTGAATGCTTCTCTGGCGGTTTTTCCCATCTCTCACCACCTCTCCCCCTCCGCCCGCCCGCCTTCGCCTCTCCGGGGCACGTTATTCTGTATCTTTCAGCGTGTCCGGCTCTCATGATTGCAAATAGGCCTGTTTTCAAATGGAAATAAGACTTCCAAACTGATTATGTGTATTGAATCGGAGTCGCTCGCTAGAGCCTCTTGTTTAAAATGTATTGAAAAAAGGATGATGGCTCCAGACCTCTGGAACCAGCTCGGAGAGGTCGATTTATTTTGCAACTTTTGGCCACTGGAGAATATTTCAGCTGGATAATTACGGCGGCTTGGTAGGGGGGCGGTGCGCTGTCACGCAAACACTCTCCTGCTCCCCACCCCCACACCAGACACGCATACGCACCTGCCACTACCAACTGGCATACACAAGAGAACTATATCCCTGTAAGTATAAATACATAGATAGAGGTATACAGATATATGCATGCACACACTCAGCTCTTGGGAA
This sequence comes from Ctenosaura bakeri, assembly GCA_948474755.1. Taxonomy (NCBI): domain Eukaryota; kingdom Metazoa; phylum Chordata; class Lepidosauria; order Squamata; family Iguanidae; genus Ctenosaura; species Ctenosaura bakeri. The sequence continues at coordinate 340,109 of CAOLHI010000999.1, read as the reverse complement.
AGTTACTTTATGTATTAGGACTCCCAGCATCCCTCAGCCAACATGGCCTCTGGGAGTTGTAGTCCAAAAAAGGCAACTTTTCCAAACTGAAATGCACAGACCACACACACACATACACACACGGATACGTCTACATATATACATATGTGTACGGGTATACATTTATGTATACATGTGTATACACTTTTACATATACACACGGACGGATTTGGATATACAAACAGGTGGACACGCATGCACACAAGTCTTTCCACACTCACGATACAATGACGTTCCCAACTCTTAAACAGGGTGCATCGATTGGTCGACACACCCGTGTACTCTGCCCTCTCCAGACGCTAAACAGTGACGTGCTTCCTGCCCAGAAAAAGTGTTATCTGCACGAAAACGGGTAGGAAGGTGGGAGTTGGTTGGGAAACAGCTGGTGAGGGAAGGCAAAGGTGGATCAAGACAGACTTTGGTAGGAGAAAGGATTATAACTAGACTCGACAGTTCGGAGGGTCCAAAGTGTTTCACCTAGGTGATCTCAGCCGTACTTACAAAAAGCCTTGTAAAGCTACTGTTGCTCTCACCCCCAAAGTGCAACCGGTGGAAGGAGAGGCTGAAATCAGGGCTCGCCCCGCAGAAAGCTTGGGTATGCTTGGCAGAGGCGAGGTGGAAACCGAGGCCCGTCTCTCTCAGCCTGAGGACCACCCGCTTTGCATACTACCAGGCAGGACTTGGGGCGAAAGTCCGCGGGGCATTCAGCAGAGTGAGCCGAAGGGTCTCTAGACAGGAGGATTGGTAGCTTACAGTCTTTTGAAGTAATATATTTTACCAGGAGACCCTGCGCAGTGGTTTCGGTGTTGGACCAGAAATCTGAGATATCAGGGTTCCTGTCCCTGCTCGTCCATGGAAACCGAGTAGGTGACTCTGGGCAAGTTATGCTCTCTCAGCCTCGAAAGAAAATAGTGGCAAACCTCCTCTGCAAAAAATCTGGCCAAGAAAATGCCCTAATAGTTTCCATAAGTCTGAAACAACTTGAAGGCACACAACAACAACAACTAATTACCAGAATCACTCTCTCTTCAGACCACTGGGCTAAATTTGAGTGTTGGCCCCTATGTACAGCAGACTAGCAGAATGAATGGGACTTGCTGAGCGATCACTTCGTAAATCCTTGTGGCTTAAAGGGCCTAACTTTGGGTTGAGGCTAACATTTGGATTTAGCACCTTAAGTCCAGTGTCCCTGCGCTTTGTAGCACGGGGTAAGAGAAGCCTATAGAATGCTTGGCACAGAACTAGAAACAGGACGGGACGGAGAGACATACTTTAAGGTTTATTGGTACAGTTCTTTAGTCCCCACGCAACGTGTAGAGCTTTGGCTCTTCACATTTCCAACAGCGAGGCTAGGCGTTCAGCTCGGGATTCAAAGCGAGCGTTCATTTTGCCCATCCTTAAGACTGGCACCTCCAAATAATGCTACCAGTAGCACATTAAACTCTCTTAAATTAGGAGGAGGAATCATGTGGCCCTCCAAATGTTGCTGGACTGCAGATCTCAGCAGCCTTCACTATTGCAGTCCAACGACAGCCCTTGTAGCATGCCCAAGCTGCCCCTCCCCTCATTTCTGGAAAGAACAGCTCAGCTTCTCTAGGTTGTCCATCTCACTGGTGCGACTCGTGAATTGGGAAATGTCGATTTTGTCAGGGAACACTGTGAAGGTCCACCTCGTATCCACACCCTCAACCTCAAACGGATATAGAAGTACATAAATGAGATCTGAAGATCCTTAAATGAAGCTAATAGCAATGCTGTCCAGGAAGTTCTGTGAGATCCGGTTGCAAGCAGTAATTTTTCCAAACTTGGGGGCACCGATACCATTTGAATACTTGGTTCCTTTCGACTGGGCCCAGGAATATGACAAAGGGAGGGTGGTTAATTGCTCGCACAGTAAGAGGGAACGCTGAGAGCATGGCTCCTGCACATAAAGCCAATGAACGAATTTGTGGCTGAGGTGAGATGTAGATCTAACTGGAGCAATGAGGTTGACCTATGCGTTAACGCCCCAGTCAACGACTGGTTCACGGGCCTATTGCACTTGGGAGTAACCAGCAGGTCCCGGTCCATAAGGTTCTTCCAAAGGCCCGAAGAAAGACAGTGGTTGTGTGAATCTGATTCTGCCCCCTGAGCTAGAAGTCTGCTATATCAAGCAGAATCATTCAGCAGAATAATATGAGTCCTGCTACGTGGCTGCTGAAATAGGGAGACATGGATTGCGATCAGCCTGGCTGTTCCACAGAAATCCCGAGGAAAGACTGGGATGCGACACAGCTGCCGATATGAAAAGGTACATTATCCCCAGAGGAGTCCACACGGCCAAGGTCCACGACATCGTGGGTTGCGACAGTCCTTAGAGTAGAGATATAAGTGCATCCAGATGGATTGTGATCCTGCACAGTGCTCCCCTTTTGGAAGTCTCACCTTGGTCCGCAATGGCTGTTTGTGTGTGTGTGTGTGTGTGTGTGTGTGTGTGTGCGCGCGCGCCCCCCCCCCAAATACATTAAAGAAAGGAGCAATGCGATTGCTTAAGAAATGGTTTTCTTAGGGACCATCGTCAGATAGTTAGTGTGTGTGTGCTCTTTGTGCCATAGGACGATCAATCGCTTAAGCAACTCATTGCTTCTTTCTTTAATGTATTCCGAAAACCATTGAAAATTTCCTTGTATTCTCACGACCATTAGGAATGAACTGGTGCATCCTAATCATGACCATTAGGAATGGACTGGTGCATCCTAAGGACTTTGGATGACATCCTTTTAAGTATATCCTTGAGAAGTGTATTTTGTGTTGAAAATAGTATCAATCAGCAGCCTATGGCAAACGCACTCTTTGTTTTCAGTAAGGGGCTCTGGGTGTTTAATACAAGGGTTCCATACAAAAAATACCGAACGTTTAAAGGAACAAGATTTGTACAAACGCAACAGAAAAAGCCTACAAACAGAAAGAGATAGCAGAGTGTGGGCCGTTATATGTCATGGGTTAAACTAATTCCTATAATTGCCCTCTTACTCCTCTTCTCACTCGCTTTTAAAAATCTCCCTTCAGACGTTCCAGAGAGGTTGCGAGGCATGTACATACAAAAATCTTGTGGCTCCTTACTGTGGGACACACTTTCCTGGGCTAGAGCCTACTTCAGTGGGCCACAGAGGGCGAGTAAAACGGTGGCATCGAAAGTACCCCACAATTCCAGAGATTGCGTCCCAATCTGCAGCATATAGAAAGACAGCCTTTCGCAACCCAGCGCCCTCCTGATACACTGGGCTGCAACTCCCATCATCCCCTACCAGTACGGCCAGGAATGATAAGGCCCTTGAGAGCAAACACATCTGGTGGACCTGCGGCTAGGGAAGGCCGAAGGAAGGAGCATTTCAACGAGCTGAAATTTCCCCAGGATTAATGTTCTGTGGATTCTAATCTGTCAATCAGTCTTCCTCTCGCGGACACGCCCGCCCTTGCGCTACCATCAGACTGTCTAAGGCTGCCACCAGAGCCCCACGGACCCCGTCTCTCTCCGTCCTTTCTTATGCTATTTCCGCCCTGGACTGTTCTAACGCTATTATTCCACTTTCAACATCCTATGGAATCCTGGGGTCTGCAGCTCAAGGAGGCGATCTCCCTAAACTGCAAACCCCAGGATTCCATAGGATGTTGAAAGTGGAATAATAGCACTAGAACAGTCTACGGTGGAATCGGCCCTAGTCTGTGGAGGCCTTGAAAAGGCTGTTCGTCAGCGGGCAGATGGCAGCCTCTTTGCGCAAGGGAGAGAGCCCCGGAGCTCTCCACCACGGATTCTGTGCCTGGTTTTGCCCGGCCTGCCTCCATCCTTTTCCCTCGGCCAGCCAGCCTCCCTCCTCCTCCTCCTCCTCCTCCCTCGAACTCCGGTCCAGCGTCCGCTCTCTGGACTTCTGATTGGCCGGCACTGCTCGAGCGCTTCCGAATGGACACAAGTGTGTAGCGCGCGCGGCTGAGATGCATAAATGATCTCTCGCCCAGCCTATGAATATTAATGAAGACTTCTACCAGGGCGATCCGCGTGTAAGTGCGTGCGTGAGAGAGGGGTGTTTTCTCCTTTTTCCTCCAAACGACGACCCTTTCAAAAGCTGATTGACGAGGGATGATGAAAATATTTGGAATCTGTAGGAAGCAGTTACGTGTCCATAGGATGACAAAATATTTCCCCACGTCACGCATCCAGACAACTAGGTGCGCCAAATCCAATTAGACCACTGTTGTTATTCAGGTCCATAGTATACTGATTAAATGTGCATATAAGGTACACAAGCCACCCACAGTTAATTTATTCAAGCATGATTATGTAATTAAATTACCTTTGCGGATTCAGAGACAACCAAGTCTGGTCAAATAGTTATAAACAAACAAGTAGAACAAGCAAAATGTAACAAGTAATCAATAATTTGGGGGGAGGGGTTCCGCATATATTTCACCCATAAAAATAGCTCTATAGGTCCAAAGAACCACGTGGCTGTACACCTCCTAGGTATTTAAACCGAAATTGTAGGCTCGCAGAAAACTTACAACAGGGCGCAACCCTATCTATCCATGTCAATACCTCAATAAATTCCCACTGAGTTCAACTGGGCTGGCACCATGCGAAGCGTGCACATTTGCCATCGGGGCGCCTCCTTTGCTGGGAGGAAGCAGTGGGAGCTTACCTCCTAGTAAACGTACTTAAGATTGGGCTAATACCTCCATTGATCAAAACGCTTCAACTCCAGTTTCTTCTCTTGATCAGGGCTGTAGTAGGAAGAGTAACTTCTGAAAAGATGTTAAGGTCGGGGTATCTGGCCAACTTGTTCACGTTAGTGGAAGAGGCCCGCTAAGAGCATGCGTGCATTTAAACCATACATCGCATTCGCTGGTGACCTGAATTTCTAGGGTGCAGCTCTCAGGCCCTGAGTTTCCAGGACCTGAGCAGGGCTGCTAAGAGCAAGGTCTTCTATTCATAGAGCCGCCAGAAGTCGAAGCCCGACTTGACGGCATAGAACAGCAACAACAACTGCAGGGCCATTTGAACGACTCTAACGTTATACGCATCGACTTGGGGGAAAACCCATCACACAATTCGGATCAATTTACCTCAGACTCATCAGCCCTCTATGGAATCGAATTGGTCAGGTGCAATTTTCTTATTCCTGTATGGCCAGCGGATTTTGAAAGGAGCAAAATTAAAACCCTGCGAAAGAATTCACACCTCTGTGTTGTTGTTCCTGCTGCTGGAATATATTTGAACCGGACTGAAGGAAGTAAACTGGAGCAGCAATAGGAGTTGGCCTCGTGGTTCTCCATTAACCTCTTACCCAAATACTAACCAGTATGTGGCCGCATTTATTCTTCATTATATTATTTAGGCGCCTACTTCAAGAAAATGCCTTTTTATTAACAGAATTGGTAATATTCATTATTATAATTACCAGAAATTGTGCAGCTAAAGCAGCAAAGGTTCTCACCTGAACATGGAATTCATTCAAAGGGAAAAAAGGGACCATTCAGTTGACTAATTCTTTTAAAAGAAAATGTAATTCAATAAGAAACGTATTTCATATAACACAGAAGAGAGGGGAAAGCGAAAGTTTATACTCAAGTTTATATTAAAGTTGTGGTACAATATTCTAAAGTTAATTCCACTTAAAGCCCTGTAATTGCTGAACTTTCCACCGCTCACAAGAATTCTTTTCCTCTTCTTCTACATTTTCAGCCAACCTGTTTTCAGAAATTCAGCTAACCTATTTATTTAAGAGAGTCAATTCAGTTACAGTACAGGATAACTGAATGGCAGTGATTTTTTTTCCAAATCCAGGAAGGAGTCGTTCTTCCTTCACATTCTCCACCAAGGAAACTATAAATTTTGATAGAAATTGAGGAATGATTGATAAGAAAAGAGAAACTTTGGACATGATCCAGGCAGAATTAAACCCATGGAAGTCCTTCTGACCCTCCTCATAGCGCAAGGTTTAGTCGAAAGTGGGTCTCACTGAATTTAAAAAGACAAAGAAGTTGTGGGGGCTATTGGGGGAGGAATAACAATACAATATCCGTATTAGTGTAAAGTTTTCATCATGGCAACCGAAAGGGAGACACATTAGGAGGAAAGGTATTGCACTAATAAGAATCGTGGGGTTCAAAACTAGGACTTGCTCCGAAGTTAGTATACATAGAGCGATAGCTTCCAAAATGTTTCACTTTGGCGCAAAGTGAATTACTTAAAAAGCGCTGTATTTTTATAACTATATTATATAAATGTAACTGTCATGTAGGTGGCCAGAATTTGGGTTAGATAGCAGTACATTTAGCACCAATGATACCTACTCCAACTCGGCCCTTTCCAAAATAATTATGAGCACACCTTGAAATTGACCAGCATTTCAGACCCTTTTCTTAAACTTAAGGGAGAAGGGAGACGCACCAGCGATCAAAATTCGACAAAGTTAGGTACTTGGGGTTGTTCCAGAGGAGCATTTGACTGAGGGCCTTCTTTCTCTGTGCCAAACATTAAACTTTCCAAAGGTGCTGAATATTTTAGCGGAGGGCATTTTAACATGACCTCATTCCCTCTTCCCTCCCATCCCTTTTTCTTTCCTTTGTTTTGTTTTTTTTAGCAACGGAGAAATTGTGGACTGCTTGAGAAACAGAACTGGGTTTTTTAAAAAAAAGATCAACCACCCCCAGCAGTGCCCCTCCAGTTACCCTGTTATTTCGAACCCGGAAATCAACATTTTAAAATTATACCAGAAGAAGAAGAGTGGAAATATTGGAAACTAAGTCCCTGCTCCCAAATTATTCTCAGTTTAAAATGCCAATGGTTTGGTAGTAATTAAGATCACATTCGGAGCATAGGAGAACCGTTGTTTTAGGGTCCGGTCTTATATATACCGCGAAGAAAGATCCATGAAAAGGCGGGTTCTATTTGTCTGATTTCTTTCATGTCCAACCCATCATTTCAATGAAAATATGTTTCTTATTGTAAACAACGGAACGTGAAAGTGCCCTGCCTCTTTAGGTGTCTGCTCTGAAGCAAATCCTACTGGGTTCCGTGGGACTTGCTCCCAGAGAAATTAGGTACACGACTTTAGATGAATTGAGGCTGGATCATGCCCATACATTTGTAGAAGAGAAACAGATCTCTGTAGTGAGCCGCAAATCTATTTTAGAAAAATATTTCTAAAACGTTTCTTTTTCTCTGCAAAGAAAGAAATTATCGCTCTCCATTTTCAGAAAAGACTGAAGTGCGCAGAAGACAGAGAAAGGCCTAGTCTCCACCTTATAGTGCACGATGTGAGAACACTACGGGAATGATGGGCTTGGGAGTGTCTCCTGAACCAATCGCAACAATATAGGCCTGTTCGAAGACTACAGTTTAAACAGAGCGTCGGAGATCGGCTAACAGGGGGGGAAATGAGCCAAAATTCTTTGGAGAACGGAGCGGATCCTGAGCCTACCACTAACTCGACTAGATGGCGAACAAAACCTGATTGATTTCAGCCACATTGTTGATATGTTCCTCTCCCACCCAACTTCCACCGTTGAAACTTACGAAGACACTTTTGACAAGGACTCTCTGAAACCGCACCTGAGCCCAATTTTGGACTAGATAGCCAACCCTTAAACGAATTCTGTTCGAAGGTTTAAAAAATGGAAACACCATCCATTTCAACAAACTTTGATTTGCGTGGGCCGCAAAAATTACTGGGAAGGTTCTGAGGGGATCCACACCGGCACAGGAAGAGAAACCAGATCATCGAATAAGCGGGATAGATTGGGGGGGGGAGACCCAAGGGGTCAGTCGAAAATAGAGCCAACAACGCCAAGAAAGAGAAGGGCCTCAGTGGAAACAGGCCTCTCAGAGAGCGAGAAACGTCCCAAGAGAAAGTATTCGAGAAACAAGGAAAGTCTCATTTGCGGAAGAGGTTGGAGGGAAAACCATATACGCTACAGTACAAGGAAGCCTTTCTTGTAAAGGATTTTTTAAAAAATAACAGTAGAAAAGTTACTTAGGGTACTTTAAGATGATGAGGCCCAATTTCTACTCAATAAGATCAGATGTGCCGATAAGGGAAGTAACCCCCCCATCCCTCACAGCGGGCTTAATCATTCGTGGGAAAGGGGAATTGTTATTTCCCTCCTCCCTTTCCTGGTCTGTCTATCTTGCTGGCTCTCAAGCCTCCAAAATCAAGGCGAGACACAACTTTTCTGCAACTGCCAAAGGCTCCGAGGCACCCCGGGCTGCCTTCTCCTCCTCTTCCTCCACAAATGCCTTTTTGCTTCGCATCCAGTCTTCCCAAGCACACTGATCCGAAGCAAGCCTCCCCTTCGCGCTGATTTCTCGCCCAACTTCCCACCAAGTTAACTTTGCCTACGGACTGCGAGATAGTCAGCGCACCCTTCCTATAATAAGAGAAGTAAGTCCCCTTTGGAGACCGTCCGTCGGAGTGTTGAAGATGGGGTTGGGGTGAGGATGAAGCCACCTCGACGGCGCCCGACCACTACACCACCCCCGCCTTCTGTATCTGTGCCAGAAGGTGAGAACGGGCCTGTCCTGCTACCACGTATAGAAAGGCTTGACCTTACCTCCTCTCCCCTCCGCCAGTCGTGAGAAACACGCGCAAGTCCTTGCACGCTAACCAACAAATGGTGGCCGCAAACCCAGGGCATTTCTGCCTTCCACCACCGTTTGAGAGGGTAGACATCTTCCATCCCTGTACCGTGACCTCCCCTCTCCCTCCCCTCGTTCTCTTCCCCTCCCCACCCCCACCAGTCAACAACAGCGAAGAGCAGAAGCCAACTTTGCTCCAACTCGTACCGCCCTAGGACCGACCGTCTTCACCAGCCACTCCGGGTTTATCTTCGAGTCCCCTTTGTCCCAACAGCCTTCAGTGGTCAGGCGAGAAGCGCGTCCTCCTCGGACCGGTCCCCTGCTGCCCGGGCCAGGCCTACTCAAGGGGCTTCGCTTCCTTTGCCGTCGGCTTCCGTCCTCCGGGCCTTGCCCCTCCTGGACGGCGCATGTTCTAGCAAACTCACTCGCCAAGATCGCCCCCACCATAGGTGCCACCATTCCCAACTCCGAAACATGTTCACCTTGGGGAAGGGAGCTAGCAATCTTCTACGCTGCATGGTAGGTGGACATATTTTCCCATCTTAAAAATGCAATCGAAGGAGAAGAGAGTGACCTCGCTTGCTGCTGATGCCAAAAACGAGGGCCTGTTTTTGATAATATAGAAACGGGTGGCGTGTCCCGAATCAACGCGAAACACCGAGAATCGCGGGGTGGTTGCCTTCGCCCATCCACACTTTACACAACACCATATACAGTCGCACAGACGTAACCACACTTCTCCAACTAGAAGCAGGAAGGAAAACCACCTGCCTGAGATTAGACACTGTTATTGACTATTGTTTGCCGCTGTTTTTCAGTACGAGGCCTACCCTCCGGATTGTTCTATGTGACAAAAATGTAGAAGTTCGGCGAAAATTCAAGTCTCTCTTTTCTTCTCTTCCTTCCTTTCCAGTCGGAGTTCCTTCCCGTGCCTGTTCTCCTCCCAAATCTCTAAGCATTCAGGGGTGGAAAAATCGCGAGGCAGTTTTTACTAGGCCCGGCTGGTATGTTTTAAGGGGGCCTGTATATTATTCCCCCATTTCAGTTTAAGTTCCCACTTCCCTGCAAAAAGTAGTCTGGAAGGGAGTTCCATTCAAATCGATGGGGATCCACGGCCAAAACCAATACATTTGGGACATTAATGTTAAAGAAAGTTGAAATACCCTGTGGGTCTTTATAGAGATACTTCGATTCAAAATATCCTCTCTCCCCACCCCGCTTCAGTAAACAACGCCAACAACTGGCAGGCTTCAATCCACACCAAACAGGACCTTAGAAAGAAGGTTTTATTAAAAAGCAATGCTATCGGGTTTTTTTCCCCTTCCTTTTTCAAAAAAAGGAAAGGAGAGAGACACATGATTTTGTTAGAGCAGTTTTGTTTGCATTTCTCCTGACTGATAGGTAAATACAGTTTGAATTGTGTTTGCTTGGGCTCTGGAGCTCTATGAAGAGACGAATTCACCTTTCTGTGGAATAAGCAAACAGACTTTAAACTAAGCCGACATCAGACAAAGTGGAAGCCAGTTTATTTAATCGAAACTAAATCTAGTTGCAGAAAGATAAGTCAGTGTACATAATCATCCATTACAGCCATTACTCCCACCACCAAATATGTGTTTACGAGCTTGCCCAGATACACTATATCCATTTACTTCCCCAAGGCTATTTGGGGCAAATACGAGCCGTTTCCATGTTATTTCTTCTAAGGCCGCCTGTCAGGACGGCGGACTGGGCGTGGGGAGCGGGAGCAGAGAAGAAAGAAGTCAAATAACCCTGCGGTAATATTTTATAAATGCTCCCGTCGCCACTGGGCCCACTTAAAAACAGCCGTCTGAGGTCAACAATTTGCTGAAAGTATATATGTGGGGGGGAGGGGAGAGAGTCCCACATTACTACCACTGCCAGGAACGCAGTTATTCAAAGACGGTTACCCTCGGTGGCCACAGTCTAGAAATCCATTCGAGCAAGAAAGTTGGAATCTACTGTTTGTCTCCAGGCCAAATAGACAGATTTTAGATTTCAAAGTTTGCAGGGGAGTGCACATCCTCCCCTCGCGTTGATCCCTTTTTGCCCGGACGTTTTCCAACGCCGTTACTGCAGCTCTTCCAAACATCCTCCCCTTCTGGAGGGGGGGGGGTTGGAAACCACCACAAAAAGACACATGGGAATTTGAAATGACAGCCTCGAGTATTCCGTTTTGGGCTCTGCGGGTGCTAATTTTAGCCAGGAGTTATAAAAGAGAGAGGAAAAAATAGCTGGAGCGAAAGCGAACAGCTGGAAACGTTTCCTTCCCACTTGACCGAAGCCTCTCGCTCTCCTCCTGCGAGCAGGACGGACAGGCGGACCTTTTACGCAGAATCCCTCGGATCTCTGCTGAAACATATCACAACTTCTCATTACAAAAATTAGAGGCATATTATCATTATCATTATTACTATTGCTGAAGATGATCTTCCCTCCCTCTTTCCCCGCTTCCAAACTCCCCGGAGCCGGAGATTCATCTCCTGTGGATGGGGACCTTTTTTTCCCCGTCACGGATGGCCATGGTTACCTTTACAGCCCTGTGGAACCCCCTTTTCCTTCCATACAAAGTCTTTCCCTCTGGCTCTCCCTGTAGGTTCGGTCCGGGTCCCTCTGCCTGTCGGGATCCTAACCCTGCCGCCTTGATTTCGGAGAGCTGATCCTTCCAGACCGGCTTGGCGAGAAAATTTTAAAGGACTAGGCCAAACCCGGAACTGGTTAGTGGAAGCGCCGGAACTCGGTTAAAATTATCCAACAGACCCAGCTGGACTTCTAAAGAAAACTTAAAAAACAACAACTCGAAAATGCTTTTGTAGAACAAGATCAGGAGAAGCGCGCAGAGGCTCATTACAGCGCAATCAACCAACGGTTAAGGTTCCTTTCTCTGATACAGAACAAGGGTGTAGTTATGGGGTGGGAGACAAAATGAGGAGATTACCTCTCCAAATAAGAATTTTATCCTCCCCCATGTGAAATTTTCCTACAGTTCCCACGTTTCTGGCATTGCAATAATTTAAAATTTAAATCTAGCGTTTTTAAAAAATACAATTGAGGTATCCAAAGAAAAGGGGGAGGGAAAGCCGTCAAGAGAATGAGAAAGCAGCAAATAAAAGGATTCTGAAAGTGGGCGATTTTCAGTGTCTGACTCTTTGCAAAGCTAGAAATTTAGAGAGTGAGAGAAAATTTCGTTGCGGAGCCAGAATTCTTATTGGCGGGGGCAAAGCCTTGGTTTTACTCCCCGCTTCAAGGCGGCCGGACCGCATATTCTATCTTTCAATTCTTTCGAGTTCTATCAAATAGAAGGGCTTTTTATTTGACTCTAAGGCGTCGGGTTTTTTCTTCTTCTTTCCCTTCTTCTCCCTTGAAACAGCATGAGGTTTAGCCTAACATTAAATCCAGAGTTTTCCGATAAATGGACTTTTAGAAAAACATTTTACCCCTTGGCTTGGTTGTTGGCGCCCCGTCCAGTTCTTTAAAGCAAGAAAAAGCAATCAAAGGACTCAAAACTCGCGGAGATCTCTCCCTGCCCGGCCACTGAATTTTTCAGGACACTCAACAAAGGGAGGGGAAGGGATGAGAGAGGGGGAGGACGGCGAGACCCCTGCGTTCAAACCAGCAAACTCCTGCTTACCCGGCTGTCTTTTAAAGTTAATGCAAACTACACGGCACACGTCGCTCACAATAAACTAGCGTTTTATTTTGGTTATAAATAAAATGATTGTACTTTCCTTAAAATACAATTACATAGGAAACCTTTGTAGAAATGGTGCTTTTTTTTTTTTACAAGTTAGTAAAACTGGACGCTCTTTACAAGGATTTGATATTCCCCCCACCTTCACCTCGTTAGTATGTCCCTTATTGGCTTTCCTATCCCCAACCCTCCATTAAGCGGATCTTTAAATGCTCCCTTTTGGAATTTCGATTAGAGGGTCAGCAAACACTGCCTCTCCTCTATGAATGACGCCACTTGGATTTCCTTGTCTCCGAGCTCTCTCTTGTTATCTGGGACAGGGGCTCCCTTCGGGCGTCATTCGAATTGACCGGGAATATAGGAATCCACCCTGTGTTTTTCTTTTCGGGTCAGTTTCCACGGAACCTGGGCCCGTTAGTAGTGTCCCCGCCGAATAATTCCGCGGGAATTTTGAGTGGCGAGGAAGGAACCTTCCTCGAGGTCCTTTCGGCCCCCCATTATTCCTGGGGTGGGGTGTGATGGAAAGACCAAAAAGCAATAAGAAATGTCTGTGATCTTTATAATTTATTAGAAGCTTTTTAGGAAGTATATTTAAAGCCAAATATATCTACATAAGTACCAAGGGAGAGAAAGAAAAAAAGAAAGAAAGAAAGAAAGAAAGAAAGGGAAATGTGCGCCAAGAAAGAGCAAACTGGCAAGGAATTTCACGGATCTGTGGACATCCACTGAAAAAGTGGATATTTTTGTTTTCTTTCTTTTTTTAAAAAAAGTTTTTGATTTTGTTTGGTAGTTCGTCGCTTGATATAGATATATATAATATGTATTTTAATCAACAAAATATTCAGGATACTAAAAACTATGGGTTTAGTCCAACTTTTTTTTTTGACAGCATTATACAGCTACAGCTTCACATCAAACATAAGTTGGGAGGGGGTTGGAGAAAAAAGGGGGAATGCTAAGCCGTGGGAGTATCAGTGTCTCTCCATCCACTGTTTTGTTTTGGGGGGCGTGTTCTTCGTCTGTGTGTGTGTGTGTGTTGGAGGGAGGAGGATGCTAATGCGTGGGGTAGGGGAGCAAACACCCACCCCTCGCCCTAACGTGGGCTTTTGTGTTTTAAAATCTGTACATACAAGCGTCCAGTGGAGTTCCACGTCACGCGGGGGTACGTGGGTCCTTCGTGGAGCCTCCTGAGCCGCCGGCTTCTCTCCAGAGGGTGATGACACGGGGGGGGGTCTTCGCCACTTGGGAAGTCTCTTATTTGTCTCTGTCTTGCCGCAAAAAGTCCCCTCCCCTTCTCTGGTAAACAAGCAAACAAACAAACAACGAAAAAGAATAACGGAGGGAGGGGGGACATGTCAAGATGGGGGAAGGAAAGCAAAGTCAGCCCGTGGTGGTAGTGCTGTGGGTGGGTGGGTGGGGGGTGGGGGTGCGTGTGGAGAAACCGGCGTCGGGCCGGGCGGAGGTGAGGCCGCGGCGGGGCAGGGGCGAGCAGGCGGTGGCTCCTGGGATCTCACCAGGTCCTCCCGTATAGCAAGGTGGAGCAAGACATGGCCGTCCCGTAGTCCGAGCCGGAGGAGTTCAGGTGGGACAAAGCGGACACCTGGCTCTGGAGGGAGGAGGGGCTGCTCCCCGCGTGCTGCCCCAGGTCGGGCGACTGGCCCGCGCTGCTGGCTTGGTGGCTCTGATGCTGTCCCAGGCTGGCCCCGTTGGAGGCCACGGTGATGGCGGTGGCCGCCGCGGCCGCCTGCTGCTGGTGGTGGTGGCCCTGGAGAGCCGCCGCCGCCGCCGCGGGCGCGTTGGAGCCGGCCTGGCAGGGCTTGCCGTCCTTGACCAGGACGGGCACGGCCACCCTGCGGGGCGACTGCTGCTGCTGCTGCTGCTGCTGCTGGCAGGAGGCGGCGTCCTGCTGCTGCATCTGCTGCTGGGCTGCCTTGTCCTTGGCCTGCCGCTTCATCTTGTAGCGGTGGTTCTGGAACCAGATCTTGACCTGGGTGGGCGTCAGGTGGATCATGCTGGCCAGGTGCTCCCGTTCCGGCGCCGACAGGTACTTCTGCTGCTTGAAGCGCCGCTCCAGCTCGTACACCTGGGCCTGCGAGAAGAGGACGCGGCGCTTCCGCCGGGGCGTGCTCTGCAGAGGGGCCATGCTCTTGCCCACGTCGCCCAGCGAGCTCAGGCTCCCCATGCCGCCCATGTTCATCCCCGACGACGGGCCCATGAAGCGCGAGACTGGAAGCGAGAACAGCGGGAGAAGGGTTAGGGCTGGGGCTGGGGCTCCGGGGTCGCAAGGAAGCCGCCTGGGCCAGCCCGCCGCGGCTCAACTCTTTGCCACATCAGAGCTCGGCCCAGGGACCCGTTTCTATCCGGGTTGCTGGATTCAGATTTGGGGCAGGGGGAGAAAACAAGTGTCAAGAGGCCGCGAATCCTCTCCCCGCTGCCCGCCCTCGTCTCTTTCCAAGTCCTAAATGCTAAGACCGCTCAGATTAAAAAAAATGCAAATCAAAATCTTAACAGGGTCGCCCCACCACCACAAAAGAAACGGAGAATCCCCAGAAATACATTCCCCCCCCCAAAAAAAAACCGGATTTGAAACCAGGAAACTGTTTAGGGAAGCTTGAATCGGTAGGTTAGGCGGGTAGGAATCGGCAGATCTCTCCGCCGTTCTCAGGGCCTCAGACAAAACCTCCAGCAAAATCCAAACTAAAGTTGACTAGTCTGAAGCCTAGTGAGGAAGAGGGTTCGAATTACGAAAGGGAAACATTTTGTTGATGTCAATATTCTAGCTATTGCATTCTTACCTATATATTTGCGTATACACACGCATTCAGATGAAATGTTTTAAGAATCGTGAACTCTGCTTTGAGAACAATACTTGTCCTTACAACCCGTCAAGTTAATGAATGTGTTCCCCCTCTCCCCTTGGTTTATATAATTTAACAAATTGTTTCTCTTCTCTCGCCTCCCCCCGTTATTAATTCTACACAACATAGTCCAGAAGCAGATTTCATCCTGGTAAAGTAAATCGGAGTGAGGGACGCCAATTATGTTATCCCTGTCCAATATTAGTTTTTAAAAATAAATAAACCACGGCGTGGTCTTCGCTCGGTCTATAGTCTCGCCCCCCCGCCTTTTTAAAAAAACAATTTCGTTGGCGTCCAAAGATTTTGGAAAACTATACATGCGTGGATCTCACAACTCGTTGCCCCTCCCCACCACAGTGCATTTTCCTTTGCTTCTGCCTGGCTGTTTCGTTTCCGGTGGTTTCTCCTCCGTTCCTCACGGGCTGATCGGCCACCAGGACCTGTCCAACGGGGGGAAAAACCTCCCTAGTGTCTCTTTCGGGACATGCTATTGACCGTGGGACGCAGAGGGGTTGCCCATTCTGTCCTCTGGCCAAAACCAGAACGGAGCCAAAGAGTCCCCCAAAAGGTCAGCAACCGTTTCTTTGAAAGGAATGAGAATAACAAGAAAGGAAAGGGAGAGAGAAAAGACGAAAAAAGGCGAAATGGAGAAGGCGGGGGCAGTCCAGATCAACTTCATGCAACCTCCCGGTCCGAGTTGTCCCCGCATTAGCTGACGATCCCAGAGCCCCTCTAACCGCTACTCCCTACTGCCCCGTCTGCCCGGCAGCGGGCGAGGACTCGCCGTCCGAAGCTGGGAAAGGTGACCGGAGAGGGCAAGGGAGGGGGCGCGAGGGGACACCCCGAGACTTACTGGTGGAGAAGCGCGGATCCGGGTTGGCCCCGTACCAGCCGGTGGCGGAGGTGCTGTTCCTCATGGTGTCCTGGTAAGGCGGAAGGTCGCCCATGTTGCCGTTGCAGTAGCCTCCCATGGCGGTGTGGGAGAGCTGGGGGACCCCGGCGGCTGTCATGTGGTAGGCGGCGGCGGCGGCGGCGGTGACGGTCCCGTTGTGGCCCATGGGGTGCTGCTGCATGGCCGGCTGCCCCACCTGCGACTGCCTGTACGCGGCGGCCAGCGGCGTCCCCAAGTTACTGCCCTCCATGGCCACTTTCTTGTAGCTTTCCTCCAAGGGGCTCAAGATGTCAGACACTGAGAAAGGAGTCGTATGCTTTGGGCTCATCGACATGATGCGGCGGCTGGGGAGAGGAGGGAGAAAAAGGGAAAGGGGAGGCAAAACTCTCTCTCTCTCCTCTCTCTCTCTCTCCCCTCTCTCTCTCTCTCCCTTTTTTTTTTTTTTTTTTGGTGCCAAATATTCTGGTGTGTTGCCTCCACGCCGATCTTGTTGGATGCACACGTAACCGAGTGGACCGAGTCCGCCTTAATTGGATGGAGTGGCGGCTCCGCGCTGCCTTTCGTTTGTTTTAGCCAGGCGCCAGGTTTTAGGCTGCCACCAGAGGCGGGGCGTAGGCGCTAAAGCAACAAGACAATAGAACCCCACATCTTGCCCGAGATAATTAGCCTACATGCTGATGACAAGGTAAACACCTTTTTCTTTAAAAAAAAAAAAAATTAAAGTTATACTTTTCACTGCCTTTTCTCCCCCCTTCTTTTTTTTTAACCCAAAACTAGAAGTCTTTTTTTTTTTTAAAGCAAAATCCCTTCGCTCCCCCTACCCAGGATCAGTCAATTTTTATGTGTGTGTGTGTATGTATTTTTTTTTTCGGATGGGGGAGGGAGAATCTCATCTTAAGGCTGGAGCGGGAGAGAAAAAGAGGTTCTAAGAAAGTTAAGGGGGGCCTTTTTTCTTCACCCCCCCAGGACCATTCCCAGGGTGCGCGCCCCACCTGCCGCTGAGCTTCACGAGAAAACCAATTCAAATAAGAGCTCCTTCTTCCAGCCCCCCACACCCCCGCCGACACCCCTCACGCAGCCCCCTCTCCACTCCGCACACACGCATACACGCACACACTTATCTGCCTACCCGTCCTCCTCCTCCTCCTACCTCAGTCTGAACGAGGAAGGTCAGGACTGAAGAAACGGATTGAGCCGGAGGGGGGCGCCCGCTCCCCGCCCCCCTCAAGCCCGCTCCCGCTACACCCCCCGCCTCCTTTTTTTAGGAAGCCAGAAAGGAAGAAAAGACCAGTCCCCCTTCGTGAGAAAACCCCGGGATGGAGCGTTCAGACATAAGCCAAGTGCGCAGCCATGCCGTCTCTAGCCAGACATTGGAGGGATCCGAGAGAGAGAGAGAGAAAGAGAGAGAGGCGGGCGAGAGAGGGTTGTCTCCAGCAAACTCCTTGTGCCTTCGCAGGGCGGCTGAGGAGGCACCCGCTATAACATACAGCCTATAGGAAGCCAATGTGTCCCAGGCTCCAAACGCGACTCTCCCCCTGCCTCCCCCGCCCGGCCGCCCGGCACACCCCCCGGCCAGAGATGCGCAGTCTCTCTCTCTCCCCACTCACACGCACACACTCACACGCACACACGCGCGGTCATTTGGTCCAGCTCTTTCTTCTGCAGGCAGATAGGGAGTCGAAAATTTTTGTTGGGGGTGGGGGAAGGAAATATGTCAAGCGATTCTATCAGGATGATGGACTGCTGGAAAACACATTAAAGCTAACAGCCCGCTTGTGATTTTCCAATAGGAGTCGTGGCACGCTCTCCTCCAGGCCACGTCTAACGCTTAAAAGCAGCCTTCCAGGCGTTACTTATGAATCAGAGACGCCCGGGAATAAGGGGGGGTGAGAGACCTGTTAGGTCATCACCCCGCCGGCAGAGAATTGTGTCTTTCATTTCCTAATATTCCGCTCAGCCTAATTGCGGCCACCTCGGTGTCAAGAGAAATCGAGCGCTCCGAGGCGGCGGCGGCGGCCCATGTGACGGCGCTGGCGGGGCCTCCTCCGCCGCGGCCCCGATTCGCCAGCCCACTCGGGGAACAGGTGACGCCGGAGGAGGGCCGCGATCCCACTCCACGCCCTCATTGATCGATGAGTAGAAGTCATCCATTCATTTTCAACACGCCAGAAACAAATCCGAGAAAGAGAGGCCTGCTGAACTGGTTTGTGGATGCAGCCGAGCCTACTTGTTCTCAAATTATTTCAGAGATGCGCACGGGGAAAATGCACAAAAGAGTCATCTCTGCCTTAGAGGTGGAGGAAACAGGTGGAGCGTAGAGAAAGGAAACGCAGGAGAGGGGAAGAGAGTGTGTCTGAGGCCATTTCCACACTAGCCTATTATAGCGCGATGATTCCACTTTCGACCGGCCCCTCCCGAAACTGCAAACCCCAGGATTCCAGAGGATGTTGCAAGTGGAATCATCGCGCTATAACAGGCTAGTGCGGTGTGTGTGTGTGCGTGTGTGCGTGCATGAAGCGAGTGAGACTCAGCCCTTCCTCAACCTGGCCTAGAGCGTCGGTCCCTCCTTGAATAAAACAACTCTTTGCATCTGAAGGAAGTGACAACGGAGGGGGAAGTTACCCTGGTGATATTTCTTTCCTTCCTCACCTAGAGACGCCAACGACTGTTGGTGCTGGGCGTCCCCCGTGCCCCCTCTTTCTCGGCTGGCCTTTGCTTCCTTGTTGTCCTTGTGTATACGTGAGTGTGTTTCCATTTAAGCCAGGGAGCAAATAAATAAACACATACACACATACACACACACACACACACACACACGCGCACTCCGAAGAGCCCTTTTGCCACGGCCGAGAATCGCGAAATAGCTTTGCCTAAAGTGGCTGCGTCAATGGCCAGGTCGCTTTTGTCGTCGGCTTCGTACGAGCGCCGGAGGATGATTTGGCTGCAACTGGGGGAGCCCCTCCCGGAGTGGGCAAGGCGAGCGCTTTCAAGGGAGAAAGTAGATGCCCATCTGAGAGTTCACCTCCTTCAAGGAGAAGCCGGCGCCTTGATTATACTTTGCCGCTCGGCAAGAGGTGAGCTTTGCCACGCCAATATCACAATTGCAGCAACTTTTCAATCAGGGCCTCGGGATATTTTCTCCCTCCCACCCACCCCGAACCGCAGCCGCCGCCAAAGTCAACGCCTCGATTTTCGGCTTACACTACGCCGCCGCCGCCTGAAAGCTGAGCTCCCAAAGCGGCTCCTGCTCGGAAGTAAAGGGCGCTGAAATGAACGTGGCACCGGCTTCCCCAGCTGGATGGAGTAGGCTGCTCGTGCGAAGAGACGGGAAGCGCGCTTGCATGGAGGGATGTGCGCGCGTGTGCGCGCTCGTGTGTATCACTTCCAATCCTGATCATCAGTGGATTCCTGGGTAGGACCCCCCTGCTCATTCCTTTCGAGGGAACTTCGCTTCCCGGAAGTTCGCTTGGGTCAGAATGCGGCTGATCTTGGAATGGCGCCTTCCTTTTCGTAGGGCCCGGTGGGAGTTTCTGGTTTTCTAACCTTGAGATCGAACTAGAAAACTTCGGAAGCCAAAAGCTTATATTTTGATTGTCTTTTCTTTTTGGATCCAAACATTTTAAAGTAAATCCTGAGACCGGGTGCTGCTTACTCAGCCCCAGTATATCAACCCTTTTTAAATATATATGTACATATATTGTAAATTCATCAAAATACTAATTAAAATAATTTATTTACCTGGGAAATTGGGTGTGTGTGTCAATCTTTCCTACTCAGAGGTTGTTAACAGAAATTGATGATTTCATGACTGTTCTCTTGTTCTAGGGTTTTGACTTGAGGGCTTTTTTTTTTTTAAGCCGAAAATAAAAGTAAAAGCAAACCCAGCAACAGAGAAACGAGCTAGAAGGTCGGAGAACTGACTGCCAAAATACTGCGGGGCGGGGGGAAGAAGGGCAGCTAAATACCTATTGCAAGTTGAAATTCAAGCTTCAGTACAGAGACTCTATAATGATTAAACTTTTTGGAGCATTGCTTGAACAGATGCTTGAACAAAGCGTTTTTCAAGTCCTTAATACCGAAAAGATTAGATATAGATATTTCTGCAGGGAGACTTAGGGAAATACCAGTACATCAGACTGTCTCCATTTTCTAGCACGTACATCCAACTATTTGTATGAATGTCGAATAAAACTTGCTACTCTTTAAGGTATCGCTAGAATCTTAGCAGTTTCTCACTGTATCAAAATCTTCAAGGGACTTTAATATAGTGATATATTTTTGATAGAGTGAAAAAAAATTTCCCCAAGGGAAAAATAGTTTCTCATTTGCATCATTGTCCAGAATAATTCCAAGCGGCAACTTCGTCGTATTTGATAATGAAATTCGTGGTTAAGGTTGTATTTTAGAGTTAAAATTTAATAGGGGAACACCCTAGCCTGAGATAGCTGAGTTAGACACATCTACCACGTTATAAGTTACTGGATGGTTCCTGCCGTAAAAAAAGAAAAGGATGTCCCTGCTGTTGTGTCGAATTTAAAACAACCGTGTACTAACATGGTTTACTTATTTCCTTCCTTCCTTTCCTTCCTTCCTTCCTTCCTTTCAAGACAGTGCCTCTTATCTGTTGCCCTGTAAGAACCGAGGTGAGTTTCCAAGATCTTCTAACCTCTCCCGCGCCCAGAATTTTCTTTGGAGCGTTATTTGAAAATGGAAACTGGGCGTTCAGAGTCTGGAGGATAATCGTCTTTCGGGGGATCTTATTAAAGTTTGAGCTTGTTGGAATTGTTCGTTGTTGCTAATACGTCCAAAACTTTTTATCCGGAAGAGGAAATGCCCTCTCTCTTTCTTATCCATACTGGGATTTTGCTGAATACGTATATTGCAACTAGAATGATCAGACTCCCCGTACGCTGACATCAGGGTTTAGAGATGCAGCGTAAAGCCTTTAAAAGAAATCTGAAGTTTTGCCACAGAATTGAATGGCGCGCACATCGCACCCTAAGGGAAGGATTGGCTGATATAGCTGGATCCTCAAGTCAATTGAGCCAGACGCCTTGCATTTAAACAGATATGGGGGCTCGGGTCCTATGCATACTGTGGTCCCAACTTGGAAGTAAATGACTTTGGTTTAAGCAGAGCTGACCTCTGCCTCAGGAGCTGCGATTTTTGCCCGAGGAATCCCATAGCATTACTCAATGCACAATAAGCGTTGCTGATTCCATTGCTCAGTCCTCAATTACTCAGCGATTGAATGGACCATGTGTATGTGTGCCTGTCTGTAGGCGTATGGCGACTCCATGAATTTCGTAGGGTTTTCTTAGGCAAAGAATACTCAGGGGTGGTTTTGCCAGTCCTTTCTTCTGAAATATAGCCTACAGCCCCTGATACTCCTTGGCAGTCTCCCATCCAGGTACTAACCGGGGCTGACCATGCTTAGCTTCCAAGATCGGAAGCATCTTAGTGCCTTTGAGACTGGATTAATTCCGAGTTAAGGAGTCGCGCTAGGCTTTACCCTAGAGTAGTCCCGTTGAACTCGGGGGACTACTAAGGATTAGGATAGTTGAGGGCTTGTGTCCAACTGCTCTGCTGTTTTCCGCTAAGCCCTGGTTCCCAGCCTCTTAACATGGCAGGAGGGGCCGCGAACAGGAGTCTGACCCCGTTCCCCTAAAGTGTGGGGTCCACGCAGGCCAGTCTTCACCCTTCGGACTGGGGTTCTGCCTTCCTCCGGGACTCTTCGGATAAACTGAGTGCTCCCGGCAGAAAGAAACTTTCCTTTCGAAACCGACTCTCTTCTTCTTCCCTACCAGCTTCGGGGGTGGGGGGTCGCCTTCGCGCCAACGAGACCCCCTCGCTCCTCGCCAGCCGCTGAATCACTCGGTATTCTTTCACCTGACTGGAGGGGGAGCGGGGACGGAGGAGAGGGAAGCTGCTAAAAAGAAGTGGAGTGAAAAAGAAGTGCGAGGAGGAGGAGGAGGAGGGAAGAGTAGAGATAGAATGAGCTTGGCCTGCTTGAAGCTTTTTCTTCTTTTTCCCCTTTTCAGGAGAGGCGTTCCATTTGGCCTCCCCTTCCGCCCCCTCTCCTCTTCTTGCGGCTGTTGAATGCTTTTGAGTCGCTTTCCAGCGGTCACACGGGGACGAATCTCGAATAGCTTCTGACCCCAGGCAATCCGGTTGATCACACACGGAATGGATGCGGGGGGGGGGAAGGCCGGCCAGTAGGATAAGGGGGTCTTTGTCAATCAAGC
The DNA here is from genome assembly GCA_948474755.1 of Ctenosaura bakeri. Classification (NCBI taxonomy): domain Eukaryota; kingdom Metazoa; phylum Chordata; class Lepidosauria; order Squamata; family Iguanidae; genus Ctenosaura; species Ctenosaura bakeri. Next base: position 317,749 of record CAOLHI010000999.1, on the reverse strand, counting down.
GGTGCCAAAGCCAAGGCGGACGGTGCCACCCTGCCAACCTGCCGCCCGCGCCTTCCTGCCTCCATAACTTGGGCCATTTCCGCACTAGCCTGTTATAGTGCTATTATTCCACTTTCAACATCCTATGGAATGTTGAAAAGGCTGGCCCCTCCCTAAACTTCAAACCCCAGGATTCCATAGGATGTTGAAAGTAGAGTAAAAGCACTATAACAGGCTAGTGCGGAAACGGCCTTCGTTGGCGGCAGCGGCGGGGGGGGTAGGCGGAGGGAGGAAAAGAAAGAGTGCGGACGCGAAGAGGCCCCTCGCCAAAGGAGGCCAGAGGGATTTTCGGGAGGCGAGAAGGACGACCGCGCCACCCACCTTTAAGAGTCTCGGCCGCCCTACAATAGCCAAGCGCTTTCCAAGAAAAAGACGAAAAGTCGCCCGCGCAAGCCAGGATGAAGCTGTTAAAAGTTACATCCGCAAGGCGTTTGGCGAATTAGAGGCCTTTCGCTGAGTTGGGTGGGAAAGAAGGAAGCATTCTCGCGCTTGTTTTAAATTTAAAAAAAAAAACCCAAACAAAACCTAGAGGCCATTAAATTGCATCCATTAAATAGACCTGAGTCCATTAAACTGGATAATCTCAGCTATTGTAAAGCGATTATTAGAAGACAATTTCTTTATAACGTATCAGCATCAATGTTTTAAGATTTTCAGGCGGTGTCAAAAGCAGAAAAACAACGAAAGTCCTGCTCTGTCAGGCCTCAGGTAAGCGCTTTAATTCAGATCCCCTTCAAATATCGCCTGCCGGTAAATCTCCTCTGTGAAACCGACTTCCGAGGAAGAGGGCTTAAGATGGCGTCCTTCATTAGAAGCACTAGAGAAGCTCTTGCTTAAATTAAGCGCCCGCTTAGATACTTGGCTCCAACAGCTTTAATGAATAGCAGCCCTTAAACCAAAGGCGTCTCGAACTACGTCTTCCCAAGACGGTTCTCTCTCCTCAACGGGGTGCTTTCAGGTCAACTGTGTACTCTAAATCCTTCCGGAAATGTGTGAAGTCGATGAATTTTCACAGAGCACGGCTAGCCCTCTCCATTAGGGACCAAAGAAGTTTATTTCGGCTGGTTCAGCCACTAGCATCTTAACCTATTTTGAGCGAGAGCCAGTTTGGCGCAGTGGTTTGAGCGCTGGACTATTCTCATTTCTTCACCAGACTGTTATAGTGCTATTATTCCATTTTCAACATCCTCTGGAATCCTAGACTTTGCAGTAGGGCCCCTCCCTAAGCTGCAAACCCCAGGATTCCATAGGATGTTGAAAGTGGAATAATAGCACTATAACAGTCTGGTGTGGAAACGGCATATGATCCTGGAAACCAGGATTCGATTCCTCACTGGGCCATAGAAACCCCATTGGATGTCCCAGGCCATTTCCGCGCTGGGCTGTTCTAGCGCTATGATTGCACTTTCAACCTCCTATGGAATCCTGGGCTTTGCAGTTTCGGGAGGGGCCGGCCCAGGATTCCATAGGAGGTTGAAAGTGCAATCATAACGCTAGAACAGCCCAACGCGGAAATGGCCTGGGACTCTCAGCCCCAAGAAACCCGTGATAGCTTCGCTTTAGGGTCCCCATAAGTCGGAAGTGACTTGAAGGCATACAACAAACCATTTAGAGCATGGCTTCGGTCCCGACACTTAGAGTGAACCATTGCGAAAGCTAGAACTGGTAGGATCTGTTGCTAGGACTCACCAGATAAAGGCAGAACTGTGAACGAGCCCTGGAGATTTCCAGATATCTTCACCGACCAGACTAAAATATTATAAAAAACAGGTTGGGGGGGAGGAGTCATGTTAATAAGATGCTGCAGAAAATCTTGACCATAATCTTAAGATGAAGGCGCACAATTCAGTGGCTTTGCTAGGTATCATGCACGCTTTCCCCGGGATTGTTCAAACAAAGAATGGTTGATTCGCCCCATTTTTAAAAATATAAAATCCAGTGTTAGTTGGATTTCTCTTCTGTTGAAAGCAGGCGTGCTCACAGATTCCCTGTTAAACCTAGATGAAAAATAAAGGCAACCATAGCAGTTTCATACCAGCCAAAATGGAGATTAATTTTGACTTATGAACTACATTAAAGCAATACATACACAAACACACACTGTTTGGTGTTCCCTAGTAGTTGGAGGGAAGAAACCTGAAAAAGAACCTATCTTTAGGGTTTTTTTTCTGAATGGAGTGTGATATACTCAGACATTAGGGAGATGCATGTTCTGCTGAATTCCAGATTCGGTGTGTTTCACAACCATTTGCTGAAGTTTAGTAATTTAAATCAGACAGTAAATGACAAATTATGGATTCTATTGTCAAACGTTTAGGGGCTGCATCTTACATGGATAGAAGCAGATGATGAAATGAGCTGAATAGAACTACTCTTGAATGAATGTTACCTCATGCTCTCTCAAAACATCTAGACTTGGTATAGAATTGCTTTGAGAAGAAACCTTTGGTTTCACATCATTTCCATTGGCATATGCAAATCCACCTCCTTCCACATCCCCTTTTCTAATTAAATTCATGGTTAAGTTTTGCCCCAGTCAAGGTATGCAGAAAAGGAAGTTATGAAATTATTTCTCTGAGTGCCCTCTCTGCACAAGTTTATCTGGCACTGTGGTGCAGCTGTTATAGACTCTGGATGATGACGGTCCACACCCTCTCTGATAATGGTAATGTGTGTCACCTCACTTACTTCAAAATGTCATAAGTCCAGACCTGTGGTATTCCGTTGAGTGGACCTCTGCTCTAAAGTCCTACCTGAACAGCTTTTCTGCTTTGGTGCCCAAATCCACGGACCTTCCTTTTGAGCATGTAAACTTTGGGTAGGAAAAGGAAGGTTGGAATTCATAGTTCCTGTGATCTTTCTAGAGCAATTCCATAAAGCAATGGACTGCTCCAAGAAACAGCAGATTCAGGATTAAGGCTACAGCATCATAAGGAGTCAAGTGGATTGAAATTCATGAGAACTCATGCTAAAATAATCTAGATCCCTTCTACTAAAAGTCTAAATCTGTTCTAGTAAAATAGTAGACCCGTTTCTCCCCACCTTACTTTTTTACATTTATTTTTTACATTTCTAAAAATAACCTTAGTAGAAAGTATATTCCTACAGAATGAAATAGGACCTCTTCCTTCTTAGCTAGTTTTGTTTTGTTTTGTTAAATAGGACCTCCTTCTTCTTGGTTTTTTTTTAAATACTACCTCCTTCTTCTTAGCTAGTTTTGTTTTTAAGCTACTGCAGCAAGAATTTTAGTAAGTAATAGCCTTTTACTGCAAGGAGGTCTACCAGTGGTTTCAAGAAACCAGTGCCTATCTAGAAGCAAACCAGGTCTACTGGGTTGAAAAGGCAGCTGGATTGCCCTCACAGTACAGTCTTACATTCAGTCTGTGGTAAATTAAATCCCACTGAACAATTTGCTTAAATCTAATTGCAAGTCCCAAATAAAGTAGGCCATTGAAACAACTGGATTTACCTAAGTGTGAGCTTATTGTTCAGCAGATGATTTGATGGGTCCACTCTATTTGGAACTAGAACTAGAATCAATGTCTCCTAGCCAAGCCCACAGGAGCAAGCATGGCAGTAGTCAAAAGGATATTTTGATTTCTTTTAAGTCACAGCAGACACCTATCTAATTAATAGATGCCTACCTAATGCTGCCTTAATTACAGTATTTTCTTAGCTCCCCTAGCTAGTTCTCATTTCCTTCCACTTTTTCCTTCTGGGGTGACAGGGCCTACACCACTTCAGTTTCCATGCAGGAGATCACATCTTAGAACACCTTTTCTTCTTCTGCCATTTAAATAGAAGGCTAACACAGACCTTTTAACACATGTGTGTAAACCCCTGAATTATTGTGGGTGCTTAAATATGGAGAAATAATCAGACATAGGGCACAAATTAGTAGCAGAAGGCACATGGTTCTGGGCTATCTCAAGGCCCTAGTTTTCCCATAGGGCATTTTAAGTTCTTTAAACATGCCAACTTCACAGGAATGTTTGGGAAAGATATATTTGTGAGGGCCTTCTTGGTGGCTGCTCCCAGGCTGTGGAACTTCTTTCCAAAGGAAGTCAGGTTGGCCCATTCCCTGTTGTCCTTTTGCTTGCAGGCAAAGGCTTCTCTCTTCAAAGAGGTTACAGACTGGGCTACTTCATATCCACTCCCCTGAAGTGTGCTTTGTTTACTTGATGTACTTTTTTACCAGAGAGATTGTAAATTGTATCAATCTGGTGGTCACATTTGCCTTTGCATATTATAACTTTTTGGGGGTATAGCTGTACTCATCTTGTAAAACAACTTGCTCCCTGTATTGGGGGATAATTAATTAAACAATCCTTGGTTCAGGAACAGGTATACTACACTTCATGAACTTATTGAATCATTGCAGCCTCACATTCTTGTATATTACAGATGAGAATCATGCTGCTATCCAGATGTTGTTGGAATGTAAGTCCAGTAGCACTAGTCAGCTGGGTTTTGCAGTCCAGCAACATCTGCTTTGTCTATGGATTTGTTCAACCAAGCTATCCAACACGGCCACAGTTAGGACCTCTTCTGGTAGTGAATTTCAGAGTCTGACTGTGTACTTTGGAAAGAACTACTTCCTTTTCCCCCTCCGGAGTCCCCACCAATCAACTTCAGCGTATGATCCCAGCTTCCAATATTGTGAGAAAGGAAGAAAAACTCTCAGTTGCATGACTTCTTTTTTTTCTTTTTCTTTTTTTACACCCAGACCCTATATCCCTGTGCTTGCTTTTCTTCCCGGCACCTGGCTAGCTAAACAGCCCCACAAATTACACCCTCTTTGTTCATCCTGCTCCAGTCCCTTGATAATGATGGTTCTGCACTGCTACTGTAAACATTTTAAGGTACAAGGCCCAGAATTTCACGTTGCATTCAAATAGTCATGGATTTGTATAAAGGAATGTTGGGAGCACTATTTTCAGTGCCTGTCCTCATCATTACTGCAGGACTGGCAGTTCCTGAATTAAGCACTGCAGGTTGTATTCCAGGAAGGCTTCTGTCGCAATACATTTACTAGGTTACTAGGTCCGAGAAGATCCATGATAAAATTTTGATGTTTGCTTCCCCAAGCCTTGCCCAGCTTAGTATTTTGGGGTGCACTGCCCATCAGCTCCAAGTGGTGAGGGCTGATGACAACTGAAATCCAAAAGAGGGAGAGGAAGGCTAATCCTGCAGAAGGAAGTTACAGGCAGGCCAGCCTGGAGAGGCTTGGAGTAACCCCGACTACCAGGGACTGCAAAAAGAGCAGCAGCCAATCTCAGTAGGTCCTTTGGCACCAAGCAATATTATTTTCAGAAAGTTAACAGTCTCAAAGACAACCCCCTCTATACCTGCTTCCTGATAACATCTCGCGACCCATAGTGTATCACTGAGACAATGTGTGGAAGTGGCTGGAGTACTGGGCTAGGAACCTGGGAGAGAGGGGTTCGAATTCATGGGCAGCCCTGGAAATCTACTTGGTGATCTTGGGCAAGTCGCACTCTCTCAGCCTGAGAAGAAGGCAGTAGCGAACCCTCACGGAACAAATCTTGCCAAGATTTGAGGGTACATAACAACAATAACGTCCTTCCGCTTTCAGCTCTTCCCTCGCCACCGCCAGAATGTAATCTCAGAGGCCCCAGTAAAAAAGGAACCGGGGGAAGAGGCATACCTGTTCCTTCAAGTCGCCTGTCGATTTATGGCGAAACCATCCATTTCAAAGAGTTTTCTCAGGCAATGAATATTTAGAGGTGGCTTGCGTTGCTCTTCTGAATGTGGTCAACAGCACCTGCTATTCTTTGGTGGTAACCATCCAAGTGCTAAGCGGGCCTGGTCCTGCTTAGCTTCTGAGATCAAATAGGATCTATGTTTAGGTAACTGGAGGCATCTCGCTGTGTTGTGTGCCTTCAAGTCATTTCTGATTTAGGAAGACCCTAGGATAAACTTATCAAGGGTTTTTCTTGGCAAGATTTGTTCAAAGAGGGTTACCTCACTGTAAGTCGTGGGGAAGCAATACTAGCAAATAAAAACAAAGAAACAAACCTCAATCCTTTTTCTGCAAAATCATATCTGTTCTTACTGAAGCTTGTCTGACTGAAGTTTGGGTTGATGTTTGGTGATTTACTGCTGATATTGCTTCTCTTCCGTCTCACCTGACTTTTTTCAATCTATCCCATTACCTTTTTTAAAACCCTGATTTTGTCTCCTGTTTCCTAATTTTGCTGGGCTATATTTAGTAAGGTTTTTACATTTAAAAAAACCCAGAGGAGATTAAATACAGATATACTTCTAATATCTGCTGAGAAAGAAGCCCCATTGATTTCAATAGCACTTACTTTTGAGGAAGTACCTATAGAGTTACAGACTTCAAGTTTAAAATTGATTGTTGCCTTGGAGGTTCTCCCCACGATGAAAGCCAACTCAGATTTGGGTGTTTTTTTTAAATAATCTTCTTCTGCTGCTGCTGCTTCTTTTTCAAAAACTTACCGGCACTTTTGCTGATATGGACACCAAAGAGTTTTTGATATGCATTTAAACATTTCATATGCTGATAAAACCAGACAGAGAAGAATTTGGTAAACATTTTACGGTCTTGTTACTGAAAGTTACCTTATTTGATTTGTTTATTATCTTCATTGCTTGGGTTTATTTTTTATTTTTATTTTTATTTTATTTTTTTTTGTAAACCATTCCAGGGCACTTACCGGGTGGACAGTGTGCTAAATAAATAGCTATAGCTGCCCTTCTAAATCAATTTCTTAGGAGATAAGCCCCACTGAACCAAACTTATTATTGGACTACATACTAGAGAACTTTAAATGTTGCTTTTAGTGTTTGGCTTTTTAGAGTGATGCCTAACTACTTATTTCTTTATATTTTAAAAATGCAATTTCTTCCTGAATTCTCAGAGCACCTTGCTGTATCATTAATAAAACGACATAGAAAATTTAAACACGTTTAAAAAATGAAGATAGCTTCAACAAAGTTAAAAGGCCTGGGAAAATACAGAAGTGTCCACTCGCCTTGGAATGCTCCAGGTTATCTTGTCTGGGAAGAGCATTCACCAGTGCTGCTATCCATCACTGAAAAGCCTCTTTCTATGGTAGCTACCACGGCACCCCATTTGATGAGGACATCGGCGAATGGTCCATCTAAATAAAGATGATCTCTAGAACCAAGGAGGTATAGGCAAGAGGAGACTCAGAGTCCAAAGCCATTAAAGGCTTTTCAAAATCCAAACGAGCCAGCATTTTAAACTTCATCTCACTGCTGATAAGAAAATGTATAGATTTAGTGTGTACGACCTCTCTGCTCTCACCCAACCATCTGGCAGCCCAATTTTGGATGAACGGACGTTTCGTTTCCTTCACTTTTCTCAGTACAACTCAAATATACCAGGCGCTGTCCTAAACGAATAATCTTGAGAAACCATGCCAAACTAGCTTCAGATCATCTCTGGCCAGGTTGGCGTTGGGAGTCTATGTTGGCAACCGGCAGTCAGAGCCACAGAGGCTACTTGAGTGACAAAGTGACACAGCCGGATGACCGAGGCCGCTACCTGCTTCTTTAGGGAATGTGGAACTCCTTCCAGAACAGAGGGAACATCTCCTTCTGGAGGGAAATGTTGATACTCTACCCGTACATACGTGGATGGACAGAAGGAAAGGGGGGTGGGAGGGAGGGAAAGAGAGGAAAAAAACCTGTGGAATAACACGTAAGCAGCACAGTTTCCCTGCGAAATTCATACAAGAAAAGCGCAGGCATCTTTCACAGCTCACTAAATGGCCACTGACGAGGGGAGGGAGGTTTACCTGCAATGGATCCTCTAGAGTTCACCGCAATGGATCCATTAACCCTTGTCGCCTGCAGTCCTTAAGTGAGGCAAATCCATGTGAGAAGGAGCCCGTGGTTGTGGACGGGGGCAGATTCCGAGGCCGTATGTGGACCTTTTACTTCGGAGTTTGGTCGGTGTCGTACTTGTTCCGTTGAAAGTATGTCAACAGGGCCTCTCTAAGACTGCTTAGGGGGAAGAGGACAGGCTTTTCAAAGGACGCTCGTTGCAAGGGCTCTGTCGGAGGTGCCAGAGACTCGAGTCACTCCCTTCTGGCTTGGATGCCTTTTATCTTCTTATCTCGACTCAGTTGACCTCGTCTCTTTTCCTTTCCCCCCCAGAAACTCAAGGAGACTTATGTGGGTCTCCGCCGGGCAGCTCAATCGTGGTGCCTTCGCGTTTTGTTCATGTTATATGGTAAACCTACATATATTTTCCTCCCGGTGAGGAGAAGACACTTTTACACTGAAAGACAGAGGCCATTTCCGCACTAGCCTGTTATAGTGCTATTATTGCACTTTCAACATCCTATGGAATCCTGGTGTTTGCAGTTTAGGGAGGGGCCTTTGAGGATGTTGAAAGTGGAATAATAATAGGCTAGTGAGGAAATGGACTCAGTATAGTCATCTCGGCTTGTAGAAAGAGTTCAGGCTTAACTGAACTGGTTCTTGGGTTCCTTAATTTATCCTTCTGGCAGTTCATGGTATCCGTATAACTCTTCTCCAGCGTCACATTTCAAATCAATTGATTTTCTTCTTGTCTGGTCAGATACGTGTAATCTGTGATGTTAGATTCTTGCAACTTCTCCCTTTAAGTGTGTATTTTGTGTGGAACGGTTAGCCAGGGTGAGCTCTTAAGAGATTGGGCGGAATAGGAATCGAGCAAATAACCACATCACTTTTGTACTTGGCAACATTTCCCAGGTCTTCCAACCGGGGCCCTTTTGTGGTGAACCGACTGAGACCTCCTTCCCGGCAGATTTTAAGGTCGCGGGATGTTTGGCAATAAAACTCTGAGTGAGTACCAGAAAGGAACAGAACTCACAATTCTTTCAGACTAAAAGGAGTCCGCTAAACTTTCCTCATTTCCGCAGCAGAGTTTGCGACAGGAGGAGTCGTTCTGCTGCTGCTACTCTTGTTAAATAATCTGGAGCCTTTCATCCTCTCCGACCTCTCACTACCCGGAGATCTAGTTGGGGGCGAAGATCTGCTCTCCCTCCTCCTCCATCCCCCACCCCACCAGCAGGTAGAGGGGCGTCGTTTTTTCAGAGCTAGTTTGCTTGGACCTTCCAGATCTCTCACTCGCGCCCCTTCCCTTCCTGTTTTCTCACTTTTTTCTGCCTGAATGGAGCGGGAAGGAGCCCTCAAAGGTGGGCCCGTACTTGAGGAGCTTCTCCCATGATCCTCCGGGGCACTTGCTTCTTGGCTCCCATTCATTCTCGCAGTTCGCCTCCCATGCGCCAGATGTTTGGCTCAAAGGCAGACAGAACGTGGTCACGTGACAAGATCCCTTCCAAAGGCTGCGGGGAGCCTTCCGTCCCTCCTCTTCCTCCCTACCCCCCCAAACCACTTTCCAGTACGCAGGGAACTCCTTTCCAAGACATCGGCGATCTCATCCTGTCCTTGGGGTCCAGGAAAACAAACGCCGCAGGGGAAGTTCTGGCGTCTGATTTACTGGTTAGACTTCTAGTCCGCTTTTCCTCCAACGAGCTCAAGGCGGCGCACATGATTCTTCTCCTTCCCGCTTTATTTTTTCGCCACAGTGTGCCTTCTTCCCAATCAACCAGTGAGGTTCATGGAAAAGTGTGCGTGCGTGCATGTATGTGCCTCAAGTCACCTGTCGACTTACTGCGATTCCATGAATTTCCTATTGTTTTCTTAGGCAAAGAATACACGGAGGTGCTTGGGCCAGTTCCTTCCTCTGAAATGTAGCCTACAGCACCTGGTATTCCTTCCTGGTCTCCCATCCAAGTACTAACCAGAGCTGATCCTGCTTAAGCTCCCAAGATCAGACGGGATCCGATGCCTTTAGGGTATTTAGGCAAATTGTAGCCTAGATATGGTTGCATCTTAATTCCCAGCAACACTAAAGAGCATAAGACAGTTTCGGACGAATGGTGGGAGTTGCAGTCCAACAACCATTGGAGTCCGCACACATGGCCCGCCTCTGTTCTTATGACAGCATATTTCATACTAGGTCCCTCTCTCATTGCTTTCATGAGTTCTAGCCTGCACAGTGTGGTGTGTTTTGAGGTTGCATTAAGATTCCAGGGTTTCAATTCCCACTCAGCCAAGAAAACCCGCTGGAGTGATCTTGGGCAAGTCACACTCTCTCGTCCTAAGAAGAAAGCAATGGGAAACCTCGTCTGAATAAACTCTCCTAAGGAAACCCTGGGATAGGGTCTTCATTAAGTCAGGGTCGACTTGAGACTCCAGAAGAGCAATCAGGTTGGCGCAGAGTAAGAACTGAGACGCTTGGGACATCGAAAACTTTGGTGGTTGCTCCCATCGATGAATTCGTGGTTTTTGAAATACATGCTTAAATATCGACAGTCAGCTGGAAATAGTGAGGACTAAATATCACTCAGGATCGTACGAGTGAACAATAGATTGCAGAGTCAATTTAAAAATTAGCTCCTGTAATTAGCGGTTTATCTACTCCTTTCCCGTGAACATACCGCAGGTACGCAACTCATCCGTCCCGCCCTGTCGTTAGATAAGTGGCGGATAACCCAACTAGCTAGTCCGAACTAGGGTAAAATCAGCGAACGGGATTTATGTGACGATTAACTGGATTTAAAGCAGCTTCAGATTGACAGGGCAGAGCAAAAGCAAAAAAAGCAAAAAAAGCGTGAAGAACATTCAGATACCCGTGGTGAGTCTTTTTTAAAATGACTAGTCCCGGAGTTCCTTGTTCTGCAACCATTTCAAGAGCATGACAGCGCAGGTAGGAGGGCTTGAATCTTCCTTCGCCTTGGAAATCATTAGGAAACCTGTCTCAAGTTGATCATGCCCCCAGCCCTCACAGTCAATCTTTCTTTTCCTTTCAATATTTGTTTCCAATAAGACCCAATGGCTGTAAGGTTTGGGGGCTCTTCACAGGTAACGAGATAAAATTAAAATACAAAATGCAAACGTGTTCTCAAACAAACAAACAAACAAACAAAAGCTGAAGTGCAAAACTCAAAGACAATCGATAACAAGACGCGAGGCTTTTTAAATGGCCGTTTCCAGTAAACAGTTCAAATGCCAAACATTAAGTAGGCTGAACAGAACCGAACCACTAGCAAGGTAGAACCGAAATAAAACCCAGAGTCACGTCTCTGTGAAGCACCAAGTGTTCTTCCAGCTAAACGCACGCAGTGAGGCGCCAGCTCCGTTGAAGACAGCGCGGTTCCACCTCTGAGTCAACACACATTTTAAGACAGAAAAGCTTGCCAAATTGGATAGGTCTTTTACCTGGGGCTGCAAAGAGGAGTGGGAGAGAAGTGGCTTTGCCTTTTTTCGTAAGACTGACTGGGCACATCTTGAACATTGACTGGGGGAAAGAGTGTGTAAGGGAAGGCCAAACAAAATTTACTGTCGTGTTTCATTACCTGTCTTCTTTTGCCCTTTTGTCCCTGGTCCTCCACATGGCCAAAAAAGGGAGTGGCCCCTGCAGGGAACCAATATCCCTCTAGACCAGTGGTGTCCAACCTTTGGAACTCCAGGTGTTTGGAACTTCATCCCCCAGAACCCTAGCTACTTGGTTAACGGTCAGGAATTCTGGGAGATGAAGTCCAAAACACCTGAAGGACTAAAGGTTAGACACGACTTCCCTAGACCATCTTAGCTTCACTCCAGAAGAACGTCTAAGACAAACTGTAGGCCTGTGACACTAACATGGTCACTTTCCTTCTCCTGTGTAATTCTTAACCTCTTTGCCTGACGAAGAAGCCAGTGCAGCTTCGAAAGCTTGCAGAAAGTATTTTGTGCATTTGGGTTGGCCAATAAAGGTATCGCTCGTTTGTGGCTTTTGGATTTTGTTGTATTTGGCTGCATGGCCAGCCCATGAATATCTTACTCTCATGTTGTTACTCTGACGGAAAGAGAGTAGTTTTGTGGGCCTGGAAAGTTGAAAACAACTTTTTAAAAAATTAGGGGGAAATTCTTTCTTTGTCTCAGTTTGCTTTCTACAGGATTTTTTAAAAAAAGAAACCGAATTAATAGGAACTCTATCATTCGCCAGAGAGGTAAGAAGAGAGGAAGAAATTTGGCTCACTTTACCCCTCAATTAGTCCCTCCTTCCCATGCCTTTGAATAACGGATGAGCCCCGGTTGCAGAAAGTAGTTCGCGCTCGTTATTTTAGCACAGTGATCCCATACCTTGTACGCATTTTGACTAGCTGACGGTTGTGTATGCGTGCGTTCGCCGTGCCTGGGATCGAAAACAATGTACTGTGTCTACTGAAATGCATCTTTTAATAAAAGGTCGATATAAACCGGAGAATGTTAACAGCTGAAGATGGCGGCAGTCGAAGATGAAAAGCAACCAAGAGTTTTCTGGCACTTGAAAGATGAGCGCTTTTGAGGGGAGCATGGCTTCAGCCAGTTACAGCCACCGCCGTCGTATGTAGCTCAGACCATAGCGTGTGTCGCAACAAAACGCATTAGTCTTCCAGGAGCCACAAGGCTTTTCTGTTTTTTCCTGCATCAGACTCACCTCTCTCGCCTCGGGCTCGCTTCCCGCCTCGGGAGAAACGCAGAGCGACCCCCCGCCCCGACCTGGGCAAACTTCGTCCAAAAATGCAAGGAAACAAATCCGTTGCTTCATCTTTCCGCACTAGACTGTTCTACTGCTGTTATTCCACTTTCAACATCCTATGGAATCCTGGGTTTGCAAAGCCCAGGATTCCATAGGATGTTGAAAGTGGAATAATAGCACTATAACAATCTAGTGCAGAAACGGCCTGAATCCCGTACAAGTCAATGCCTGTCTTCCGCACTAGTCTGGTATAGCGCGATGATTCCACTTTCAACATCCTATGGAATCCTGGGCTTTGCAGTTTCGGGAGGGGCCGGCTGGCCCCTCCCGAAGCTGCAAACCCCAGGATTCCAAAGGATGTTGAAAGTGGAATCATCACGCTATAACAGGCTAGTGCCGAACCCAAAGATCGGGCCTCCTTCCTTGATCTTACCTCCGCACCGTTTTCCTGGTAAAGGCCATTTCTGCACTACATCGTTATAGTGCTATTATTCCACTTTCAACCTCCCATGGAATTCTGGGGTTTGTAGTTTCCTGAGGCCAAAGAGCTCTCTGGCTGAGGATTCTAAATGCCCCTCCCTCAACTGCAAACCCCAGGATTCCACAGGGCGTTGAAAGTGGAATAATAGCACTATAAGAGTGTAGCGCAGAAATGACCAAAGTACTAAATTTCGGCTCCCTGGAGTAAGAGGTTACTCTACGAAAAAGAACACGGCTTTTCCTGTAAGCACGTAAATAAATAACAAATCAGATAGAGAAACTCCCCCAGCTCTTCATAATTCTTTTTTTTTAAATGAAGTACGGATTTTTATTTTTATTTTTAAGAAGGCACAGACGTCCTCTGGAGTTCCTGTTTCCTAATGGCTACAAGCAGGAAGCCAGCGTGGCTCTCCGGGAGGACAGGTTTTGAATCCGTGGGACCACCTTGGGCAAGTCCCACTCTCTCAGGCTCAGGGGAAGGCAATGACAAACCCCCTCTGAACAAAGCTTGCAAAGGAACCCCCCGGCAGCAAAGTTTCCTTAGGGTCAGGGTCAGCGTCAGCCAGAAACGATCTGAAGGCGCCCCGTAACACGCACCCACCAGAAGAGAGGACCCTCTATGAGATGCACGTGGGTGGACGGAGAGCGGGGAGACCTTGCGCCCCCAAACTGGCTTGTCATCCATGCTGGAATCATGCTGCCAAAGCCCCCAGAAAGCCCCATCGGTGACCCTCGGGAGATAAAAAGAGGGGAAGGGGTCGGACAGACGTTAACTGGACGGGAGGAGGTCTTCATACATGCACCCTTCCAGAACAGGAAGAGCGTACCCCTCTTTACTTAACCTTTGACGGTGCCCCCCAAACTCCACCCCAAGGCTTTCCAATCGAAAAGGGAAACGGAGTGATTCATCGCAGAGGCCTTCTATCGAACACTCCAAGCTATTCGGCCTGGCGGCTTTAAAGTCGGAGGATGTTTGTGTTGTTGTTTTTCCCCACTCCTTCTATTTAAGCGGCTACCGGGCTCCTTGTAGGCGGTAAAACTCGCTATTAACCCAAAGGACGGCTGCGAGTTTCGTCCTTGAAGCGGCTTGGCTCGGGCTTGGGGCGATCTATGGTAGCCTCTTCTGGACGCCGCCGGCATTGCAGTGCCGAGGCACCGCGGAAAAGCGGAGCCTTGGGCCATTTCCGTACTAGACTGTTATAGCGGAAAGGCTCTCGCTAAACTGCAAACCCCAGGATTCCATAGGATGTTGAAAGTGGAATTATAGCGCTGTAACAGTCTAGTGTGGAAAGGGTCATCTTTCTCCCGTCAATCAAACACAGAAACGCCAATAGCGAGGAGACCATAAGGAGATTTTTTTCCCCTCAATTTGCAGTAGGGTCTCAGTAATAGCTCCTCTTTCGCACTCACGCCCTGTCCTGTTCCTCCAGTCGTTTTGATCCTTTGATCCTTCCCGTAGCCTTTGTAGGGATGAACGGCACGCTGCTGCCAGTGGCGTCTTAGGTGGCTTTAGGCCCGGTAGTGAATCTTCTTGGGGAGTGAGGTTTTAAAAAGCTCAGCCTATTACTTCAGTTGCGAAAACTATTTGCCAACCCTACATATATATATATATATACTGAGTGTGTATATATATTATATATATATATATATATATATATATATATACTGAGTATATCTATATATATATATATACTGAGAAAGTGCAGGTTTACACTTGGTCTTTGATTCCTGTAGAGGCTTGTAAGAGAAAGCATGGGGTCGCCGGAGGTGGAGATAACTAAATCTACTTGTCTGCCCAACCTTCTCCTTTTGCAAGATCTAAGTACAGCTTTACACACACCGGCGCGCACACACATGCACACACACGCCCCTCTTGGTCTTCCAGGTCAGCTGAGCGGTGAACGCTATGAATTTTAGTCTGAACTTTAAAATTCATAGGCCATTTCGGCACTAGACTGTTATAGTGCTATTATTCCACTTTCAACATCCTATGGAATCCTGGGGTTTGCAGTTTAGGGAGGTCCCTCCCTAAACTGCAAACCCCAAGATTCCATAGGATGTTGAAAGTGGAATAACAGCGCTATAACCGACCTAGTGAGGAAGTGGCCATAGTAGCTATTGAAGTTTCCAAATCCCTTTCCTAAATAGATTGAGCACCCAGGATATCTCTTTCTAAATTCACTCTAGAAACTAGATTAGATTTACCATACCACTGACAAGGAAGCTGCTTGCCACCACTGGGAAGGCTTTGCCCTGAAGGGGATTTTCTTTTTTTTAAAAAAAAAACACTTTAAGTTCCATGAATGGAGTCCCATAGTAGATGAAACTTGGTAGTTTATTTAACAACAGTGCCAGGTAGATGCTGGCTTGGGAGCTCTGGCTTCTACATCCAACAAGTAGTTACACCAACTTTATATAGAACTATCACAAAAACATGCAGTGGAAGTGGAGTAACAGGCTATGATGTACATATGAATCTCACCAATAATCAGCAAGCACTATTTCCATACCATGTATATCACACTTCATCCTTTTATCTCATTGTGATGTTCTAGCTGTTATCGTATCAGAAGAGTATGTGGAGGTGTTTTGGAACACGGTTCGGAACATTTAGTTTATGCTTATGTTAATTTGAAATCACTAGGAACTTACAACATTTTTTCTATGTAAGCAAATTGCTTTCTTCAGCACTGTCTCAATCTCATTTCATTCTTATGGCCACTTTCTGACTTTTCTCCTTCAACCCCATATTCCCAAACAGTAGGCTCACCCCTGTTCTAAATTCATTGAAATCATAGCACTGTCATGACTGTCGGAATAAAACGGAATTTGCTTTTGTTGACCCCACATGAAAAAACATTCACTCAAGAATAAGCATCATTTTGTCACAGAAAAGTGTAGTATCCTTCAAAAGTATATATAAATAAATAAGAGAATCTGAGGCCATGTGCACTGAGTCCAACAGCACACTGAGCATAAAATGTTTTTAAAATGAGAAGACTGCAGTCCTAGTTTGAACACTATGAGGCAAGAAGGTCTCTCTTCAAGCAGGCAACCTTCTGAAGCCCATTAGGCCTGTTTTCAGAACCAGCCTAGTCTCATCATGGGGATGTTCACAATGTCCAGTATCATCAGGAGGACCACATATTCTCCATCCCTACTGTAAAACTTAGTGGTAAGGGAAATAAACTCTGCATCAGCTCAAAGGCACACACATTATTATTTTCCATATGCCAGGATGCACCACTGGTGTATACAGTAAAATATATTTTGTAGTCTAATCTTGGAAGAAATGAGGCCCGTGATGCTTCCAAAAAAGAAAGAAGAGAACGATTCACTGTCTGTCTGACCGACACTCCACTCCAACCAGAGAAGTCAGCAGAAAATGCTGAGTGTAATTTTAGCCCTACTACTGACAGCCAGACAGATTACTTTCATGAAGTCACTAACAATGTGTTGAACTTCAGCTACAAGTTCTCTCTTAAGATGGAAGCATAAACAAGAGGCATCATGGTACTGCAGTGGATTTATCAATAACCTGACTAATCATTTGCCCCCACATTTTTAGGAGCCTCAAAATCTTTGGAATTAAAAAACAAACAAAATACCCTCAGTGATGAATCATACATCATACATAAAATAATCCCTTGCTGGTGGATTAATCTTTCACTGTTCTGTACAAAGACCTCTTCTAGACAGTAACTGAAGCCTTCCATTTGTAAAGTAACTGGGACATTGACAGAATTAAATCCAGAGTTTTTACATAACATTTCATGCCAGTCTATCTCTATTTAAGCATATATGTAAGAAAGTAAATCACATGAAGAAATCCAGCAATACAAATTTAGCACCTTGACATATAATTTGTCAAATGGATTTTTTCTTCCTTTGTTAATGGAAGTTTGGGAGCTGTCAGTGGTTTCCTAGATGGGAGATGTTTTTGGTGACTGAAGAGTCTTTAATTGGGATTGGAAAAGTCTTTGTCCTTCTAGATTTTTACTTGAAGTATTTCTATAGAGAGGTATGAAATTGCATTTATAATAAATACATTTTATTCCTTTTCTGACTATTTCACCTTGCTTCAATTTAAAGTTAGTTACAGTAGATCCTGACAAAGAGGGCTCTTCAGTACAACATGCCAAGTTTTTTTTTATTCCTTCTGAAATTTATTCCTGTGTGATGATGACTGGCTTTGTATAACTGCTTCACAAAATCTTTTTACATTTTTGCATTGTCTTCTTTTATCTATAGTCATATATATAAAACATATTTCTATTTGGTTTGCTGCTATTTGTTTTCATTGCTTGATGGTATGATTGTTTCATTGTGTATGCATTATTGTGCTTTACTGTACTTATTAACTGACTAAAGGTTTTGAAAGAATTATATTTGCTTTTGATGGTTGTTCCTTTAAGGCATTTGTATGCCACCTTTCATAATATTCATCCCAGAGCCATTTTGTATTGTGTATTGAGATACATTTTGCTTCTGATAAACATTGTTACTGAATGAAGTTTTATGGATTTAACAGTAAAATCAGGTTACTGTTTTGTATTGTAAGTTGTTATGTTTTTAAATATTATCATTCTGAGATTCTGTATTAATTGATCACAGTTATTTTGTTAGCCTTTTTGAACTTCCCACAGGAAGAAAAAGATTTTGTTATAAATATACCTTGTAATATCAGTCCTTTAGTTTTTGGAGGAGAGGGGAAATCACAAAGTCCATGGACTGGAATAGATTTCTCTGTATGTCTGGAGGAGGTGAGTTTACAGTTGGAGATGGAGATCCTCCACCAGTGCCAGCCTTGTCCTTGTGGCCACAGAGATTCCCACTGCCTTTGCTGTTCCAATGTTGATCATCCAGCAGTGGTATCAGAAAAGCAGGGGCATGCCAGAGATAGATATAGTGAGGCTTTGGATGCCTTGGATCTAAAAAAACTCCAAACCTTTCTAGTTATTGAAACATACTGCCAAAAGCAGGACAAGAGTACACTAGTGCTGTACACTAGTACACACATACTTACTTCCCCTCCAGCTGCACCCCTACCTTCCTCTCTGCAACATTGTTAGGAGATGGTGGTTGTGGCACCACACATTCTCCCTTTCGCTCTCCCTCTTTGGGTTGTTTTGAGAAGCTACAGTTCCACATTCCCAGAAATCTAAGGGACAATCAAATGGAATAGATTTCCTGTTCTGTAGATGGAAGAGGCCTGTCCAACCCCACAGGAATCCTCCCTATGAACTCATAAGCCTACATGCTTTTGTGATACCACTGTCAGTGCTCTGCCATTTATGCAGGCCAAGGGGGTTTTGCCAGGAGCACACTAGCAGTGGATATGTGTGGATTCTTAAGTTCTTCTGCTCCCCTGATACCCTCTCCCAGAGTCAAGAGGGAAAATGCCTTCCTTGAATCTGATATCTCTGGTCTCCAACTCCTGCACTGTGGCATGTGTCCAGTAGGACTTTGATTTGGTGGTCACATTCTCCCTGTATTACGCATTTTGATATTTATTTAAAGCAATAGCAGTTGTTCTGTTAACTCTTTGGATTTCTTACTGGAAGGAGAAACTGAGATTGAAAGCAATATTTGAATCAAATAAGCCAAGTGATGGGAGAAGTCTAGAAAATATTTTTTAGAAATCTCATCTCTTCTCTCTAAGGCCATTCCTGCACTACAATGTTATAGTGCTATTATTCCTATGGAATCCTGGAGTTTGCAGTTTAGGGAGGGACCTTTGAGGCAAACCCCAGGATTCCATAGGACATTGAAAGTGGAATAATAGCACTATAACAGTCTAGTGTGTAAATGGCCTAAGTAGAAATAGTTGGTGGAACATCACTGAGAATGCTGTTTTCTGTTTTATTAATAACATAGATTAATCAGTGGGCTGATTACACTATAGATTAATTCACACACACTCACAGAGAGAGGGAGAGAGATGTTTTTGTGTGCTTTTAATCTGTACTGGCTTTAATAATTTATAACCCACCCTGGGCCCCAGTATTGGGGAAGAGGTGGGACATAAATGACTAAAATAATAATAGAATAATATCAATAGTACTGTAAATTTCCCTTTCTGTTTTGTGGGTAAGAGGCTTGTTCCGAACACACCAATAGTCCAATTGCACATTGACTATTATTTTGCTTCTCTTTGCTTTCTGGGCATGGTCTTTTGGTTGTGGAGATGAAACAAAACTTTACACAAATTCACAAATCTCCCACAAATCCACCTTGGTTTTCCTGATTTTCTGTCTGCCCTTGATACCCACTTCTGTCTGCCTTTGATTCCAGCAAAGTTAGTTATGTGGGAGTTACTCAGAAGTAAATAGGATTGGTAAGTCCTGAATCATAGATATCTAAATGTTGACTATTGCTCTGAGCCTGATCTTTGTTTCATTGCCAGAACCACTGTTCTGGCAGCCAGTATTTGGTATGTCTGTCCTTAAGTTCTAACACAATAAATGTTTTCCACAAAGCTTTCCACAAAGACATCCAGCATTTCTTAGCTCTTGCTCATTGGCTGTTCACATGAACATGAAATACACATATTCATTTGCAAAGGTTTTATGTGTACACATGGTATCCACTGATAACATTAAGAGTTATGTACACACATGAAAAATGAAAATAGAGCTGTCACCATAGCAACTAACAACACACAATAAAACTCTTTTGCTATTCAAAGTTGTTAACAGAACAGGTGAAAAAAATTTGACTCAGGGTTGCTATTCAGGCAGGAGGCCAACAAGGTACCTACCCATTTTTTCTCCATGATTTGTGGTAGTGGAAAAATTGAGTTAGATGGGAGGCAAATTCAGTTTTCATTTAACAAAGTCACCAAATTTAGATTTTCTTTCAGTTGTATGAAATGTGTATTTCCTGGGTAGCACCAATAATCAAAAACATAAATCACAATGATTAAAAAGAAAAGATCACAGATGAATACAAGCATCTGAAGCACTGAAAATTAAAACAAATGGTTGCCTGCTGAGGAGAAATTTTTCAGTTACAATAAACTAGTTGACAACCTATGTCTGTCTGTCTGTCTGTCTGTCTGTCTATCTATCTATCTATCTATCTATCTATCTATCTATCTATCTATACTATCTATCGTTAGGCCTCTGCATTTGTGGGTTTAATATTCAGGGATTTGATTATTTGCATGTTTCTCCAACCCTTGCCCTCCAGCTCAAGTGCTTCTTTTCTGGGGGAACCTTCCCTCTGACCGCTCCAATTGGGTCACGCAGCCCTTTGAAAACTCACCTCTAATCCTCCTCCTCCTTCAGCCACTGCCTGGCCAGCTAAGGATAGCTTGTACCCCAATTTCTCAGCACCATGAACCTTCTTCTGATGCCCCCAACACCCAAGAGAGAAGAAGGAAAATCCCACCATCCTGACCCATCCATTTTCCCTCTCCTTTTCTTGACTATGGCCATTTCCACACCAGCCGGCCCCTCCCTAAACTGCAAATCCCAGGATTCCATAGGATGTTGAAAGTGGAATCATAGCACTATAACAGTCTAGTGCAGAAATGGCTTATGTTTGGACCCTGGGTGCCCACTCTCACCACCATGCCTTGGCTCCCTTCCCGCAGACACACACACATATTTGATTATTTGCTATTTGTTATTTTTCCACTTTCTACTTTTTGTGTTCTTTGTTCTCTGTTATTTTTCCACTTTTGCAGGGGTCCTGAGCCCCTAACCCCAGCAAATATGGAGGACTGATGGTGTTTTAATAACAAATATGCTGCATTTCCATCTCAAAAATATTTATGTATTGGGTAGTGTACATGGAAATGAAACAGTGAATGCACTTTTTAACAAAAGTAAACTCAAATATCTGTTCAAGTCTGCTCATGCTTGGAGGCCCCCTCCACGCCATCCCAGCATTGGGACACAATAACCTGAGTAAGATAGGAATGTTTTAGCTAATAACATTAGGGACCTATGTTCTTTCAAATAACTTAGGTTTATTTGTAACCTTGTAACTGATAAGTAATGCCTGAAGGAAGATGCATGAATGAGATGCCTGTTATCCATGTTCTCTGCCTGCTTTGAATAAAAGCCTTCCTTTTAAAACTTCCTCTTTTCCACACTATCTGCATGTGCCTTGCTTGGTGTGCATGTGCAAATAGAATTCCCCTCTCCCACATAGGTGGGAGAGCAAAACCTCTCCAGTCAGAGGTGCAAGTCTTTCCCCAGTAGCTTCCTGCTGAATTACTGCATGATGGAGATTAAAATAAGTAGGTTGTGGGAGCTGGATGATCTCCAGGGGTCTCATTGCTTACACAAGAGCAGGAGACATCGTTAAGTAAGAGATTCCTTCCCCTTACATCGAAAATAGTTGGCCATTTCTGAGCAAACAAGTGTTGAACTGGGAGCTACCCTTTCTGTTGGTTGAGAGTCCATTTCTCAAACAAACGAAATAAAGCCCTAAAGCTAAATATGAAGTTTGAGCCAACCATGTTTGCTTGGGCTGTGATGATTACAGCTACACGGCTGACAATTTTAACTATGGCAGCAGTTGGCAATTGTGACAGATAGGGGGGCAAATTTTCTGCCCCAGAATATTTCAGGGACTTCATAGACTGCCAAAAATTTCTCCAACTACACAAAGGATTTTTTTTAAAGAGAAAATATCTAGGAGTGCAGTTTGACACTAAACAGTGCAGTTGAGTCCTGCAACCTATTTAAAAGGTGAATTGTCACTATTGGGGACTTCCTGGAGAGGAAAATTACACAAACCCCTTTTTGGCCAGGGGCAGGTCAGTCTGGGGAGTCTGAAGAGAGTGAGCACCTCTGAACTACAGCAGCAACCTGAACAAGAAAGAGGATCAGGAAACTGGAGGCAGTGGGTAAAGTGTAGGAACCAGGGCTGACCCTGTCATTGGGCAAAGTGCAACAATTGTCTTAGTGGGCATGTGATGGGTAATATCAAGAGGGAAATGGCAGCAGCCCTTTGGCCATTGACTTCTGCCAGAAGATAGATCTTGTGCTCCATGTATCAAGCTATACAGCCCCTAAGGTAGCCTGCTGTCTGCAAATGAAACAGAGGAGCCTGACCTTTCACCATTGTCACCAAGACTGAAAAATAATTCAACCACCAGTTTGATTGGCTTCTGTACATGTGGTGGTGGTAGAAGATCTTGTCCTTTATCTTTGGTGGCAAAATGTCTTAGATCCATAGGATCACTAATTTGTTGGTGCTACTGGCAATTTTCCACACTTTCTATAATTTCATGTGTTCCTTTTAACTATCATATTGTAATATGTTGTGATTTTGTTTTTACTTTTCTCTTGTAATTGTGAGACTTCCTGAGAGTACTGAGAGAGCAAAAGGGCAAGATATTAACTTTTGTAACTAACAGAGAATGACTTTACAAACAAGCAGAAACAGAATGAAAGAAAGACTTGTCAGAGGCTAGTTGATGAAGTCTGGAAAGCAGCATCAGAAGAACAAGCAGACAACATCAAGGGGATCTGAGAACCATTAGAAGGATGATACATAGTGTGTTGAGCAGGATGGTGCACTCATTGTATCTTTCCAAACACTATCTTTTGCATAAATAAGCCATGTAAGAAGGTTAAGCAAGCAGTGATGTACAGAAAACCACATTTGTCCTTTTGTTTTGAGAGACATGTAGGATTTTAAAGTATGGAGCTCCAATATAACCTAAGTATATTACAACATTAGTATCACAAAGGGAAGCTTGTTAGTTTCCAAGCTTTTCCTCTGGCATGATAAGTGCTTACTATCAAACAAATGAGAGGCCCCCAAAATGGCAAAATGGCAAAATAGACCTCAGCTCTAGTCACTATGTTTAATGCCATTGATCATAGTATCCTACTGGACTGGCTCTGGAGGTGGAAGTAGCAGGGACTATGTTATAGCCATTCTGCTCCTATCTGCAAGGTTGGTTGCAGAGGATGGCATCGGGGACTCCTGTTCAGCCAGCCAAAAGGCCATTGTGCTATATGGTGCCCAGGGTTCTATCTTGTTTTCCATGCTGTTGGGGTTGGGTGCCATCAGTATGCAGATGATGGTTAGCTCTACTTCCTGTCATCTGTGTTGGCCAGAGTTGTGAAGGTGCTGGAGTAGTGGCTGGATGCTATCATGCACTGGATGACGGTCAATAAACTGAAGCTGAATCCTGATAAGATGGAGGATCTGTGGATTGATGGTTCTTGGATCTGGGGATTGCGTAGCTTACTTGCCCTGAATGAAGTTGCATACTCCATGAAGGAGCATGCATGGAATCTGGGAGTACTCCTAGATCCATCTTTGTCACTCAAAGCTCAGATGGACTTGGTAGCTCAGAGAGCTTGGATCCAGCTTTATCCACCAGCTTTGGTCTTTCTTGGACAGCAGTAACTTAGCCACAGTAGTTCATGCACTGGTAACTTCCCAACTAGAGTACTACAATGCACTGTATGTGGATCAGCCCTGGAAGATGAATTGGAAATGCAGCTAGGGCAAAATGCAGCACCAATACTCTTCACTAGAACTCCATGAAGATACCATATAACACCAGTTCTAGAGAATTACACTGGCTGCCAATACATTTCCAGTCTGAATTTCAGGAGCTGACAATAAAATTTAAAGCCTCAAATGGCTTGGGACCTCGATACTTGAGAAGCACTTTATATATGCTTGCCCAAGATCTATTAGAGTCACCCCCCCGCCCTGTGTTCAAACAATGGTGAAAAATATTGTGGAAGGACCTGAGCGACGGTCTTCTCAGTGGTTGTGGTGTTCCTTCCCCCAGAGGCCCAATTGGTACCAACACTGGGATCATTTCAGTGCCAAGTCAAAAGCTGTTTTTTTATTAATGCCTTCAGTTGTAACTGATCTTACCTTGGCTACACATGTCCTGTAGTTATGTTGTTTAAAATTGTTTTAACCAGTTTTAACTGATAACGTATTTAATACGTTTTAATCTTTCAAAATTATTATTTGTTGTTTTAAATTGATTTTATTACCAGCTGCCTTGAGATCTTCAGGTACAGTGCGGGATATGAATGAATGAATGAATGAATGAATGAATGAATGAATGAATGTTGGAGATGAAATGGAGGGTAAAGAAGAGCTTTTTTGGCTCATGGATAGGGGACTATCAGAAATGGAAAACTGGTCTCTGGTCCCTTTGCTAGTGTAGACTATGCGAAGAAATCACTTCTATGTGACAGTTCACCAGTCTGCATAAATGAAAAACCAGAGAGGAAGCAACATTAGAGGCAATTGACAACCCACCCACCCTACAGCATTTCTAGACTGACATCAATCAGTCTGTCCTAGAATCAGTTAGGCCTTGATAAACCTCAAGAAAAACTTGAAATGCAGTGTGCTGGAGACCTAGAACTTTGAGGCTCTCTTTTCAGAAGGCCCATATTCTCCCATATGGACCTGCCTGACCTCTGAAAGCTGGGGGCAAGGAAGGCCCTACTTTCAGTCTGCTCCTCCTCCTCTTTCAAAGCATAATGTGCTTTTAATTTCAGATCTTTCTCTCACTGACTCTCAGGACACGCTGGTTGGGGTGTTCTGGCAGTTGTAAGGTAATTTTCATCAGTTCTGCTTTTCCTTTATGGTGCATACACATAAATAAATGACTAGCCATGCATCCTACTTTATAGCAGGAAGTCTTTTATTTGAAAGGTTATTGAGTGCAAATTTGCTTCAGGAATAAAGAAAGGAGAATAGAGGAGTTGATATTTCCCATGAATAATTATCATCTGGATAACAGATTAAGCGGGTACACATGTTACCTGGCTATAGCTTTCTTTTTTTCTGGGGAGATGTATTTCTGCTTTAAAAATTGTAGCAATGATTTCTAAATTTGTGTAAACACATACAAATTAACATATGGAAACATTTTATCAATCAGGCTTCTTCTTCTTCTTCCTCTTTTTTCTTCTTGGTAATATGTATATGGCCACCCAAAAATAAAAAGAAAGGATTAAATGCATGCTGCTATGATGCATACAGATTTACCAGGATTAAGTCCCATTGAAATCCATTAGTTTGCTTCAGAGCAGACATGCATATGTTAGAAGTGTTAACAGCTGGATTTTTTTAAAAAATGCTTAAATTCTTTTCATTGAAATAAGTGGGTCTTTAATGGGTCATCACCTTGGTTGGAACCTGTCCAGTCAGTTTAAGATGTGCATAGGTGCATATGGTTTTGTGTATGAATCCAGCTTGGAGAATCTAGTTTCAGATACACATAAAATTCAAGCAACCAGTTATCCCAAGTATCTTGTTCTAAATTACTGGCCTTAGTGTACATATTGTGCCCTTCAGATACAGAGGGTTGTAACTCTTACAATCTGGGATTATAGGAGTTGTGGGGTTACATAGCTGGAGAGTGCTAGATTGGAAAAAGCTACCTTACCTTTTTCAGTTTTTAAAGTGAGATCTAATATATTGCAGGGTATGGTTGTCACCACAAGGTGGCAACATTTCAATGACTTCTTTCTTAATAAAACAAATAAGATAAATGCTGATCCCGGTAAAAGGCTAAAGAGGCCTCATATAATTTGTTTCATCAGCACATTCAATCTGCTGGTTGTATCCCTCAGGAAATACATAGCACTTGTTTATGTCTGAAGTTCAGCGGACTCTAATGTTCTTCATTCAGTGATTTTGTCTAAAGTGACTAATCTTTGAATCATTAAAATGATCTAAATTTCTACCTACCTTGCCAATGCCCTGGGAAAAGTCACTGCATTTTACATCTGAAAAGAGTGGAAATTTTATGTACTGTAATATTACATTCCTATACATCATTCTGGCCAGGGATGATTGGAGCTATAGTCCAACATAGTTGGATAAAACAGGTTAGGGAAGGCTACTGAACACTGAGAGGAGATATCATTGAACTCAGTGGAAGCAGGCTACTTCCATCATACCCATACTGAGGAAAGATAGGAGGTGTAATCCAGGAACATCAAGAAGGCCACATGTTTCTCATACCAGCTTTAATATTCAGTGTTAAGGAGGAAAGAAAATGTCTGCATTAGCTCAGAGGCATGCTAATTAATATTTTACATCACCCATGAAGCAGTTTGGAGTCTGAAGGAGGTTCTATGAACAGTCATAACACAACTGAAGTCCTCAGAGAAAGTGACCACAGTTTTGGGTAGATTCTCTGAATGAGCAACACATTTGATAAATTTATATATCAGGTTTACTTCACTCTTCTTAGTGTGCTCAGTGAGGAAACAGACAATGTTGGTCAGTCCCACCTGGATGAATATATTCAATCAATTGTTGCATGATGAGTCAACACATAAATAGATCCCACTGATTGAATGGGTCTATTTTAGGCAAGACTAACAATAGGATTTAGACCCTGGTGTCCAGATAATGGCCATTTCTGCACTACACTGTTATAGTGCTATTATTTCACTTTCAACATCCTGTGGAATTGTGGGGCTTGTAGTTTACTGAGGCCAAAGAGCTCTCTGGCTGGGAATTCTAAATGCCCCTCCCTAAACCGCAAACTCCAGGATGCTAAAGGAGATTGCCTCTCCTTTGGCTGGCTCCTTTGGCTAGATCAGTCTTCAACCAGCAACCCCCTCCCATGAATGTTTTATGTCATCAACATGTGCTGTCCAGTGTTGCTATACTGCATGGTGCTTGCATAGTGCTGGGCACAGCACGTTTCCTCATGCAGATATTTACACTGCACTGAGGGAATGTTGGATTACAGCCTTCGTCTTTTTCAAAGAGGGGCTAACATCCGGAAAACTACCCCTATCCAACACATGTTTTTGGTAGAGATGCGTTGACTGACCATTCTTTTCTAGGTCCAAATTGTTTAGGACTTTAAATGCTAAAGCCAATGTTTTAAAGCCTTCATCTATTTGGAACCAGTTTATTTGAACTATTGTCTGCACTCATATCAAGGCACATTTAGACTGACTCAAAAGTCTCAGACTTTGTTGCTGCTCTTTCCAATTTTATACTGGGTTAAAATAACCTGACCTGGGGAGCTGGTATAAAAAGTGTAAACTGGGAGCTGGCAGAAAATATTCTGGGATAATTAAAATGTGTATAGATCTCCAAAATAAAATTGGAAAGAACTGGAACAAAATCTGGGACTATCTGGCCTTTTTATTCAGTCTGGATGTGCTTTCAGTCTGTCTGAGTTGTTTTTTTTTAAAATATATATATATATATATATTAAAATTTCCAGTATATAAAAATAAACATCAATATTTGTACATATCATTGAATACATTCTTGTTGTTCTTCCAATCCTCACTAGACTTTCATACACTAATATTCAGATAAGAAAAAAATTGTACTACAAAAATTATATGATAATATTCATGTTAGTTTCTACAATACATACATCCCTTTCATCAAAATTATTAGTCATACCCATTTTACAGGCATATATATTATCACTCCATTATCCCAATGACTCAGCAATATAATTCTTCATCACTACCAGATCATCCTCCTATATTTTCCTCTAGTGAGTACCCATCAATTATCCATCACTAACTCCCATTCTTTATTTATTTCTTCATCGGTTTTTCCCTTTAGCCTCTGTGAGACTATATCTGCATTTCTATTCTCAATGAAGGTAGCATTGATCAATTGTTGGTATTTCCTGAGATTTCCACAATTTAGCAAATTCTATTCTGGCTGTCGTAACTATATAAAGAATAATCCGCCAATATTTCTTTTGTGTTGTTCGGTCAATCATGTGTATCATGTTCAATAAGTACATTTCTGGCATTTTATCAAATTGTATCTTCGATGTTATACATATCTTATTATGTATTTCCCCCCAGTATTTCCTAGCTTTGTTACATGACCACCACATATGGAACATTGTTCCAGCCTCTTTCTGACATTTCCAACATTGGCCGGTTCCCGTTTTATAAATTCTCATCAGTTTATCGGATGTCATGTATCATCTCTCAAACAATTTAATTTTCTTTTAAATTTTGGGCAACTGTGAATTTCTGTATTGTTCTCCAACTCTGCTCCCAATGTTCCAATTGAATTGATTTCCCAATGTTTTGAGCCCAGATGATCATTGTTAGCCTGTCTGAGTTGTTTTGATTGGTTCCTGAGGCTTTGCTATCTAGTCCTTCAGCAAGTGATGGCGGGCTTGTTACCCCCAAATGTGAGTGATTCAGAGGTCTACCTGCAATGCCAATATCTCTGTGCTAAGGTGGGGAATTATTAGCTCAATTAGGTCTGCAAGAGGGGGGTTACTTCATGAGGTCTTTGACACTAATGTTTACTAGTACTTCTGCAAGGAAGAATGAGCCTGAGAGCCAAAAACAGCTAAAATGTGTTTTATTGGGAGAATTATTCACACACAAGATCTCAAACAGTCACGCAATCACACAAGGCTAACTGAAAGGAAAGGGAGGAAAATTTTCAGATAGTGTGATTTAGGGTGAAATGGGCAATATTTACCAATCCAGAAGAGTAGCAAAGAAGCAGCAATGTGGCTTAGACTTGCATCTAAGGACAGTACACAATTGGGTATCAGAATGGCAGAGCTGAGACCTGCAATCAGTGTACTGAAAGTTAGCTGGTCAAAACTGGTGTTTTTTATACATGATTTCTGCCACGGGGCATGGGTGCAAAAGGCTCTCTGACTGAGCAAACAATGGAGTTTGCAGAATGGATATGAGGTACAGAATGGGCTGATGGTTTTAGTGTTAGGTGACAAAAGGGCTAATGATTACCTGGTAGCTCTGTGCTTGTTGGACAGGTTTTAAGGTGATGGAAAGTTTGCCTGGTCAGAGAAAAAGAGATTAGACAATCAGCAATTTGGTAGGAATCTCTCAGTCGCTATTGTCCCAAAAGGCAGAGATATTAAGGCTAGCTGCAAGCCTGTTATCTCTGTAGCTGCCTTATGATTTCCTGCCTCTGACCTGGATACATGTAGAGGGGCCTTCTGACCTAATTCATAGCATGCATGTTCGGTCAGTCTTTTCCTCTTGTCCAGCCTGTCCATATAGCCATAGCAGGGCATGTCTTGTATCAAAGCCAATTAATATCTTGCCAATTAAATCATATTTCACCAATTAAACCATATCACTGTGGGGGTATATGACTGGTGAGCACCAGAGACAACATCTTTTCTGTGGTCCCTCCATCATTTTGGAGTCCTTTTTAAAGGAGATTTAAAGAGTCTTAAGAAAAGGGCAACTGCCAGGGGTTGGGAGTGCATTGGATCCATTGAAATCTGGAGTGCTGCATCCCCTACCACTGATTTTTTTTTTTAAAAAAAAAGGTAATTGGAGGTTTTGAATGATTAAGAATGACCTGGCAGCACACTTTCCCCACCCTTGCCCTAAAGAATGATATATTAAATATATTCAATAATAAATATATAAATAATCAATACCATTTCTCTTATCCATGGGTTTGAAATCAACGTTACCACAGGGAGCAGAGCTATGAGCTTGAACTAGTATTGATAAAGCAGTGGTGGCATAAGTGTCTGGAACATGGCTCAGAGAACTCTACCACACTAAGTTCTTTTCTGATAACTGCTTCAGATATGTGTACTTATAGTTTGGGGGGGAAAATAATCTTGATTATTGTTTAGATAGTACTGTGAATGGGTGAAGAAACCTAATAGGTGGTGGTAAAAACCCTGAGACTGATTATAAAAAATAATGACTTGGGAATCCTAGGACTGAATTCTAGTGATTCCTGCTGCCCTTCATAAATCCTCCTGGAATTATCTTCAGTGATGCAGGAAAATAATAATCTAATTAAAAAAAGGCACATTGTCTATTAATATGTTAATGAAGCAAGCATATTAATGGAGAGATCTGAATTTTAATACATTTTAAGAGCTTCATGATTAGATGTTTGTTAGTTGACATGATCATTACAAATTAGTTGTATGTGGATTTACATGGACTAAATACTATATCCAGCCCTGGATTCTTAAGTGGTTATAATGAAGAAGGTGAGTGTGCTCACCATCTGTACCGCAAACGTTATCACTAAGATGTTCACTTAGAAAACAAATGGATGATAGTTAACAAGCAAAGAAGGTATCAGAAATGTATTTATTCATCTGATTTCTCTCCTGCCCTTTTTCACAGGAGATCAGCATAGCTGAGAGTCTACATCAAAGCACACACTTAAGACCACTCATTGCAAACATCTGAAATCACAAATTGCAAGTGTCTAAAATCACAAATTACAAATATCAAGGAATATACAGTACTAACAAATTGAGGGGTAGGAAAAAACGGGCAGTTAATAGCTATACATATCAAGCTGTTTCCCAATTTTTCAAAACAAACCTATATTTGAACATATTCCTGTGATATTTTACAACTCTGATGTAAATTTTTGAGTAGCTGTAGTAAAGCCATGGGAGGCCAGACACCTTGCTAGTCTGCTGTAGATCATCCAGAGAGCTACCAGTAGATATCAGACTGCCTTCTGACCACCTCTGACACCATGCACATCGAGTGTAGAAACAACTACAAAACCACACAATATTACTGCGTTCTTACTTATCACTGAAAGATTTTCCAGGGCTGAATCCTCTTCAACTATGTAACTGTTGCCTGGAAATTAACCACTGATCAGCCAAAATAGGTTCTCCATGCCCTTTTGATGCTAAAAGACTCAATATTTTAATACCAGAAAGATAAACACTCAGCCGCTATTATTCAGTGGACCTTGGCAACCTTTCTATTATTTGCATGTGTGACATACACTGTTTGAATATTTGAACATCCATATCCATGCATATATATTAATCCATCTCTATGCATATATATTAATTTATTTTAGTTACTGTATTCTTACTACTTTGCTATTTTAAAATCTTTTCCTTTTTTCCTTATGAGATATGATTTTTGCGCAATAACTTTTTGCACAAGTTGAATCCAGTCTTGACTTGTGAATAAATGTAATTCATTCTTTAAAAAAAACCCCCACTCTTTATGTCTTTTCTTTCTTCTATACTGAAAATCCAAGAAGAGTACAGGGGGTTCCCATTTGGTTCTGTTTCCAGACACTGGTTAGACTCTAGATTTTCTTTGCTTTATCAGAGCTTGGAAAAGTTACTTTTGGACTATAACTCCTATGCTGTTTGGGGATTCTCAAAGCTGTAGTTCAAAAAGGAACTTTTACCAGGTTCTGAAAATAGTAATTCTTCTGTGATTATTTGAAGTTAAAAAGTGGAGAGAGGGGGAAAAATCACCACCCAGGGTGACAGCTGGTTTAAAAAATAAATTGTTTATTTGAGGGGGTGTGGATGCTAATTGAACAGCTCAGCTTAATTTAGGTCATGCTGCCCTCTAGAGGATTAGTCACATATGTCTATTTTTGGTTTATGTAGGATAAAATCTTACTACAATTTTTACGTTAAGGAAAATTCTGTGTATTTCAAAAGATTGCATCACTCTAATAAATATTTTATACAACTGCAACTCTTGTGGATAATATAAACTATTTTTTGGTTGTTTGAAGAATTCAGTAAAGCACAGAAAACAATCCAATGTATATTCTAGGATGGGATATAAATCACTTGCTTCTATACTCAGTTTCATTCATTGAATCTTGGGATGGAGTTGAACAACTTATTTCCTTTAAGTTTCATTTTTTTCATTCTTAATAATTGCCTACACACACAATTTGGAAAAGCTTACAAACTGTGACCTGATTGTATGCCCCAAACTACCAAGCATTATTACTCAGAGAGATTGCACAGGGATATTTAGTACAAATCTGACTATGTGAATAGCTTAAACGTTATTCACATATAATTGGTACTGATAACAATAATGTTTTAGGATCCATTTGAGAATCAATTGTTTAGTGTTTAAGGCTCAAGTGGCTAGATTCAAACCAACAGAACACACATATACACATGCGCACATAGGTTTCTAATTCTTAGAAAGTCATATGCATGGAAGGGGCTGTTAGAAGTCAGCGTTTGGCCTGTTGATGGAGATGGAAGCCCATTACCTAAAGGCAGGCCTACAGGGATCTTTTCTGCAGCCATGATTCAGCCATATAGTTTTTACTAGACTGGATTCAGAATCTGCTTCCTAAGACAGAATGGCTCCTTCCACATGTGGAAAGCTTCTGATCCATTGGAGGAATCCCCATTGAAAGAATGAAAAAGGGAAAGATTGTCTCCCCTGGAAATCCCTTACACTCCTCTGATCTACTCCAGAAAGTTGGCGAATGCTCTGGAACACTGAGGGAGATGGCATCATAGAAGATCAACTGAAGATTCATCCTCCCACTTTCTGCCAATATGAGCCTTCTGAAGGAGCTCCACTGAGGGAATGCTCCAACCAGTGGATAAGAAGAAGGATCTAGACTGCTGGCTCAAACCTTCCAAAGCTGCACTGTACATACATGCCATTAACTGCAGCATCTTCTGCCATCTACCCTTCTTCACCATGGACTAGAAATCATTTTAGAACCAGCAAAAGCACGGCCTTCTATATATCCTGAGTACAGTACTATACTGATTTGGCAGGGACAGTACCAATTAATCCTGTATTTCTCCAATTTTTCAGCAGCTTTTAAAATGTCTGTTTCACTTTCCTTCTTTGTCCTCCACTTACTTCAACAGCTGCAAACTCAGTTCAAAGTGCAAAAGTAGTTTGTACTCAGGTCAGCAGTGGGGGAGGGCAGAAAAGGAGGTGGAATTTTACCCTTCACAGTTGGCTCAGGCAAAAGCAAATGGCCACAGCTTCTCCTACCCTCTGTGTACTTCCTCATTCATAACTTTTGCTATCTTGGCTGCATACTGGTGTTGCTTGTCCATATTTGCCTTGGTTTTCATCTGTTAAATGTTGGAGAGTGTGCAACAACACTGCAGGCCTTTATCATGTGCAATCATTCCTGTTTTGGAATGTGAATGTGGGGTGGGATGGGGGAGAAGGGTCCCCAAGCTTTTAGTTAAAGTTTTTGTTGGGGGTTAGAGTTTCCCAGAGTGTTAGCTCTTGGGGAACTCTATGAAAGCTAAAGCTGTGCGGAATTACTTTTATTTTAAGAGAGTTGCAGAGAAAGCATGTCCCAATTTCTGTGTGTTGTCTTCCCTGAACTGGAGGCTGCCAAAAGACATGCAGATTCAGGTTCCAAGCTCAAAATATTTACTAACAAACTTTACAATTATGTATCCATTAGATAAACTATATCCTAACTAACTAATAAAAGGATTTAGGAAGATACTATTTCCATTTTAAACTCACCAATTTCTTGGTGAATAGAGCCAGCATAGTAGAGAAAGTGCTAGTAGCAAGATTGCTATAGGGAGAGTCATTGCCTTCTAAGTATGACCAGTAACTGATACCAGAATGTATCGTGGATCACATGGGCCATTTCCACACTAGACTGTTATAGCGCTATGATTCCACTCTCAACATCCTATAGAATCCTGGGGTTTGCAGTTTCGAGAGGGGCTAGCCACCCCCTCCTGAAACTGCAGACCCCAGGATTCCATAGGATGTTGAAAGTGGAATCATAGCGCTATAATGGTCTAGTGCGGAAATGGCTATGGTCTGGATACCATAGCCACAAAGCAACAGTTAACCCTATACTAGCTAATCTCCATTTGTCCTAGAAGAAGGGGAGGGGGAGAGAGAGAAAGCTAGAATTTTCCAACAGTTTTTAAGTTTTGTGAAACACAATACCATGTTCAGTGCCATAAAAGGTATTTGTGTTGTTCTGTCTTTAAGAAAGACTCTTTTGCAGTGATAGGCTTTAAATTCCTTAGCTTCACACAGGGTGATGGTTAAAAAAAACTAGCAGTACTTTTGCTGCTACCTATTTCTTCATGAAGTTCCTGGTAGAAAGGGAGATTACATCATCCCTGCAGTTCCAATGATGAAAGATCTGGATACATACAAAAATAAAACGTGTTTGAGCAATCAACAAAAAGGAAACAGGCAGACAACTCTGTGTCAAAAGGTTTAAAACAGCAAACCACTTATTTGAGGAAGTATATTAGCAGGAAAAGAAATCTTCTGGTTGATTTTTTAATACATATATTTGCATAGAGTGTACTTTGCATCTGGGGTGTGGAACCTCTGAATAACTACTGCTATCATTCTTCATTGTTGGCTGGACTGGCTAAGGCTGAAGGGAAATGGAGTCACATACTCTCCCATAAATAAAATATACCATTATAGAACATCTGCTGGAACCAAAATGTCTGTTAATTCGTTCTTGAGTATATCCAATGGATTGGACAGGAACTTGAACTAATGATTGTTCCAGAGGCATCTTATGTTTGGCAAGAGCTTTGTAAAATGTGCGTTGTTGGTCCAAAGCGTCTTCTCATCATGCTCAGTGGCAGAGCTTGGAGTGTGTGGAGAGGGGTGGGGCCATAGTGCAGGGGGTATGACCACTGTGCATGGGGGCATGGCCAGGGCTCATAGGGGCATGGCTATGGGCCAGGAAGCCCCAAAAACATTGCCACTCAGGGCAATCTGCCTCTATTGCCTTCTGTCCCTATGCGATTGATCCTGTTGAAGTTGCAGCTGAAAGTGCCCACTTCTGAACTGCATGCATCTCGTCTCACCTCCCACCACTACTCAATGGCATTAGCTGTACCTACTTGGACCTGAAAGTTGCCAAGGAAAGGAAAGAGGCACGGAGCTGTGCATGTAGCTGTAGGATATGAGACTAAACCTGTTAGGATTCAGCCTTCATTTAGCAGAGATACACAGAGAAGCGGTTAAAAGCTTGTCTAATGACTTGTGGCTTCAGTTGACTGATGCAATAAACACGAATGCAGGCAGCTTTGAATAAAAGACTTAAGATACTTTACTAATGGCTTTTTCATTTACATCTGTATTGATAGCCTGCTACTTGTCTAATTAGTGAATAAGTAGGATCTTCGGTTTAACTCACCATCCATCTTGATGGGATGCGAAGCATGCAGATAGTTCAGAAGAAAGCAGCCATGAGGACAAACAAAGAATGAAGAGGAGAAAGAATCTGAGAGGAGGGTCTTAACTTTAAGACCAATGACCTAAGCACAGTCCTGGGTCACATGATCATGCAATAAAAGACAGAGAAAGCAAATGGAGAAGATCTGACATGCAGGAAACAAAAGGAAACCCTGTCTGACTATTTTGCCCACTTGTTCTAAAAAACAAGATGGGGGGAGAGAGAATGCTGGAATTTTCCCAACAGTAGCACTTTATACTGCCCATTTAGCAATGCAGGATCTCAGTCCATTAATTAAAAATTTAACCCTCAATAACCTTCAGTTATCAGCTGAAAACAAAAGCCCTTAAAATGTAATCCTGAATTAAAAATATGAACTTCCAAGAACCTTGTGTTGAGTGATTTATGGGATATTTTCTGATCTGAATGAAAATGCCAGTGTACCCAAGAAACTCTCAGGGCTGTGTTCATCTTCTGGAGTTAAAACAACAGAGTCCTGTGTCATCTTAAAGACTAACAAGTTTTATATGCCATACATTTTTGTGAACTTCATCCAACTTCACAGAAAATATTATATACAAATAAATGTTAACATGAGCAGTTTATTAACAACATGAAAGAACTGTGATCTGCTGACTAAAGCCTTGTGTACTCTAATCTGTTACAAATCCATTGATTTTAGCAGTTTTAAGAATATCTAATTCTGTACAGGGCCAGGCTGCAAGTCTTCCAGTGTCTATTGCTAAGTTAGCTCATTCTTTAATTGCCCTGCTGGATTAAAGCAAAGGTCAATCTGTTCGGGGTTCTGCTATTAACAATGGATAGCCAGATGCTCTAAGAAGCTCCAGAGCAAAGCATGAAAGCATTGCCATTCACTGCTTATCCTCCTGAGAATAGAAGAGAAAAGATACATAACTAATATACAAGGTTAAACAATTCCAGATTAATGTGATAACAGAATTCAGCCATGGTAACTTGTGTTTAATATTGTTATTGTCAACACTAGTTTGTGGCTTTTTCACACATTTCATTTTGATAGCTTGAGATGTTGCATTGGAAAGCATTTTTTTAAAATCATTATTTAGCCCCAGTAACGTGATTACTTTCATTTAAGAAAATGATATTCCTTCCAATTAAGATGTTTTCAGACAATTAAATTGCTTCCTGATTTCCATAATTGTCTCATTTATACGATTTCTCTCTTTCCTGATTAGTCAGGTAGAGTAATCCCATTCCTTTAAAGAAGCATAACATTCAGATGTTTGAAACAAACCCTCAGCAAATGTTTAACCCCACCACGTCCTGTTTTCCCCTCTGCATTGTTTTTGTTTGACTCCATACAGTTTTAACATGTCACTTAGAAGTGCAAATCTATGTTTAATGGAACATAAGGGATGGATGCCCTATTGCTAGGGAACAAGATTTCTTATGTGCTGCTACTCTGCACTTTAAAATTGCCTTATAGAGTGAAAGAGACACCAGGCTTAAATTAGACAAGACATTTTGGACTACAAGTGCCACAGATCGTGTCCATTGACAATGCCAGTTTATGGGAGTTGTAGTCCAAGAAAAAAAAATCTGAAGAGTGCCATGTTGCCTAACTCTGAATTAGATCCATCACCAGATTGCTTGGGTATATGGCAGGAAATCATTCATTATGATACAGAAGCCAAATCTTTACCAATGTCCTTAACTTTCTGCTGCTGAAGACTAGAGACGTTGCTGCACTAGAGTGTTATAGTGCTATTATTCCACTCAACATTCTATGGAATCCTGGGGTTTACAGTTTAGGGAGGGGACTTTGAGGCCCCTCCCTAAACTGGAAACCCCAGGATTCCATAGGATGTTGAAAGTGGAATAATAGCACTATAATACCCGAGTGTGGAAATGGCCTAGGTGTAAGTGAAGTGGAATGCAGAAAACTTAGTAGTGCTTATTTCTTAAAGCTCAAAAGACAAGAGCAGTGATGTCAGTTTTCCAGAACATTTTGAACTAGAAAAATTTCCCAGTGCCCTAAATATAATCTGATCTGACTAAGAAAGTTTATGTGACCTCTGTTTATTAAACAGAACTTTAAAATGTCCCAACAAGCTGTAAGTATTTGAAATGAAATAATGGGCGGGGGACGCTTAAGGCAATTTAAATATATTATGTTTAAATACTAAACATTATATTAAAATACTATAGTCAAATGTGGAAAATAGATCTAGAATTTGTTGTTATGCACTTTCAAGTCAATCTCAGTTTATGATGACCATCTTCTAGTGTTTTCTTGGCAAAATTTCTTCAGAGGAGAATTTGTCTTTTTCTTAGGCTGAGAAAGAATGATCTGCCCAATGTTACCCAGCAGATTTCTGTGACCCAGTGGAGATTCAAACCCTGTTCTTCTAGAACCAAACCACTGAATCATGCTTCCTCTCTTAGAATACATATCTTCAAATTTTTACAAGAATGCGTGCTTCTCATACTTTGCTTCTATTTAAGGGGCAAAGATAATGAAAGCTGCTGCTACTAATTTTTTCACACCCAACAAACAGTACATGACATGCTGTGCTTGTCCACCCACCTACTTCCAAAGAAATTTAAACTGCCTTCCATTCAAGCAGCTGGGGACCTTCAGTTTCAGTGCCACTGCCTGTACAGTCATCTATACTGCTGTAGAATCGCTTACCTAAAATTGTTTAGACATTCACTTGTTGTTTATTTTAAGAAGCAGGGCTTTTCTTAATCAAACAGAAAATTTTCCACAGAAAAATTAAGCGTAGGCAAGCATTTCATTTTAGAAAAATGTCCACTGTACCTCACTAAGGGTATGAGTGTTGATAGTCAATTCTCTTTCATCAGCATCATTATTACAATATGATTTTCAAAAACATTAAAACTCTTCCACCCAAGAAGTCATCCCAAATTACACTAAAGTTACTGGAAACAGTGGCCAAGATCTGGTTGGCAGAGTATATTTCCATCAGTACTGGATAGGAGGCTGCCTCTACTTCTCCATGTGTATAAAGGCAGTTAGAGGCTCTGAAGTGTGCCCCCCCCGGACACTGATTGGCTGTGACAGTGTGACTGGGCTCCATCCAGCTGCTTTTGCGCATCTGGAGAATCAGCAGCAGCACACATCACACCACACATATCAGCCAAGGATAGGAGCAGCTTCTTTTTTCCTGGGTACACAGGGTGGAGTTATCTGTCAAGGGAGAAAAGGTTTAAGCACTCTTCTTTCATATTTCCATGGTTAAAATTAACCTCTTTTTTGATCATAACATAAATCCTTTATGTACTAGAGGCTCTTGGTTCCATTTCATATAACTTCCTCATTTTGTGTGTGTTCTAACTGGGAGAAAAGAAAAAAGGCAGCCAGATTGCCCCAGAATGTACTTCTATAGCCACTTGGTGGCTGGAAGGCACTTGAGCCCAGAAGGCCCCAGCTGCCCTTCCACACCTCAGACAAGTGTTGCACAAAGAACTGGTGGATACCTCCTCATGCAACCTCTTGCCAGGAATTAACACCAGTGTAAGCCACTATCAGGATTCTGCCTACTGAAAGGTCAAACCATGCTTTGTAGACATTTTTGCACTGTTTGTTCATATCACTGTCATGCTACCAAGTATTTTGGTAAACTAAGTTTTGATTCACTCAGACTAGAAAATTAACTTGTCAATATGACTGTCCATTGGCCTACAGACTTTTTCCATAATGGAAAGAAGAAAGGAGAAAATGTGCAAGATATACAGGAAATCTATATTAGGAAAGAACAGTTGTTTCTAACTATCTATCTGCAACAATCAGTGTCAGTTTTTTAGAAGTCTGTGGAAACATTTACAATGCCATAAAATGTAAAATACTCATTACAGTAATCTCATTATAGAGCATTCCCCACCCCCCACTTGCCCAGTAATCTCTTCTGCTTTAACACTCTGGCACTAAGTTCAATGACACTTCCTCTGATGAAGCCCCATTGGCTTTCATAGGTCTAAACCAAGGTAAGTGGTCATTGAATGACAGCTTTTAGCTCTCTGGCTGAACTCCTCTTTGATCAGACAAAGAAAGCGAGCTTATTGATGGAGCAAAATATTTCCCTCTTGCATTGCTGAGCAAACATTCCTCAGGAAACCCAGTAACCATAATCAGCTATCAAACACATGTACTGTATGAATGTTGTGTATTGAATCCATTGTTCCCTTTGATCTGCGTTCCTGATATCTGTGCTTACCAGATGCTCAGAACTTCAAAAAGTTTCTTGATCCTTTTGTCTGAATTTTTATGTGACCAAATGTTTGAAGTGGCCTTTTAACCAATCTCAAAATTTGTGGCTCACAAAAATTCAAAAAGAAAGATAATGTAGTGATAATGCTGCAAAATGGAAATACACTGCAGATTGCATGCAACCCAAAATTACAGTGGAACATAAACACAAAGTTAGCCAAAGTGAATTACTCCATTTTTCTTAACCCTATATTAAAATATCTTCATCATTTGATGTGAATAGGCTTGCCTTCTCATTACAAATTGACATTCCAGTTGTGTATCATCTAGGTGAGCATCAAACGTTTTCTTCTAAAGGACTAACATAACTTGCTGGGTATATATTTCCAGCTCAGACAGATTGTCATAAAACAAGGTTAATTACAATCACAGGTGTTGGGTGCTGAAGAGACTGAGGACATTATATACTTTCAGAAAACAGTATGTTTAAATGCAAAGTGCAAATGAGAAACATATGACACCTGCCCCAACTACAGTTCAAAGTCCTTTGCACCCTGATCTGTTATTAGAGTCAGCCTTACCAAGACATGGTCCTTGGTGCCTACAGAGTGTGGCACTTTGGTAAGCAGCACAACTTCTATGCATGGACTTGTACTACTCTTGCCAAAAAGATACTTTTTCAGACTTGCTGATTAGGGACTTCTGGGAATTGTAGTCCCATAAATAACATTCCCAAAGCTGTAGGACAAAGGAACTTGATTGGCCACTACCCTGTCTACTCTGACTAGGCAAGGGATTCTAAGTACTCAGCACAGCTACTTGAAATCATTCATATGAACAGAAAGCCAGCACGGTATAGCAGTTTGAGTGTTGGACTATGACCCTGGAGACCAGGGTTTGATTCCCTGCTTGGCCATGGAAACCAACTAGGTGACCTTGAGCACATCACACACTTTCAGCTCTAGAAAACCCCATGATAGGGTTACCTTAGCGTCAAGTCAGAAATTCCTTGAAGGTGCACCCAACCACAACAACAATGACTAAACTTTGTAGCTTGTCTACACAAAATGTAGCTATGGAAAGTTTGCTCAGGAGGTTTGTCCCTATAAAGAACCAAAACACTATGAACAGTCAGTCCTATATAGTCTCCCGCCTAACATGAATAATGTGATGTTTGGAATGCAGCCTACTATCAAATACTAGTAAACTTGGAGCTGTCTATCTTTAGAAGTCAGGACACCCCCCAAGGAATTGGGTAGGCTGATTTGTCAATCTTTTATTACAAGGGCAGACATCTTCAAAATTCCAACAGAATCATACATTCCAGGCTTAGAAAATCAGAATTTTACACCATTCATGTTATGTGATCCCCTCCATCACTATCTTTATCCGTTCAGGGCTAAGAGATTTCCCTCTTCCAAATACTAAGGACTAACCCCAGCCAAAAAAAAAAAAATAGGTAGTAGATTTCATAGACACACATACCCCACCCCCGCTGCAAGCAGCAATTTGGAAAGTGCAAGAACAGGGCAGATGTGAGCAGTGATCCATTTGGCATTAGCATCCACTAGTAATCATTACCCATCCCCAACAAGGAGTGGCAACATTGAGCAGGGCATACTGGACTGGAATGACTGCAGGGAGCAGCTGAACAGAGAAGCAGCAAACAGGAAAGCTAGAGTCTGCATGAAGATGTCACTGCAGATAAGAGCAGTAGCCACAGCAGACAGAGAAAGGTGGCTGTGAGCATACCAGAAGAAGGACAGAAGATGCTAGGAAATGTCTCAATTATGGATGTGAAAATCTGCCAGTCTTATTTTTAATGCATTTTATACAGAATTCCAGTGGCATTTACTGGGTTCTGCCTTGGATTTTTGATTCTTTCTTCCTTTCCCATATACTAATTTGTGCACCTTTTCGCCAAATATACAAATTTTTCTAATAGACATTTTTGTACACATTTATCAACTGGCTAAAGCATCTTTATGAGTATTTTTCAAATGCGCATAATTTAGCTGTACATGTTCTTTCAAATGTACTCTGACTATGGACATTGTGTGAATTTCAAAAGAAAGATACACTTCATCCCATTTCCAGTCTCAGGAGGTACAAAGTGGCTGGCTGGAATCCTATGACATATGTTGGTATGATCTGGCAAAGCTGGTTTTTTTGGGAGGGGTCATTGTAGAGAGAGGAATTCATCACTTAGCTTACACCCTCTCCCATGGAACTCATTTGTTGTTTTCACCACCACCCCTCCATTATGACTATTTAGTGACTTGTGGAGAGTGGGAGGCAACAAAGAATCATCCAGGTGTGTCCCTTTAGCCAGAAATACGATGACAATGTCATTTTCTGGGACCTCTGGAGAACTCATGGGAGATCTTAAAGAATGGCTTTGTCATTCTATGTCCAGAACAGCTACTCAGGAGAGAAACTCAGCCCTTTAGTGTGAGGTAGAGTCTGGAAGCTTGAGAGGAGGATGTATAAAAAGGCAAGCACTGAGTGTCATTGTCAATTCTCACTGAGAAAGAGCTCCAGAATGAAGTCCCTCAGTCAGCCAGGGAGGTTATCTGAGGGGGGGGGGTTAGTTCTCAGGGAAGCTTAAAGAAAGATAGCAGAAAAATTAAACCATTATATAATATGGTCAGAAAGTATGACCTAGATTGAGAGTTGACCCTTTGGTGGTAGAGTAGCCAAAGGGCTGGTTATGTTACTTATGCTTGTATGAAAATTTAAAGACATAAAGAAACTGACTAGAAGTACTCTGATGAACTTGAAGGTGCACCCAACCATTAGCTTTTGCCTACATCTGAACTCCAATACTTTGTTCTATATGTTTTTTTAAAAATATCAAAATACATTTTTACAAATACTGACTCAGCTGAAAAATATACAGCATTTAAAAACACAAGAACATAGTGTCATAAAACTATAAAGAGCTTATAAATAACCATTGAAAGGCCTCACCTTCTACACAAAGGTGGTGCTATAAGCAGGGGAAGGCAGAGTTGTATGTGAAGAGACAGGTGCTCTGTCAGATTGGATAGCTGCCATATTAGTCTGAGAGAGAAAGTAGTAGGCCCAGTCATAGCAGGGACATAGCCAGATGCTTCTTTGTTGCCTCCCCATTTTCCATTGATCACTAAATAATCATGTCAGAGGTTAGTGTGTGCAAGCAACAGGTCAGACCCTTTCCACATGGCATTTGCCATGTGAAAGGGCACCTGGAGTGTCACGCAATTGTGAGAAGTGATCTGCACGACGCACTCACAATTGTGCAATGCTCCAGGGGCCAGCAGGCGCCAATCGCACACCTTTTCATTTTCGTCTAGAAGCTGAAGATGGGTGCACGATTGCGCATTGCTCCTGGGCCCTGCACACACTTACCTGGTGTGCGGAGCCTCTGGAGCTGCGCCAGTCATGCTTCCTACCCCAGCACAGCCTGGGAAACTCCCAGGCTGTGCTGCAGAAGGAAGAGGCAGGGCTCTTGCGTGAACAGGCAGCTCATGCAGAGCTGAAGCAGCAGGGACACGAGAGTCTCTGGCTGGAGGCTGCTCGCGCAATCCCAGCACCAGAAAAAGGTAAGGTGCAGAAAGGGCCTGAGTCCTGTGATGGGGAAGATGGAGTTCCACTTGGGCAGAACTTTATATTCTGTTTCTCCATGCAGGATCTCAGCCACTGTTTCCATACAGAAAACCATAGAGAGAATCCAAGAAATTACTTTTTCCCCCTATCATGAGTCTCTACCAATTTATTCTGCAGCCCATAGAACAAGGGTGGGGAAAGCATGAACTGTGGGCTGCATGTGATCTCTGAGGAGCCATTTTGTGGCCCCCAAAACTCCTTGTAGGCTCCTGAAACCTCTACACCCTCAGATTTAAAAAAGACCAGGAAGAGAGGTGATAACTTTTAAAAACCCACAAGAAGAAGACAGTTGACCTCCCCTTGCTACCCCCAAGCCTATAAATAAGAGGCAGGGCTGTTGTATCTTTAATAGTTGTACAGAAGAGGGAACTTTAGCAGTTGTTGTCTGTCATGCAAGCAACACCTACTGAAACTACTTTTTCTGCATAACTATTAAAGGTAAAGAGCCCTACCCAGTCCACAAGAAATGGCCATGTTTAGCTGTTTCTTGGAACTCGAAGCGATGCAGTGTCATGCAGCCCACCATCTCCTTCCCTGCTTCCTCAGTGTTGTCCAGTCCTGCCATAAATCCTTCAGTCCCAACACTCTGCAACCTCACATATTAGGGCAAACTTCAGTGGCAGTCCACATTCAAAATATCCCACCTCATTTATTTCATTACATACCTGCTTTTTCTTTTGTCACCCTGCTTCTGTCTCTTGCTATTTGGCATGCATTCCAGTCATATGTAGCAGCACTAGATTTGTGTGCAGAATTTACTTCCAAAAGGGCTTGATCTTTCACTCTGGTTTCAGGCTGCTGGTATTATATCATAAATAAGAAGTGCTAACAACAATCAAGAAGGCCTCCATTAAAATAGTACTAACAAAGTAGCTCCTTTTTTTATCACTGAGTATCACAAATCATCCACCTCTCCAAACAACAAGGCTCAATCAGCATGTGGTTAACCCGCAGAAGCCTCCCTCCTGCTGTTGTTATCTCTGACAATGAAGACAATATTTAAATGCTTCAGAGGACGGACAATTCCTCCCATTGACGGCAGGTAACTCACTTCAGCTGCAGGTGCACAGTTTTCTGAAGAAATGATGACAAGCTCACACATGGGCTAACAAGCGCTCCAGAAATCAGACTGCCTTTCACTTGGTAAATGACCGTTAAAAGGGGAGCTTTGAAAATGACAATGGAAAGTTATCATTTAATCATGGGCAAAGACAGAAGTGCCTGTCAATTGGGTAAAACATCTTCCAGAGAAAAGGGGTAGTGTGAGCATAGTGGAAAAAGGCAAAGTGATTTGCTTGAGAGAACCTAATGGCCTTCTCACTCTCTCTTTCATTCTATGATAGAAAAAGCCATATAGAAGGAAGAGAAGTGTCTTCCTAGAACTACTTTCTCTGTCATGTGATTACATTTCCTATTGCAATAAATCTTAAGGGGGAGAGATAGATGTAGCCATCCTGGCTGGGGAATTCTGGGAGTTGTGATCCAAAAAGAGTGTTTTTC
Source organism: Ctenosaura bakeri (assembly GCA_948474755.1). Taxonomy (NCBI): domain Eukaryota; kingdom Metazoa; phylum Chordata; class Lepidosauria; order Squamata; family Iguanidae; genus Ctenosaura; species Ctenosaura bakeri. Next base: position 273,380 of record CAOLHI010000999.1, on the reverse strand, counting down.
CCAAGCTTGTATTCTGATTACATTGAGCCTGAGCTCATTTTTTGCACCCTTGGAATTTAACCCATTTGCTAGATCGGAGGAGATAGAAATTGCTCTAAAGCAGATATGAAAATGTTGCAGCCCTCTGAATGTGGTTGAAAGGTAGCTCTTCGGATTTCTTACCATTGACTACGCTGGCTAGGACTGTTGAGATTTATTGCCCACCTTTATTTATTTATAGCATTTATACCCTGAGCTTGAACTAGAAAAGCTCTGAGTGTAGATTACAAGTTGTTAATTTGGCCATTCCCTGCCCACAGACTAAAAAGATAACAAAACACAAAGAAAGGGGGATGGCAGGTGGGGAACAGACTAGGGCCATTTCCTCACTAGCCTGTTACAGTGCGATGATTCCACTTTCAACATCCACCTGGCCCCTCCCGAAACTGCAAACCCCAGGATTCCAGAGGATGTTGAAAGTGGAATCATCGCACTATAACAGGCTAGTGCGGAAATGGCCTAGGTCCAGCAAGTACTGGCTACTTTTTTCTCCCTCAGAGCCCAAAGTAATGGCAGCTGGTATGAAGGGAGAGCTTTTCATCAGCAACTGAAATCAAAACTGGATGGTGCTGTGCCTGCCTGCTCTTCCCTTCCTCAGAGGACAGAGCAATGGCAGTTGGTATGGAAGGAGAAAGGTCTTTTGTCAGACACTGGAATCAAAGGATGATGGTGCTGTGCTTGCTTGTTCTTCTCTTGCTCAGAGGGTAGCACAATGGCAGTAGGTATGAGGGGAGGGCTTTTTTGGAGGGCCACAGAGTTCCCATGCCTACTGTAAAGAAAAATGACTTTCGAAACCCATCCTCAGTTCCCAAGCACTTATAGAAGCAAAAGGAGCTGTCTTATATTAGGTGAAGATTCTTGGCCTATGCAGCTGAGAGATTAGAACATTAGCAGAAAAGTCTGAATATGTTTAACTAATTGTTACTGGACTCCAATAATCAATCTTTTTGTTTTAATGCTTATGGGGGGCATTGAGCATGTTAAGTTGTCATTGACCTGTTGATAGTCACAACTATAGTATAGTAAGCCCTCCAGATTTGCAGGTTTAACTTTCATGGATTTGATTATTTGCAAGTTTCTCCATCCCCTGCCCCCCCCTCAAATGCTTCTTTTCTGGGGGAACCTTCTCTCTCAGCAGCTCCAATGAGGCTGCATAGCCCTTTAAAAACCCACTACTACTACTACTACTACTATTTCTCCTCCTCCTCCTCCACTAGCTGCTGCCTGGCTGGCTAAAGAGAGATTGTAATTTCTCAGCACCACAAACCTTTTCCCAATGGGCAAGAGAGGAAGTATAGGGCCACCATGCTGACACATCTCCTTTCCTTCTTCTTTCCTTGACCTGGAATGGACATGCCTGCTCTCCCCACTATGCCTCAGCCCCCTTCCCACACACACATACACATTTTGATATTTATGGTTTCCCAGCTAACCCTGGTGAATTTGGAGGGCCAACTGTAAAAGGCTTATACTACTACCCTAAGGTAGTGCATTCTGTTGTTGCCTCCTTCAAAAGTAGTCTTTGAGAAGTTTAGGTTGCTTTTGTTGGAAGAGACAGCAGCTACTGGACTTGTTCTTTCCATTCTTTTGTCCAACAGGTACAAAAATGGCTTGGACAAAAATGGCTTTCCAGCTTGTTTTTGCTCCCTCTGTCAACCACCTATCCCAAAAGAATTATGGACAGATAACATTGTCTGGTTCAGTGAGAATAAACTGACAACCCTCCATTGTCAAGAAAAGGAACTGACCCAACAAAGGGCAGTCACTTAATTATCCTTAACTAAAATTGCACAGGTTCTTAGATACTGTGCTTGAAGGCAGACTTCCCCAACCTGTCACTTTTCAGATGTGTTGAACTACCAATTCGAGAACCCTCAGCCTCATGTTTTCTCTCTTCCCACCTGCTCTTTAACAAGGGAGTACATGTCACAACATGTCTCTTTCCCATCCTTTTCTTTTTTTAGATTAGTTTAGGAAGGATCAGGCTGTTCGTATCAAAAAACATATTTCTTTTATAAATGTTCCTCCTACTGAAGATTCTAAACTTATTTCCTACCTGCAATTTTGGTTCTTTAAACCCACCAACCTAAGACAGGGGCCTCCACTACTGCTGGAGTAAAGGTTCTAGGAGGTCTTTCCCTACAATAATAATCTCTTAATATCCATCCCCTTAACATCTTTCCCCAACTTGATGGTTCCCAGATGTATATAAACCCCACAATGTGATTGCTAGCTGAAAATGTTGGGATTGATAGTCCAAGGCAGGTTGGAAAAGCCTGTCTTCAAACGTGGCATCTAACAACCTGTGCAATTTCAGTTTGCCACTGATCTGCAGAACCTTTTCTCAGCTTTCCACCCATACCCATGTCCAGGAGTATGCATGTTTTTCACTCACCCTTCAAACACAGTTGATTGTTTCAGAAAGAATGGCATGAAACTTGAACAATTCCGTCAAAATGCTTCTTTAAATGGCTAAAAATTCTCTTTCAAAATAACTTTAAAATACAGTCTTCCACCACTTACCTGACAGATTAGGGACTGGAGCACTGTGTTACCCTAAAAGATGGGTGACTCAGGGGTTCACCCATAATACCTGTACCTCTGTGAAAAGGTGGGGAATTATTAGCTCAAAAAGGGAGGCCTGTGAGAGGTGGGGTAACCTTACAGGATCTTTTCACCTTTGTATACCAGTACTAACTGCAGGCCACCAGTTGGAGATCAAAAAAGAATGTCTTTACTGGGCGAAATTCACAAACATGCAAATAATTAAACAGTCTCACAAACTGTACAAGGCTAACAAAAGTAAAGGAGAGGAAGGTTGGATAGTGAGAATTTGGAATGAAATGGGTAATAGTTACCATTCCTGAAGTAGCAGAGGATCAGTGTGAGCTATCTCAGACTGAGGGAGCCTGAGGGCAGTACAATGAACTGCGATCTGGGGGCCCTCGTGCAGCCTAACGTGCCACTTGTGTTCAAGGTGCCAGCAAACAGCCAGGGGCTGAGCCAGGGTTTAAATACTCTTTTTCTGCCTTGAGGGAAATGTGTTAATTGCTCTCTGGTAAAGCCAACAAAGAGGTCTGGAAGGTTCTGAATGTCCTTGCAGGCAGGTGAGGAAGCATCAGAGGAAATCATGATAGCCTCTTAATGACTGGAGAGGTAAGGCAACAAAAGGACAGTTTTCGTGGGAAAGAGGCAACAGGATGTCAGCTTTTGGATACTCCTTCTAGCAGCTTTGTTTATTATTGTCTCTTAGGATTAGGTACTTTAGTGAACCATCTAAAACTCATCAGAGTGAGTTTTCCAATTGATTCTCCTAAATTTATGATCTAGCCATGCTGAGATCCCTTGTCCTACCTTCAGGAAGCATCTAGTCAGAGTCCATTTAATTTCCACACCGTTTTTCTGCCATAAATGCAAGATTTATATTTATTTCATGCCAATTAAACAATGTTTATAGCCAATCATACTGTATCACAGACTGGGGATGCACCATGGTAACTGCTGTCAGAAAACTGAACTGGTTGAAAAGCAGAATCCATGTACTGTATTGTTGGGAGCATGAAGTTCATGTGGAAGCTTATGTGACTGTGTGTGTTTCTTGCAGAGACTCTCAGCTAGCTTGGCACTTCCCCTCCCCCTGCTCACTTTGCAAGAAGCCCATGCACAAGAGCAGTCCCAATTGAAACATCATAGTCAAGAATAACTGATGAAAGAGTGGAACCCCTATTATGGAACTTGTCCTCTTTTGACACTTGTGGAAGCATTAAAATAGCACATTGTCAGATAATAGGGTGTCGAAAGACTGTGGCTTCTTGTACTTAGAATTATTCCTTGTTAACACCAAAACAACTAATTCCTCTAAGATTCATTATGTTCTTTCAGAAACATGACTCTATTATGCCCTTGCTAATGCCAAAAACTAAATCACTACAGGTAAACAGATTACTGTACTTTTTTTTTCTTTCTTCATGTCCATACTAAGTGGTAGGAATTCTCCGCAATTTTTGGAGAGTAACTGTCTTGCCCTACCTGGGGATTCTACGTACTGAATCTGGGACTTACTACAGGCAAAGTTAATGACACAAAGCTATAATTCTTTCCCCTTCTTATGGAAGGGAAGGGTATAAAATCAAGATTTGCTGAAGCACCAACTTTGTATTGGTGACAAATAGCAGAACAGTAGCAGCAGCAACAGAACATCATAAGAGTTCATACCACTTATTATTTATAACACTGGAAACTGGTATTTCGTAAAAGGGATACTAAAATTAAAGCTGAGATCAGTGCTAAAGGTGAGTATTCTCTTTTCAATCAAGCTAAAGAAATGAAACTTTCCCCACCAAACTTGTCTTCCCATTTTTAGGGTGCATTCATTTTAATTGGTTGTTGTTGATCATGATAGACATATAGGTACTTTTGGATAAGTTTTGGGGAAATCTAAAATATGAATAAAAGTGAATATAAAGGTAATTTAATTTGATTAAAATGTTTGGCAAACATTCTGAGAAATATGTCAAAAGAAGCTCAGAAAATGCCCTGGGAGTGAAGAAAAGCAGAGGAAGAATGGATACAGGATAAAAGTCAACATTTGCAGATATGTTTACATGTGTGATATCAAGTAAACAATAGATAGGGAAATTTGTAAAGGGATATTACACAGTGAAACAGCATGAATTATAAGGATTTGCTGGAACAGTACGAAAATGAGCATGGCTCGGGTTAAATCAGCAGTCTTAGAAAACAATTAGAAAACGATTGAGCAGTTATTTTAGGAAGACATTATATGTTGAAGAGAAAGAGAGCATTCAATTGGCTGCTTTCCATAATTGCATCCACACCCACCATGTGCAATAAATCAAAACAAGGCCTCCTGAAAGACTGAATCTTGTATCATTTGGTGCTCTGTGTAGCAGGAAGCTAGAAAAAACTTGACCTTTTAGTTGAACAAAGTTTGTGACAAATGCAAACCAGAATTAGCCTTGAGCTTTGTTTTCAGTGTCTGGGCTCAGATGTGAAACATGTAAGGCTGAGGGAGAGTGTTTTTGAGCATGTTCAGAATGCCTCTCTGTTCCTCTTTGCATAAACAAGCCATCTCCCAGACACCTGAGATTAAGGGAGGCAGCTGTCACCGCCAGGGCATCCAAGCATAGTGCAGAATCCAGGAGCACTCAAGCTGCATATTATGTGAAGTTTCTTTCTCATTCACAATACTTGAACCTACTTATACTAAATTGGAGGAGAATACAGCAAAATCCAAAATCCACAAAAGAGTAATACCTCTATGGGCCAACCAAAATGCAAAAAAATACAGCATGCAAGATTTGAAGCTTCATTGGATTCATCGTCAAGGAAATATGTTAAAAAATCATACAGGAGAAGAACAGTGACAATGTTTGAGTTACAGGCTTATGGATTGTTTCAGATGTTTGTCAGTTAAGACGGTCTAGAGGGATGTTAATGCAAGAAGAGGCTGCTCCCCTGTTTGGCCATATGGAGGCTGGAGACAAATAAAAGACAACTAATAAAATGTCAACTGCATTAGCAGCAGAAAAGTAACTTCCTTTTAGATCCAGGCTGCCCTGTCCTGTTCAAAACTAATTGCCCCTTTCTTAGAGAGAGAACACTGAATTTCTCAAGAAGTCCCTGTACTGTGACATCTGGAAAAAACTGTGTAAGTAAAGATTCCCAATTGTAATCCAAATGAAAGAGTTTTACCTTTGATGAAGGTAGAAACGTCAAAGAATTAAGTGCCAGTCCTTCAGCTCCTTCTTGTTAGTTTCCTATGTTTTAGTAAAATTCAGTCTCTTCAAATCTATGAAACATATTCTGGAGTAGTTTTGTTGACCATATAACAAAATGCAACAAAATCCAAAATCCACAATAGAGAGAGATACTTTTATTGGCCAACCAAAATGCCGAAAAAAACCCCTAATGCAAGCTTTCAGTACTTCCCTGGTTTCTTAATCAAAGAAAAATGTTAAAAACTAAATCAGAGAGGTTAAAAAATAAATTGGAGGAGATTTGGGACAGATAAGAGGAGGTACTTTGTGCAGCGCATGGTTAGACTATGGAATTCACTGCCACAGGGTATAGAGATGGCTGCCAACTTTAAAGTGGTTGTTATGAATTTATAGGGGTTAGGGCCATTGGCTATTGTTCAGGAACTAGAAGCAGGATGACTCTCTACTAGGGTACAGTATTTCCTACTGAGGCAAATGAGCTGGAGAGTGCTATTGCAAGAACTGCCAGAGCTTTTGTTCTGTTTGAGGGCTTCCCATAGACAATGGATTGGCCACTATTTGACTAGAATGTTGGACTTCATAGGCCCTTGTTCTGATCTAGTGTGTTTTCTCTCTCTGTGTGCCTTTCTGCACTACACTGTCATAGTGTATTATTCCACTTTCAACATCCTGTGGAATTCTGGTGCCAAAGAGCTCTCTGGCTGAGAATACTAGATGCCCCTCCCTAAACTGCAAACCCCAGGATTCCATATGCTCCATCAAGCATAACTGTGCCTCCTCTCCACTCTGTGTGCATGCTGTCTGCCTTTCTGCTGTTGGTGAAGCTGCCCCAGGGTTGTTTAGTGGCTGAGAGAATGTGAGGTGGCCAGGCAGTGTCCAGATACATTAATTCAGCTGGACACACAATGCAAAACCTCTCACCCTAAACCTCTAAAGAACATCCAGGAGGTCCAAGAGGATGTTACCATTTCTGTGTATCTGGCTGCAGAAATGCAACTGAACTCTGCCTGGCCAGCCCTAAATGGAAAAGGTGTTTATACTGGCAGAACAAATGTAGGTTACGTGCATTTGGGGGCCACCAAGTCAGGAAGGTAATGGACATTTCTTTCTACAATTTCCTTAAAAGGATATACATGAATGTATGCTTGTGTATGTCACCAGGGAGATTCTGGCCATAGAATATCATGAGGAAAATGAGCACTGTTACTGACCTCCTGCTTAGATGGTGAATACATCTGGTATTGTGTTACATATGTCTTTTCTACAGTAACAGTATCAGTCCAAAACATTTTGGGCAGTGTCCAATGGTGCCCTTCTGCTGGCAGAAACTGCTGCTACCCACAGAAGTGGGAAGGAGCTACCCTCCTAAAAACTGCTCTTGATGTCTTGGAAACTCTCTGGCTCTGATGCCCTTGGGACCCTGGGAAGGGCTAAAGAAAACTTTTGGGCCTGCCTTGGGTTAGTTGCTTCCCTATAAGTCACAGGGTTTGGGAAGGGGGTCCAGTGAGAGGCAGTCTTCCTAGCATTGAAGGCTGGCTGACAGTAAGACAACAGAGATGGTATGGATTTGAGGCAATGAGTAGCTTAACCCTGGTGCTGATGAGGAGGAAAGTCTTGGAGAGTGGATCCCATCTTCATCAGGTACCACACTGTTTTTACCCTGCTGCAAGTCTTGTTTAGATAAAGTGGGCCCATCATTTACTCAAACACTGCCTCCTTTGTTCTGAATGTGCATGCAGTTGGTATCTTCTTCTTTCAGATTATATCACTAAATGAGCTACACTTTATTCTGAGCTACAGTGGGCCATTGGTATCTCCATTGGGATTTGTTTCCAGGACCCCCAAGGATATCAAAATTCATGGATGTCCCACTATATATACAATAACATAGTAAAATGGCACACCTTACACAAAATGGCAAACAACTCATACAAGTGCCAGAGAGAGCCTGATGATCTGTGAAATGGAAGAAGCTTACAACAGGATACAGCTAAATATAATGGGTGTAGTGTTCAGTGTGTGGCAAAATCAAGGTTTGCTTTTTGGTTTTTTGGTGGTTTTTTTTTTTTAAATATTTGCATGGTTGGTTGTATCCATAGACACAGAACCTGTGGATACGGAGGGCCAACTGTATGGTGTTACATCCCAGTGAAATGAAATGCAATCAAATATTAGTCTCCTCAAATCCCTAGTACTGTATGCTTGGGGAAGCTTTTATATTGTCTGAGTACTCAGTAGGTCTTCCTGTGCAGGGCCTTTTGTCCATGGACTGGCTGAATAGTGATCCCATGGTTAACCTCAGCAAACCATTCAGTCATGTTATGGGTGTGATGTAATTATTCTTGGAAATTTGGAAAATTCTTCTTCTCTGACTGTGATGGCAATACATAAGCAGTTGCCCATCCAACCTAGTGAATTCATTTCTCACATCTGAGTCTTAGTCTCACTTACTGTAGACCCTCAACAGAACTCATGTGTTTACTTACCATTGATTCAATGGGTCTATTCTGGTTGGTACTAATAATTGTATGTAACTCTCAGATCTCACTCTGTGGCAAGTAAAACAGGGTGAATAGAAAGGAAGATCAGCAGTATAAGGTGAGTGTGGGTGTGGGCGTGGGGCTTCTTATATTGGGCGTCTTGCAGAATTATGGACTTAGCAGATGCATAATCAGGCCAGCTTTTCATGCTGGAGCTGCTCAGCTCTAGTTGTGGAAAGGAGCTATGTTCTTCAATTTTCCACTGTACCAGGAGTGCAGGAAGGAGACAGGGCACAGTGCTATTACCCTGAAATAGTAATCCTGGGCTCAAAACAGGGCAAGGAGGATTATCAGTAGAATCAGCTTGCCAGGCAAAACTGGTAACCTCCATTCTGCCTCTAAGCCCCCAGTAAATTCAAATGCAAGTGGTTCCAAATAATTACTGAATATGTCAGGATCCATCTGTCCTCCACCACACACTGGTATCTTTCGCTTAACCACAAATGTTACATTTGGTGCAATATCTCAAGAAGCATGCAATGTTGCTTATTTTATTTAATAAGGTGAAAAAGGGTATTTACTGAGGTGGAATGTTGTTTTTTGTTAAAGACAAACTTGGGGGTTTAATAATACAGACTGATTGGCATAGCATATACCATGATCTGCTTCCAGTTTATCTTTGACAAAAGACCATTGCTAGAAATCTACCTTCTCCACCCCCAATCATTTGTTATAAAGAGAAAGTAGTTTTTATGATACAAATTTGATAATCTTCCCTGCACATCGGTAAGGCCCTAATTCGAGTTGTAAGCCCATAAAATTCAGGGTCTTTGTTTCCCTGAAGGCCACAAGGTTTTCAAAGATACCATTGTACCGCCTAAAACCCATAAAATTGTCACTAGGGACTGATTAAACAGTCCTGAATTGAAACAGTGAGGATTTTGTCTAGGTCCTTTTCAGGAACGACAATGCCCTTTTCAACTCCGGAGACAAAGGGAGGTTTAAGGAGCGAATCTCTGGGAGATTCTTGGAAGATAACCCCAACCATATGGAAGACAAGGTGGCCAGCAGCTGAGACCTCCCTTCCCTCCAACAAAAAACACGCAAAAAAAACCCCAACAACAGGTGACAACGGAACTGTCCACCATCCCACCCCCACCCCAGGAAACAAGAGCGGAGACCCACAGATCCTTCAGTTCCGATGTCTTCCTGAAATAACCACTCACAGAGCTGGTTGGTCACAGCAACACAATCACTGGGACCCTTCACAACAAGGGGGCTCTGAAGTCCCACTGCCTCTCTTCCCAAAACCTCCCCACCCCAAGAGCACGTTGGTTGTTTTTTCAGTTGACACACCAAATCCTGGGACGCTGCTTCTGGCTCCAACCATCAGTGGGAGGCTGCTTGTTTCAAACACCCAGAAGAGCCGGCCCTGGCATTAGGGAGAATGAAGCTGGTTTTGGATCTGATGAAAAACAGAATGTTGTTGTTGTTGATAAAATATTTTTTTCTCCCTGGTAGATTTTCCAGGATTTTCTGTTTCACGTTGGCAAAATAAATTCCTTTTAGGACTACATATCTTCACTTCTTGGGAAGGGAGTTATCCTGTTTTGCCTTAGGCGGCCCTACAGAAAGTAGTTTACTGAAGAAGGTGGGCTGTTTCAAAGAAAAGTGGCCTCTATCCAGGAAAGTTGCGTTCTCCGGGTCAAACCAAGTTGTGACTTCTTTTCCGCAGTTTTACCCCTGACTCATCTAATCTGACTGGTTGGGTGAAATCAAATTTCTCCTAATCGCTGCTGGAGAGAACCGCCTTCCTATTGGCCGCTCATTTCACTCACTCTCTGTCTCACTCACACACACAGGTTAGGTCACCTGTGGAAGGACATTCTACAAAGTTTGCAAAACATCACTTGCAGACCCATAAAACGAGATAGAAAGGAAGGGGGACCACTAGAAACTCCGTGTCTATTCTGGTCAATCTATCTTACGAAATTTCGACGCAAAAATCGGCTTAGAATAGCCCGGTAAGATTCAGACCCTGCTGACCCCCAGTGAAATAGACAGTAAGTCATGATTCTGGCCTGTTAAATACTCCCAACTAGATCCATTGAATTAACTGATGAATAGTAAGTGGGTAAATTCCATTGATTCAATGGGTCTACTCTAATTTGGACTAACAGTGGGATTGAGGAAGCTTTATCCTCTTATTTCGCCCCCAAAGAGATAAGAAATATACCAATGAAAAACATGAGAAAAAATGGCTTTTTTGAAAAAGTAAAAATCTTGTTTTTTTTCTCAGGTTGAAATACTTTGACTTGAAGGGATCAGCTCGAGCTAAAACTTCGATCTAAATCGAATTGACAGAGCCAGCTAAAGTAAACCCATGGAATCAATGGTATTCACACACATGTTGGTTGATTTATTCATTAATGGATTCTTTAGGTATACTCTGGTTGGGATTACCAGATGAACTAAACCCATTGAAGTCTTCAGTGTACTTGCATGTGGTGGGGCAAACAATATCTAGGGCATATGGTTAAATACAAAATGATCCTCTGTTGGAAATCTGTGGAACATTTTCCCCACCCCGTTCCAGCCCACTCCACAGCACAGTCAATTTGAAGCGAATTAGGTGGAAGATATTTGTTTCAAAATAGTATCATGAAAACAAAAGAAGGCTATATTTTGTCTCCGATCCTAGATGTCCATCATCAGATACCTTTAGAGTGTAATCAGAGATACACACTTGCTTTAAACTCACCGAGGGTCCAACTATAACACCTCAGATCAGATATAAATGGGAAGATGGAAGGATGAGGAACAGGATTACAGTATATGTGGTGATTGAAGGAAATACATACACACCCACTCTGTGCAGGTCAATGACCGTAATAAAGATATCTATCTACACACCCACTTCGGTAGCATTAATACTAAGCCGCCCTTATTCATGTGGGGCATGAGGAAATGAGCTGCCATGAAATCGATTGTTTAGAATTCCTTCCCAAAGAAGTACGCATTATCCACCACATGGTGTCACGGAAAAATGACTTTCTGCCGGGGTCAGGGGTGTAGCTGAAGGGGCAAAATGAGGGCACTTCCACCCCCCCCACAAAGAAAAAGAAATCTGCCGCCCATGAAATTTTACTTCGGTCCCAAATTTCGAGTATTGCGGTAACCTAAAACTCCAATGGAGCGTTTAGAAATACTGTTCCGGCACCCAGGGAAAGAGGAAAGGCAACGTTACCAACGGATTGCGCGCACGGCAAAAAGAAGAGTTCCAGGTATGAATGATTTTCAGTGTCTCACGCTCTGCGACGCTAGAAATTTCATGAAGAGCAGAATACTTCGGGGAGGGCAATGTCCTAATTTTGGCGCCCTAACTACAATCTTAACGGGTGTAGAAAGATTTCGGTCGGGAAGCTTTTAGAATTCTTCCATCCTTCCTCATGATCAAGCTACTACATCAGTTAAGGATGGTCTGGATTACACTAGGGGTGTATTGGACCCGGTGGTGTGCAGCTCTCCGGTCAACATGTACCTGATTTTCCAAAGGTGGTTGCGCTCAATGTTGGGCCAGATCGTGACCTGGGGTGGTTTCACAAGACTATTGTTGACCCCGAGGCCTTTGTTCTACGGTCGTTGGCTGTGGCTGGCTTTTTGCGATAACTCATGAAACCCAAACTAAAAGATTTTTAAAAATTCGCCCCGAACAATTTCTATGTGCCACAGTTAACGCTCTACACAGGAAACAGGAGGGCAGTCACGGTAGCTAGAAAAAGGCTTTCCTTCTTAACCCTGCAGGCACAGTGGCGCCTCCTTATCAATTCGCCAACTAAAAAGCTGGCTTTTAAGGAGGGCGAAGTCTGTGGCTCGTAATTAATTCGTGTTCGTTCGCCCCTTTTGGTTCTAGGTGGATGAGCCGATCAATCCATCGGCTCCTGCTTCCTTCTGGAGGCGAGATTCACCGAAGAAACTGTTGTGTGAGCGTGTCGATGTCCCTCCATTTGGGGTTTTAACCCCTTTTTGCTTGATTTATCTCCATGTTTCTTTAGGCCTCAAGGGTCTACCTACCCCGCCCCAACCCACAGATAGGGGACCTTTCTGCATTGCACTGTTATAGTGATATTATTTCACCATCCTATGGTATCCTGGGGTTTGCAGTTTACAGAGGGGCCTTTAAAATTCTCGGCCAGAGAGCTCTTTGGCCTCAGTAAACTACGAACTCCAGAATTCCATAGGATGTTGAAAGTGGAATAACAGCACTATAACAGTATAGTGCGGAAAGGCCCAAGGTTTCCAGGTCAGCAGCAGTTCATGTCCTAAGATTAGATGAGGGTCAGTCCCAGGCAATGTACCATTAAGCAAGGTAGGTCTTAAGTATCAAGTGTACTTACACAGAGTGCACCATTTAAATTGAAAAAACCCCAAAAAACTACCAAGTCTGACAAATGAAGAGACATAGATACATGAGAGAACCAGTGTTGTGTAGTGGTTTGAGTGTTGGACTACCACCCTGGAGACCAGGGTTCGATTCCTCGCTGGATTATGGAAACCCAGTGGGTGATCTTGGGTGCCTCACATAGTCCCAAGAAACCCCATGATAGGGTCGCCGTAAGTCGGAAACGAATTGAAGGCACACAATAACAATAGCTACACGAGTTTTTCAGGCAGCGCTCTTGTGCTGAGAAGGGAAGAAAAGGAGGCAAGGGCTGGGGCCTGGGAACTCAACTCACAGACCTCCATAGAGGTAGGGCTTCTTCCTGGCAAACGACCTCTAGACCCCTAAGTGGAAGGGAAAGCAAAGGTAAAACACGGGAAAGCTCAGAAGGCAAGGCAGAGAGTCGCCAAGGGATCAACCTGCCTCTATTTTGCCTCCGGTTTTCTTCTGACGTCCAATACTTCTCCCCCTCGAGTGTTGGGGTCCAACGCTGGCCATAAAAGGGCTCCTCTGGCTCTCGAAAGGCCGTGAAAACTGCACCAGTTTCAAGTGACGGGGGGAAACTGCTACACGAACGAGCACATAGAACTTGCTGGCACAGAACCTCGCCTCGGGGCCCGCCAGTCGCCATAGTCTCTTGGGGCAAAAACAACCGAACTTGTGGCATCTCAAAGCTGTATCCTTCACACCCTCCCCACAACCTCATGCTCTCCAAGTCGAGTGATCTACAAGCTCCATCATCTCTATTCAGAGTAGCTATTGATGGGAGTTGTAATCCAAACCATCCGGGGTAGATTGTTCTGTGGGTTGCAACCCATTGCATTAGTTCACTAGTCACTGTGCTGTTGTGATCGTTAAGTGCTTCAGCTGATTCTTTTAAAAGTCAGTTTTTCTGCGTGGCTTTTTGCTGTTTCTTGCATTCTTTTTAATCATTTCATCTCTGAGTTTTTCTTTTCTTTCTACTCATACCTATACATTTCCCTCTCTCTTCTAACTGTTCACCTACCCGCTTAATGTTCACCTGATGATATGGACACTAATCCAGAAAGCTAATTTTATCTGGCATGTTTCTTACAGCAATCCTACACACGTCTTTTCAGAATGCAACGCTCACTTACCCCACCCCTTGACTTTAACGGGAATTTACCTCTGTGGAGATAGCTATAGCAAGAGTGAGGAAATGTGTCGCGCTACATCATGCTGGACTGCAACTCCCATCAGCCCTAGTCAGCATAGCCGATGCAATGATGGGAGATGTAGGCAATATCTAGAGGTTCACATGTTCATGTCCCTAACGTGCGCTGGGGAGTTTGGAACCCTATATACCCTTGCCTGGAACTAAATCCATTTTAACTTATTGGAACCGCTTCTTGAGTACAGCTGTATAGAATTGCGCTGTTAGTCTTTAAAAGCCTACAAAAAAATTAGATATTTTTTCTTAATCTTGCAAATGTCGCTTGTTCTAACAGTTATTTACATACAGGGGAGGGAGCAGAGAGTCTGACGTTTACGATGAAGAAACTAAGTCATCTTCGTCCTTGGTTTCAGCCTCACATATTACTTATTGAATAAGGGAAGAAGTTAAAAATACTAAAGGATTTGGGGCTTTTGAAAAAATAGGGTTTTTTTTTACTTTCAACCTCACACCCACATAGCACAAAGCCTCTTCCTCCTTATGCCTTCTTCTCATGAGAAAAAACCAAAAAGAAATTACGGTTCTGCTCACTTCCCTTTTGTCAACAATCCAGTTTATTAATCATGGCAATAAAGTTCTATTTGAAAATAAACTATCTCCAATACAAGCAATTTACAATTCGTTTTGTTTGGAAGAAATCAGAAAAAAACTCTTCCTGTTACAAAAACAAAATGCTATGTTTTCGACTTGCTTTCTAAAATAACAAGTCCAAACTAGTCTGGTAACCCTTGAACCTGGTCTTCTTCCTTTCATCTTGGCTAACTATACCAAACGCTTCGATCCTCACCCCTTTGACAGGAAAGTCCGATTGCAGTCAGATGAATTTATTTCTAAGTTCACACCCGAGTGCCACTCATCCCTCATGACTGCTCTTGCATTTCTCAATCCTGGATCGCTCCCGAATATTATTATGCCCACCAGTACAATAGCCAGCGTGGTGTGGTCGTTTGAACGTTGGACTACAATTCTGGAGACCAGAGTTCAAATCCCACGGGAACATGGAATCCCTCTGGGTGACCTTGGGCAAATCACACTCTCTCAGCCTTACAGGCAGACATAGGCAACCGCTCTCAACAAATCTTGTCAAGAAAACCCCTTTGATAGAATAACCTTAGGGTTGTCATATGTTGAAACCGATCTGCAAGGCAGTGAGTACAAATGGCCCACAGTTTTGCCAACAAGACGCGTGTTCAAGGAAAACTGAACTCAGGCTGAGCTATCTCACATCTCGCTCTCTCCTCTCAAGGAGCAAGGGCTATCCTATGAATGCAGACTCAGCAGTAAGCTCGAAATCCCATTGTTACTACCACCTAGACTAAACCCATGAAATCAAAGGTGATTTGATAAGTCAGATTTTGCGTATGTTTCTGTTGTTTCAGTGGTTCTACTCCAGCTGAGACCAGCTACTAGATTTAAGCCTAGATCTCCCTTGAGTGAACGTATGATGAACTAAATTACGGGAGCTCAATGAGACTCGCTTCTAGGAGCATATATAGGACCACGTCTTCTGTCTGTATACATTGCGTATTATACATTCCTAGGTGCGTCTCCCCCCAGTGTGGCTTATTCACAGTAAGACTGCATAGGATGCGTAGCCTTTAACATCACAGTTATCCCCCTGCCATCCTAAACGGGGCCGACCTCCGCAGAGATGGGCATAGTTGGAAGAAAACTGCTGGGATTTAGCCAAGGCTGGAAATGTGCGGCTCTTTTACTCTAGAAGACTCCTGGTGGATCCAGTGGCTTGGGAATATCCGTGGATCCTTTATTCTAAAATAGTTCTAATCAAGACAGTGCCTTGGGAGACGAAGCTCCGGTCCAAAGATCTTGGTTCCAAGGCAGAGAGGCGGCTGCTGAGCGTCCGTCTTTCGGCGAAAGCAGGCAGGCGAGGAGGCTGTTCACAGTCCGAAGCCTTTGGTTGGGCAAGCTAATCTCTTGGCGCCGCTAGTGGACGCGTTCCCCGCTCAACCCCAGTTCCAGGACACCAGGGCCGGCGGCGCTAAGTGCTGGTAACCGGGGAAAAAGCTCAGGGAGGCCGCCTGGGGAAAGGCCGGGTAGCCCCCTGGGAGGCCGAGCGCCGCCTGAGCGCCCCCAGTGCCGTAGTCCTGCCCCGTGGCGGCGCCGCTGCAGCTCTGGCAGGCCTTGCCGTCCCTGACCAGCACGGGCACCACCACTCGGCGCAGGAGCGGCGCCCCCTCGCAGCCACCGCCGCCTCCACCCCCTCCTCCTCCTTCGGCCCGCTCGGCGCCCCTGGCCCGCTTCATCTTGTAGCGGTGGTTCTGGAACCAGATCTTGACCTGGGTGGGCGTGAGGCGGAGCAAGTGGGCCAGCTGCTCCCGCTCGGGCGCCGACAGGTAGCGCTGCTGTCGGAATCGCCGCTCCAGCGCCAGCGTCTGCGCCTTGGAGAAGAGGACGCGCCGCTTTTTCTTCTTCTCCTCTTCCTCCTCCTCCTCCTCCGCGGCCCGGGCCGAAGCGGTTGTGGGATGCGTCCTGCTCTCGGCGCCGCTCTCATCCGAAGCTGGAGAGAGAGAGAGAGAGAGAAATTGAGACTGAGGCCATTTCTGCACTGGAGAGTTATAGCGCTGTTATCCCACTTTCAACGTGCTATGGAATCCTGGGGTTTGCAGTTTCGGGAGGGGCCGGACGGAATAATGGAATAATAGCGCTGTAACGCTCGAGCGCGGAAATGGCCTGAAGGGAGAGAAAAACCAAAGCAGTTAGTTCGGATTTACAAGCGTTCCATATTTCTACACTAGACCGTTATGGCGCTATTATTCCACTTTTAACATGCTATGGAATTCTGGGGTTTGCAGCTGAGGGAGGGGGCTTTGAGGCCCTTCCCTAAACTGCAAGCCTCAGGATTCCATGGGCTGTTGAAAGTGGAATAATAGCGCTATAAAGGTCTAGTGCGGAAATGGCCCTCCTTAGTCAAACTGAGCAAATTCAAAACGAAAAGAAATGAAGAAGAACCGTGCATTTTTAAGCAAGTTGATTCATGGTGGTACTCCGACCCACCAAGGGCACTGGTGAGAATGGATCCTTCTGTGAGGAGAGAGGCTGAAGGCAACAGAGCTGCTGGGAGGGTCTCCCATGTCAGACAGGCTTTTTGCTGAGGAGCCGGAGGAAATGTGCCAAAGGGCTTCTGGGCAACAGCAGCAGTCAGTAATGGGGTGTGTGTGTGACGCTGCCGGGGATGTCTGAGAGACAGCTGCAGGGGCACTATAGCTAACGATTGTTGGTATTGCACAGAAACATGCAGGGTAAACCCTTTTTGAACGTCCTTTACCACAAAAACCCTATGAGGGGACAATGCAAAATGAAACAAGAGGTTGTGCCCCATGAGACTTCCAGGTCTGAAAGCACTCAGTGAGCTACTGGGGTAGAGCAGAGACAACTAGGAGTAGGGCTGTGTCTAATGAGGCAACTGGACGTAAAACAAAAGGATGTCCAGCTTTTGACCTGCTCGGAGGTGGAAGTCGGAGGTTGCACAACATACACTATAGGAACATGGAATGTGTGAAGCTAGACACGGTAAAAGGAGAAATGGAACGTCTAAGCATTGCAATACTTGGGATGAGGGAGCGAAAATGGTCATGAATGGAATATTTTGAGTCAGATAATCACACAGTGTTTTGTTCAGGAAATAAAAATCTAAGAAGAAAGAAAGTGACATTAATTGTGAGAAGAGATGTAACAGAAGTAAAGTACGTTTTGTCCAACACATTTGAACGTTTGTATGTTTCATATATTTTTAATCTTAAAAAAAATAAGGAATTTTTATTTTTAATCTTAAAAAAATGTAAGTGAGTATTCATAAAGCAAACAGTGTTTGAAATAAAACAAACGTTGGTCCAATATTGTAACCTGCTTTGGGGTCTAATTTTGAGAGAAAGCGGAGATGTGCATCAAATAAATATCCGAGCCTAGAGTAAACTCATTGCTTTAACAAAATCTCATTGATTCAATGGACAAAAAACTGGATTTAAACGACAATACGCAATTCTATTATACCGTATTAAGTATTTATATAAGCAATGTCTTAACCTATACACAACATTCCTTTGTATTAATTAGACGACTATATTAAATTCGTATTCCCTTCCCCTCCCCACAGAGCACATACAGGCCTAAGTCCTGTTGTTAATTCAAACCAGAGTAGACCCATTGAATCCGTAAGATTTACCTATGTGTTGACTCACCGTTGAATAATGGAGTCAATGGATCTACTCTAGCTGGGAGTAACTAACAAGGTGCTAGCCAGAGAGAGCGGGGGAGAGGGAGAAGGAGTGGGGGGAGAGAGATGCATTTTGATTTCCAGTGGCGGCGCTGGGCTAGGACTCCGAACGCCAGGATTCAAATCCCCACTCAGCCCGGGAAACAGAAGGGGGCTTGGCCAGGTCACGCTCTCTCAACCTTAGAGAAAAGCAGTGGTCAACCCTTTCCGAAAAAATCTTGCCAAAAAAATCCTGTGGCAAGCTCGCCATAAGGTACTGCTGACTTGAAAACAATCATAGCCCTGGCAGTATTTTACACCTCGAACTACAAAGACCTGTGAGCAATTAACGCTGGACAGTAGACTCTTACACATGCCTAACTCAAAACCACCTCTCCATTTCACTGGGTCTCACTCCTGGCTAAGACAACAGCCTAGCGCAATGGCTATGGGTTGGGAGGTTTCCCTCGCGGTGCCCGGGGAACCTGTGAGCAAGAAGGGCGAGCGGGGCGGACGGGATGCGTGTCTCGCGGTTCTGGCCGCTTTCCCAGTTCTAAGTATGGATCCCAGGGGGTGGGGTCCTTCTGTTCCCCCGGAGTGTATTATTGGCAGGGGGCGTGCTTTGTTGAGGCGGTGCGTGCGCCATCCTTCCAGCAAGGCGACGGCAGTGGTCTCTTTGGCTCGCCAAACGGGGACGAGAAAGCCGTCCTCGGCTTGTGGCGCCCGGAGGAATCCGCGGAGACCAAGGAGAGGGAACGGAGGGAGGGATCAATAAGGGTACGAGCCATGCCCACCAAGAGGCCGCAACTGGAACCGTTCAGGGGTGGACCAGTTTGGCGAAAAAGCACCTCTGAAGGCTGGCTGGGTAGACAGAAAGGAAGGTAACAGAAGCCGTTGGGGAAGGGGGTTCGGTGCCATCTTCTCACGGAGTTATATTCCCTGCGCAAGCGTTGGTGGTGGATGACGCTCCGTCAGTACAAATGCAGGGATTTAAGAGCGGAATAGTGTCTGCTCAGCACAGAAAGGACCCTTAGATCTTCTGGAAGAATTACGCCTGGATACATGGGGCAAAAAGGATGGTAAAGAAGACGGTTTTGAAAAGGTGGCTTCTAGAACAATAGTCTCTCTGCCCACTAGCCTTGCTCTGCTTCCTGCTTCCAAAAGGGTTGATTTCAATGAAATCGAGAGCAAAGCTTCTACGTCGACCCTCACGGGCGATTAAGCCTGAGTCCAAGGAGCTGCAACCATTGGCGGAAATTTCTCGATGGAGCTGGAACACTGGAGAGAAATCCATCGCTTTAAGTGGAACGGAACCCACTTTCTCTGCGGCCACCTTCTTAGGCGGATTTCCCGGGAAATCTTACCTTATCCTGTGGGACTTTCTGTACTTCTGAACAACTGTGTGATCGGGTCCCACTGCAGGCGGAAAGCTACTCTTAAATACTGGCAATGGAAGCGGGAGGGTGCCTACAGCCTCTTATCCTTTAAAAGCTATGGGACAACAGGATTCGCTTAAAATGAGTTGGGATGTGGATTTCGTTAATCTCTGCCCAAAAGTAATTCTCTTCATAATTTGAGACTGGCCCCAAAGCAACGGAGTGGAAGGAGCTTCCATAGAAATCACTGGCCAGCCCCAGTTGAGCGCTGTCCCATTCATTTCTTTAGCAAAGCGCCTTCCTTGCAATCCGATACAAAGATAAACGTTGGCCGGATCACAGCCTAACCTGATTTGCAGACTCTCGGAGGTGAGAAAAAGAGACCCGCGTTTCGATTTACTCAGTTATGAAAGGAGTGGAAATACGAAAGGAACGGATGGGTGGATCCGGACGTTCGTCCTCATATTGTTCTCATAGGTTACAGCACACATTATTTATAAAGGATCCTGCTTACGCACCGTCCCTTCACGTTATATGCAAGCAGAGACATAGACTACATTCAGACTTTTGCCAGTATTTGAGGGACTTTGCTTAGGATAATAGCAATATTTAATCTCTGAACACTACCTGTGAAGTGTATATAATCATTCTCTCTGTCGGGAGGGAACTGCACAGAAAACATGATGTGTAACTAAATAAACTAAGACCCTAGAGAAAATTAACGCCAGCGAGGAAGGGAAGATATCTTCTAATGGTTCTGAACGAGTTGTCTAAATAAACAAATAGATTCTGAATTATTTAATATTAATAGTAATAATGAGACTTAGAACACCTGTGACTATTATGTAAATTCTGCTACTGTGAGCGCACTAACCAATTTTTATCCTCCATTAAAAAATAATGTCCCTAAAATAACGTGAACCGTTTTTATTTCTATACAAATCTCCCCACCGCAAATAAAGACTTGTTTCAAAGAAAAAGAAGACCTTTAAAAAAGGTCTCCCAATTATTTAATAAGCCAATATTTGCTTTCAGCACAGGTTAGGTCACTGCAGTTAGCTTCCCAGGAAATGTATTGTAGGTTAGGGCCGTGAATTTATTGTAGAATATGGTAGATTTCATTGGTAAATCATTAATAGGAAAGGGTCTGTTTTGTTTGTTTGTTTGAGGGGAAAAGGCAATGTTGGATACTCGTTAAAAAGGAAAGAAAAGAAACACGAGCAAAAGCCCTTTATAGATAGATAATATGGTAGACGTTTATGTTTTTATAGAGATGTCTATACATACGTCAGGGCATGTCCGTGTGCTCTTATACTTATCTATTGATCTTTGTTCTTTCAACCTAACCTAGACAAAACACTATCCAAAACAAAGCCGCCCCCATTTCAAAGCAGAATAAAGATCGTAGAGTCAATAAAAATAACGGTTGAATTCTGTTGGTTAGTCCCAGTTAGGGCAGACCCATTGAACCAATTGTTAAATGATGAGTCAATACATAAGTAACTGTAACAGATTCAGTGGGTCTACTCTGGTTAGGACTAACAATAGACTGTAGGTTAATAATAACAGAGTTAAGATTTTGCTTAGATAAAACCTTAAAATCCAAAGAAAGGTATTTCTTTCTTGGTGTGTGAGTCCTAATGCGTGAGTTTGTGTGTGTACCTATACACCCAAGTTCTTTCTCCCTCTTTCTCCAAGTAAAAGACAGGCAAAGGGACTGGTTCTCTAGAATTTCCCCCGGGCTCTCGGGGTACAGCAGTGACTAACTGGAATCAATGGACAACTAAATTCCCTCTCTTCCCCACCCCATCAATTCCTTCTTTATGCACTCTCTCTCTCAAATAAAGGGCCGTGGTCCGGATACTTCTTCTACCTGCCCTTTTCTGCCAAGACCCACCTTGCTGTGCTTCCCACGAACCCACAGCCCGTCCTTACACCTCCGCGGGTTTACTCCGAGGAAAGAACGGTTCTCTTCTTTCCTGCCCGGCTGGTATTGCTCCCACCTTCCCCTAGCAATGGGGCGGGGCGGCCCCTTTGCCGCCTGAGCTCACTCACACAGATAATGGCTCCGGTCCCTTTCCATCCACTCCCGAAACGGGGAGCGGCCGTCGAAGCCGTCGGATGGGTCCCGCTCTTTAGCGCTGCTGCAGCCGCCGCCTCCGCTGCCTTCGCCACCGCAGCCGTCGGGCTCGGGTAAATCCAGAAGGCTCCGCACCGTGAAGCTGATCCGGCTGCCCACGGCGGCCATGGCGGAGAGATGCGCGGGGATGCGCGTGGCGCGGTCAGGGGGACGTGAGGGGGCGCCCGGGGGGTAGTGGCTCATCCCCGCTTCCCCGCCGCCCACCGCCTCCGCTGCTGGGAGATTAGTGTCGCTTACCGAGGGGGCTCCTGTTTATATCAACACAGTCCGCCCCACCGTCAACACAGGGGCTGCTTTCAAACCGTCCCTGTCTAGGGGGATGCTAAGGACCTGAATTAGTCAAGTGCGAACGCTCTAATGGAAGAAAGGGCGACCTCCTCCTCTCCCCACCACCCCCACTGGCCGCGCACCCACCCACCCTCCTTGTCCCCCCTTTCCTCTCCCCCAGAGAATCCTCTCCTCCCCCCCCCCAACAAAGCCAGCAGGATGCAGCCTTCAGTGTTACAGATTCTGTCTGATTAGGCCAAAGTGGGGACAGATAATGGGGATTGTTCGCCCTGAATAACGTCTTGGGTGGTATGGAGAGCCGGGGAGGGGGCTACCAGCAGCCGCCCTCGCCAGCAGCCCCCCCTGCCCGCCTTCGCCCTCCTCGGCGCATACACAGAAACCGCTGCGGCTGTTGCACTGGGCTGGGAAGAGTCTTGCCTGCCTCCGGGCTCCTCTTCTTCTTCCACCCACCCACCCATCGAACCCCACGCCGCCGCCCGCCTTGTCCTTTCCAGGAGAAGGCAGGAATTTGGGCATTGTTTGTTTTCTTTCTCCCTGTTTGGGAACCACTTCGGGGGCAAAACAGCTTCAAGTAGCCAGCGTCGATTCGCCTTCCCTCCTTCCCCTTTGGCTCCTCCGTCCCTTTCTTTTGTTCCCTCTCTTCCTCCGCCTTTTCCTTTGGCTTCTGCTTTCCTTTCTCCGTCACACTCTCTTTTTCTTAAAAAAGGAGCCTACGTGTGTTTACCTCACACTTCAAACGCCGGTGTTTCAGGCTCCCGCTGCCTTCTCTCTATTTCCTGCCGAGCTGCAGAAGGTCCCTGCAGCCTTCCTCTCTGCTAAACGCCCTCCTACTTTCACGATCCACTGAAACCTTTAGAAGGAAGGAAGGAAGGAAGGAAGGAAGGAAGGAAGGAAGGAGCGCCCGCGCTGGATCTGAGCCTTTCAGGCTGCGACCCAGTTGCCTGGACGCTCCAAAAGGCGCTCCTAAGAGGGCTCTGGGGAAGGTGTGACCCCCATCGGAGAACGTTTTTTGCGGTTCCTCCTGAGACGCAGACCTGGTCCTGGCCACTCCTTTTAGTACTCTTACTTGAGAATAAATTCCACTGGAAGCTCGCTTAGAAAGGCTCCCGGAGGACTTCTGCGGCTCTGGAGCGCTAGTCAAAGACGCCGGGTAGAAGCCTCCTCATGTAAATGTGGGCACATCGCTAGGTTCGCCTTAGGGGCTCCACGAGTGGGAAACGACTTGAAGGCACACAACACACAAGGCCACAGCAAGAGGCCGAAGGGCGTTTGCTAAAGGAACCAAAGTTCTGAGCTGGGTTGCCAGCAAGCGGTGGCGGGAAGGAGAGGAGATCTTGCTGTTGTTGTCTTCAAGGCGTTTCCGAAATATGGCGGTCCAAAGGCAAACTTTCCAAGGGCTTTCTTGGCAAGATTTGTTCGAAGGAGATTTGTCCTTGCATGTCTGTGAGGCCGAGAGAGTGTGATTTGCCCAGGGTCACCCTGTGGCTTTGTATGACCTCCAGAATCCTAATCTAAGGCTGAATCCCATGTTTTAACGTTCAATCGAGTAACATCACCTCTTGCCGCCGCCACCCTGCATTTTTAAGAAACTAAATACAAAATCTCAAGCTAATTGAGATCAGCTGGAAGAAAAACATGAAACGCCGCGTTTAGTGTACTTTATTTAGAGCTGCTACCGTTTTTAAAAGGAAATGACTCCCCTCCCTTTCACAAATCGTCCTGTTTTCTACCTGACACCCTGACAACTTAGAAGCAGGGCAAGAATCTCACTGATGGTTGCTGGGGTAGGAAGGACACTCTCCTGCCTCGGAAAAAAGAGTCCTCTTTGTTTCGGAATCAGGCTGTCCATTCCCTGTTTTCTGTCCAGAAAACAGGCAATTTTCGTTTTTGTATTTAAAAAACCCAAACTGATCGTCTATACTGTGTCAGTAGAGGAGTAGCTCAAATGACAGGGAATTTTGCAACACAAGCCCGGTAGACTGGTCTGGTTTGCT
This sequence comes from Ctenosaura bakeri, assembly GCA_948474755.1. Taxonomy (NCBI): domain Eukaryota; kingdom Metazoa; phylum Chordata; class Lepidosauria; order Squamata; family Iguanidae; genus Ctenosaura; species Ctenosaura bakeri. Next base: position 249,473 of record CAOLHI010000999.1, on the reverse strand, counting down.
GGGTGTAAATCTACCCTGTGGCCTAAACCTTACTTGACACATAAGGACCTTTCACACTACACAGTTACAGCGCTGTGACTCCGTTTTAATTGCCATGGCTATCTGCTATGAAGTCCTGGGGTTTGTAATTTGGGAAAGCAGGAGAATTTTCTGGCTGAGAATTGTAACCACCGCTCCCAAAACTGCAAATTCCAGAATTCCATAGGATGTTGCCATGGCACTTATAAAGGAGTCATAGCGCTGTAATCATGTAGCGAGAAAGCGGTCCTCAAAAGAACCATTGCTAGTTATCCATACTAATAATAGCTCTTCTCCCCTACCTCCTTCCGATGACGTCCAGTGTTAAAAACCATGAAGTCAGAGTCCCACCTAGCAAGGTACCTTTCCATTGCATTCTGTGTTTTTTGCGTTGCCAGAGCACCCTTTCTAAACACAGTGCGGCTCCAACACATTTATAGACGCATTTAATAGCGGATGCCCCAAGCGAATGTGGAATCCCAGAGTCACCCAAGGATACCCAGAGTCTCCTTCTTGTTGGTGCCTAGATTTCTTCTCTCTTGAATCGGGACAAGTGCCTGATTCAGGATCAGCACCTAGATTGGCAATAGCAGCGAGGCCCCCTGTGAACCCCTTTCTCGGGACAAACAATGAGAAATACGATTCAAAGTCCACAATCCAATAAATAATGAACGAACAAATAGTTATGGATGTTTCCCACGCCACCACTGAATCAGTTGGTTGTGTACACGCTGTGCTCCAACTCGTTTCCCAACTCCACTGTGTATGTACACCGGTTTTAGATGAATTCTGCTGCTGCGTGCTTTCAAGTCTTTTCCGATTTATGGTGACTCTAATGCAAATCTATCGTGGGTTTTCTTAGCAAGGCTCCTGTTCAGAATGGATTTACCATTGTCCTTCTCTGAGGCTGAGAGAGTGTGGCTTTCCCAAATTCACCCAGTGGGTTTCCACGGTTGAGCGGGGATTCGAACCCTGATCTCTAGGAGTCCTAGTCTAACATTCAAACCACATCACACTGGTATCACACCTAATCGGACTGGGGAACCATTGGCTGAAGTTCTAGGAGCAATTAAGTTTGACTGAACTCCCTGGAACTTACGCCTGAATAAATAGGATTTGGATCGGGACCGTCCGAAGCATTTTGTTGCCTCTGAGGCAGAGATGCAAATCATGATGATGCATCAGTATTCCAAGCCAGCCAAGTTCTTCTGACACGGGATAGAAATCCCCACAAAAACATTTTTCCCTGCCACCTCCCCACAAGTAAAAATGAATTACAATAAGAACAAAATAACTAACAATTTGCTACTCTTTTGTTGATACTACAAAGCTGGTAGCGGAGGTAACCCCTCACTCTATATAATGGTAGGGCCGCCCCTGTTAAAGATTCACTACATAGAGAGGTGTATTCAGGATTCTAGGTAGATCTCCGCGCAGGATTGTGACCTCTTTCTGGAGACCACCGCCAAGAAAAGTGGTAAGTGGTTTAAAATCCTGAGTGGTGTTTTTCCATTTTGCTGAGTTGAATCTCTCTTATTAATCGCATTGATTTAATTGTGAACAATTGAAATGGGGGAAAATTAATTTTCTCCTAGTCGTAGATTGAGGTAGAAACTTATTAGGTTTCCCTGGTCTCGTCTGAATTACTCTTGCCCGATCACTGGAGTTGCCCTGTTTTGAACGAGCCTTCTGGGTGGAAGAAGGCATGTATTACCAAAATCCGTTTTTCGTCTAAATAAAAGTAGTTTTCATTGAGCCCTCTTGCCTTCAAGTCAAATTCATACTAAGTGGAACTTATGGAAACCTACTAGGTGACCTGAGACAAGTCACATTATCTCAGACTCAGAGGAACGCAAAAGGTTGCCCTCTGAACAAATCTTGCCAAGAAAACCGCGTGATAGATTCACCTTAGGGTCGGAACTAAGTCAGAACGGGCTTGAAGGCACACAGCAACAACAAATTCTTGAGTAACTCATCCAGATTCGACTGATGACGGAGGAGAGACTGAAGCTGGTTCATTATTCCCAGTTCTCTCCTGGTTCTGTCTATGTATGATGTGGGATGGTGCACGGTTTGGAGATGCAGGGATCCAGTTCCCTATACTTTCCTACCTCTAAACTACATCCGTCATTGGTTTGCGTTGTCACATTTGGAAGGGCCTTGGAAGCATAGTGCTTCGGCCGCAATGGGTGTAGATGCCATTTGAGAGGAACTTCTGGTTCTAGGGATGGGTGGTTTAGGGTGGCTCACAAAACTTTATGTATGTTACAGATTTTCTGTCCCTGTACAGTTGAGTGTTTAGGCTGTATTTCGAAAATGTGCATAAACCAGCAACTGGGCACTGGGACTAAGGTACTTGCTTCAGCCTGGTAGGACAGAAACCTTATGAAGTTAGCCAAGTCAGGGGGAAAGACGCCTTGGCCATGAACCTCAACCCTCTGGTAGGACAAGATCCAATGCTGCAATCATCACCAAGACTAAGAACTTGCACACTTTAACAGTCATACAAAATACAACCCCTTGCACTGAAATCTCTTAGAGGGGATAGTAATTTTAGCGTAAATTTTTATCTGCTAAAGATTTGCTTGACATTATAAAATAAGAGATTTCCCCCTCTATGCAATTGATTTCAATGGGATTAACCAGATTATGTAACAAACTAAAATGATTGACCCTGCACATGGATTCTCTACCCTCTAGTAGCGCAGGTTTTCAGCTCACAAAGAAAGGGAACGCAAGTCAAAACTCTATGGGCCCTTTCACCCTAGACAATTATAGCACCATGATTCCCCTAACTGCCACCACTGCATCCTATGGAATCATGGGGGTTTGTAGTTTGATGAGGTAGACGTCTCTGGCTGAGAATTCTAAATACCTTTCCTAAACTGCAAATTCCTTGGTTCCATAGGGTGAAGCCATGACAGTTAAAGTGTAATCATAGCGCTATAATCGTATAGTGCGAAAGAGCCATGCTTTGCTGCTGGCTTTAAGAGGTGAAGGTAAAAAGACAGAAGCTTGACGCCCTGCAAACTATATGCCCTCTTACCAGTAAGCCTGGCGTGCCTAGTCATCTTTCTGCTGGATCCTGCAGGCTGAAATCCAAGCAACTTGATTCATATCTTACTGTATGATGAGAGCTAGCTCTAAAATTAGGCAAAATCAGACACTGCCTCAAGCTGCACAGTTGGGTTTTGATAAGAAGGCAGCAAATTGTTGATTGTCTAAATTGTTGTTATGGTATTTTTACTGCTAGGGAGCTCCAAGGAGGTGTTGGCGGGGTTTCCAGCTGTCCTGGAATACTATGCACTTAGACATGGCTGGCCTGGAATACTATGCACTTAGACTTTTTTAGGCCTATATAATGGGAGATAGAGAGCCAGTGTGATGTAATGGTTTGAACATTGAACTAGGGCCATTTCCACACTACATTGTTATAGTGCTATTATTCTACTTTCAACATACTATGGAATCCTGGGGTTGGCAATTTAAGGAGAGGCGTTTAGAATTCTCAGCCAGAGAGCTCTTTGGAATTCCACCAGATGTTGAAAGTAGAATAATAGCACTTTAACAGTGTAGTGTAGAAATGGCCTAGGATCCTGGAGACAGCGTTCATTTCCTGCTTGGCAATGGAGACCCGTTGGTGACCTTGGGCTAGTCACATGCTCTCAGTCCCACCGCAATAGGTTGGTCTTAGGGTCACCATAGGTCCCAAAGGACTTGAATGCACACAGCAACAACAAATGGGAGGTACCCTTCATCAAACAGCCTGCACCTAAGCTGTATCCTCATTCAGGAGCACTTTCTGTCTGTGTTGGAAGAGAGAAGGCCTGGGTGTCTTTCCAGGTTTAGGAAGGTCTGAGGAGCCAGACAGAAATGGGGGGGCGGGGGCGGAGAAGGCCAGTGGATCCACAGGTGAAGGCAAGCTACCCTAAGTCAGGAAATGCGCTGTTCCAGAAAAGAATGTTCGAGGAGGTCCTTCAAGAGACGGGCAGCCTGACAAAAGGTTCGGGGAGGCAGCTTGAATGCACGCAGGTGAAGGGGAATGGGTGAAGAAAACAAAGGAAGGGAAGAGACAGGAGAGGAGGAAGGTGAGAAAGGACGCTGAAGCAAGCACACAGTCCTCCTAAACTGGAATAAAACTGAGAGAAACACGTTGGCAGCTCTTCTACTTCGATCGGTAGAATTCAAATGAATTGGGCTGTGGATAGGACTTTTCCATGGGAAAGAAATCGAGATGAATCTGTTGGTACTTGGGCCATTTCCGCTCTAGACTGTTACAGTGTTATCCATTTTCAACATCCTATGGAATCCTGGGGTTTGCAGTTTAGGGAGGGGCCTAAACTGCAAACCCCAGGATTCCATAATATGTTGAAAGTGGAATAATAACACTGTAACAGTCTAGTGCGGAAATGTTCTTGGAGGCTGTCTGCACAAGTATTTCCACATCAGCACACCTTGGGGGAACAAGGCCTTAGCCCTACACTCTGGAAAATAACAACCCCTCTGGAAAGTAACAACCCCTTTGAGTTTGCACGGAAACGGGGAATCTGCTCCCACTACATTGTTATAGTGCTATTTTTCCACTGTCAACATCCTATGGAATCCTTGGATTTGTAGTTTAAGGAGGGGCATTTAAAATTCTCAGCCAGAGATCTTTGGCCACTGTAAACTACAAACCCCAGGATTCCACAGGAGGTTGAAAGGGGATGTTTAAAGGGGATATTGGCCCTGAGGAAAATGAATTGGCATCAAGTAGTCACTCTGGGCAAGAGTGTCCCCATTTTTGAAAGACTATCCTGAGACATACCGGAACATTAAATTGTGGGCCCTTCAGCTTCCAGTTGCCCCCAGCAATTATTTGGCCAAGGTAATTGCCGCTGGACATGCTGGCTGGGGGATTCTGGGCATTGTAGTCTCCTAGAGCAATCTTTCAGCCAGCAGGTAACTAAGCTAATTTGCTCGTTGGCTGGAGGATTGTGGGGGTTGTAATTAAAAAGAAAGGTAATTTTTCCCAAGATTTGGAAACCCGAGGTCTCCCTTTTTGATGGTGACGTGGAGACATTTCATGACTTTGTCCTGGAGGCTTCAGCGAAACAAACGGAGGAAAGGACAAGAACGGATCGTGGCGGCTTCGCGTTAGGATCCCAGCAAGCCCCCCCCCCCAGTGCTGGCGAGTGGTGGAGAGATGCTTCTTTTAATCTCCTGCCCGTATTGATTCACAGCTTCCTGAGCAAACAGCCAACCCGGCAACGCTTCTCCCAGCTCCGATTCTGAGGAGCCGAGTGCTAACTCCGCGCCCCCTCCTGCGCTTTCCCCCTTTAAGGCCCGGGGCCAGGCTGAAAAAATGTAAATAATGCCCGAAGCGGAGGCTCAAAGGCTTCTGTCTCCGAGGGCTGATTTGTGGCCTCGGATGAGCAAGGAACGGGGCTCTTGTTGGCCCATTTCCTGCATATTTCTTGGTGACTGGACAAGCTCCCTTCAAAAGATTCCCAGGCCGTGACTGTTGGAGCCACCTATCAAGCGTGCCCGGAGACAGCAGCTTCCCCCTCTCCCCCCAACAAGCATCCTCCCCCCTCCAGCCCGTACACTCACACACACTCTCCCCCTGTCCCTCCCTGGTTCCTAGATCAGCCTCCCCGTCGTCCTGGGTGGTCGGTCCGAGGGGAACACAAATACATGCCAACTGCTAGCCTGTGAACAAAAGGGAAATGTAGCCCTATGTCCTGGACCTGTTGGAAGCATTTGTTCCAGTCAAGATTTTGCATTTGTTCAGAGGGGGAAGAATAGGTGATTGACGCCTCCTGACAATGTCCTTTAGCTCGCCGGGATAAATCGGAGCTTGTTTCTTGTTGTCATGGTTTTCAATTGGGTTCAATGGGATTTGAACCACTATCGACTCTGCTTTACGTCTACTGCAGCCTACTCCATACAAATTTATTAGTTATGTCTTTTTAAATGAGATTAAATGGAAACGACTTCAGGGAAACAACTCATTCATGGGCAGAGGCTCCCGGCGCCCACCGGAGTTTGAATGCCAGCCGGCTTAGAGAGAGAAGAGAGAGGGGCGTGTGTATGTGCGTGCATGCGTGTGTGTAATGAATATCAATTCATAACCGCAATCATAGCAGCACGATCGCCAAATTAGCTAAACCAACGTCCTCGGCGTTTCTCCCTGTTACCTCTGCTTGAAGTGAAAGGGGGAGGAATCGGTTTCGCTCCTGGTTTAATTCGGTTCCTAGAAGGTCGGGCTGTAGCTTGCTTGGGATCCAAACAACTTTGGCTTAATTATGTCTTGGGATCGGACACAACAAATAATCGGAAAGTGAATATTTACCTGTAATAATAGTACTCCTAGTAGTAGATGGGTAGGAGGCCAGCGAAGGTTCAAAACAGCTTACAGAGATTTCTGGCTCCTCTTAGCAAACAGCAATGGACAAAGAGGTTTACAAAAGGAGATGGTGAACTTTTGTGTTCAGTTCTTTAAGGTCAGGCCAATACTTTTGAGGGCAGGGATAGTAAGGCATTCTTAAATTGCGGTGGGGGGGAATCTCACCCCCCACATAGAGACCCAACTTTCCTACCCCTCTCAAAAGAAAGATTCTTCTATGAAAATCTTGACCCATGAAGGCAAACAGCTCTTGGCTGCTACCGGTGGAAGCTCGAAGAGCAGAGAGAGGGGAAGTATTCAAGGTAGCTCTCAGAAAGTTTGCCCAGGACTTTGTAAAAAGAAAGTTGGTGCTCAGGTTTTTGTTTTGTTTTGTTTTTAACGTTGCCAGAAGAGGGGAAGAAGTCAGGAGAGAAAGTCTCTCCTTCAGTGACCTCTCTTAGCCTTTTAATCTATTGAATATCCTAAGCCCACACTGCTCTGTGGAGAGAAGTAAATGGTACTCGTCAGCCCTTAAGAGCTCTTCAGCGTCAAATATTTGCTCTTTCTCTTAGGCGTTCTCTCCAGTGGCACCAAAAAACTCTCCTCCTCCAGCCTCTGAGCTGGCTAAGTATACCAAAGCCCTTAACAGCTCTTCGGAAGATCTCCTTCTTTGGAAATCCAGAGAGAAAGGAAGAAATCTGCTCTACCCTCCGCACATTTTTTTAACAAAAATGAAAACGAGGTTGTTCTATTCCCCGCCTCCTCCACCATGAACAGTTTTTAACTTACGCCATTTCCGCACTAGCCTGTTATAGTGCTATTATTCCACTTTCAACATCCTATGGAATCCTGGGGTTTGCAGTTTAGAAAGGAGCCTAAACTGCTAGCCCCAGGATTCCATAGGTTGTTGAAAGTAGAATAATAGTACTATAATAGGCTAGTATGGAAATGGCCTTAGTTTGGCCACCTTAGGTGCTGCAGAGCTTTCCAGTAGAGCACTGCAACAGATTCCTGTTCATTTTAGGACTTCAGGTTGGCCACCTTCTCCTGAAAAGTGGATGAACTGGCAACATGGCTGTATATTCCATGATGAGGCAGAGTGAGGTGGCAGTAAATCTGGGGTAGCAAATCCTAAAGGGTAGCAAATTTCTCTGTCCCACCACCATCACAGGCACCTTTAGTGAGGAGAGAGGCTTCTCAGTGACTCTTCCCAAACTATGGAACTTTCTTCCATGGAAGGGCTGGTTAGCCCCTTCCCTACTCTGTCAGCCACCACCAGGCAGAAACTTTTCTATTTAGGCAGGCCCTTGATTTTTAATCACATGACAGACTGTGTTTTGAAAGTGGTGTGCTTTTTCAATATTTTATCTTTTCAATAGGGATGGGACAAATCTAGAATTTTCTGGGAATCCACAAATCTCATGAATCTCAAATCTTTTGAATCCCTTTTTTAAGAAGGGTTCAAAAAGCAAGGGAAAAAAGGGTGATCTTGGGCAAGACACACTCTCTTAGCCATAGCAAAAGCCTAGGCAAAGGCAAACATCTCTCTGAAGAAATCTGGCCAAGACAATTGTCATAGTTTTGCCCCAGCATCTCACTGGATTGAAAATGACATGAAGGCCCATTCTGCACAGGCAGGAAAATGTGGATTAATGCCACATTTTCCAGCCTGTGTAAACAGGACCACATACTACATTACAGAGATAATCTAGTTCAAAACTGATTTTCTTTGCATAGCTCCTTATGGCATCCTGGGGTTTGTAGTTTGATATGTACCAGCACACTTTGGCAGAGAAGGCTGTGACACCTTGTAAAACTACAAAGCTCAGAAATTGTGTGTGAAAGAGCTTTGCAAGGGAGCTATGCAAAGGAATCTTTCAGCTGTCCTTGAAATCTCAAGCCTGTATCTTCCAGTCAAGTACTGAACTTAAATATTAAATGTTCAATTTAAATATCTTAGAATGCAACCCCAGATGTAACTTCTAAAATTGTTAGCAAAGGCCATTATTACTCCAAGAGAAAAATTCACTGTCTTGCCATCTCCCCTTGTGTATTTAGTCTCCCAAATTTTCAGGCATCCTGGTCTCCCAAGTTTTCAGCTGTCCTGGTCTCCAACAAACTATTTGGGTGGTGGATTCGAAAGATTCAGTTTGTCTATTTTGGCAAGGGATTTGGATTTGCAAATCTCAAACCCTTCCCAAGGATTTGAGGATATGGTTGGCCTATCTCTACTTTTCAATTATGTCTTGAGTCATAGTCCTACTACATTCTAAGCTGCTCAGGCCTCTTCTAGAGTACTGTCTTTACTTCTCACATTATAAGAAGGATGTAAAGGAAGTGGAGCGGATTCAGAGAAAGGCAACAAGGATGATGAAAGGTATGAAGAACAAAAGATATGAGGAAAGCTGAGCTTTGTAGGCTGCTTTTCATCCTGGAGAGAAGTGACTAGTGGGGTGCCACAGGGTTCTGTCCTGGGCCCCGTGCTGTTCAATATTTTTATCAACGACTTGGATGAAGGAATAGAGGGCATGCTTATCAAATTTGCAGATGATACCAAATTGAGAGGGGTTGCTAATACGCCAGAGGACAGGATCAAAATTCAAAATGACCTGGATAGATTGGAGAGCTGGGCCAAGGCTAACAAAATGAAATTCAACAGAGAGAAGTGTAAGGTCCTACACTTAGGTAGAAAAAAATGGAATACAGAAATATAGGATGGGGGACACGTGGCTGGATAGCAGTATGTGTGAAAGGGATCTAGACCACAAGCTGAACATGAGTTAGCAGTGTGATGCAGCAGCCAAGAAAGCCAATGCAATTCTCGGCTACATCAATAGGAGTATGGTGTCTAGATCGAGGGAGGTACTGGTACCACTCTACTCTGCTTTGGTTAGACCTCATCTTGAATACTGTGTTCAGTTCTGGGCACCCCAATTCAAGAAGGACATGGTCAAGCTGGGGCAAGTCCAGAGGAGGGCGACCAAAATGGTGAGGGGCCTGGAAGCCATGCCCTATGAGGATAGACTTAGAGAGCTGGATATGTTTAGTCTACAGAAGAGAAGGTTAAGAGGGGACATGATAGCCATGTTTAAATATTTGAAGGCATGCCATGTAGAGGAGGGAGTGGGCTTGTTTTCTGCTGCTCCAGAGACCAGGACAAGGAGCAATGGATTCAAGCTGCAGGAAAGGAGATTCCACCTGAACCTCAGGAAGAACTGACAGTCAGGGCTGTCCGACAGCGGAATAAGCTGCCTTGGAGTGTAGTGGAGTCTCCTTCTTTGGAGGTTTTTAAGCAGAGGCTAGATGACCATCTGTCGGGAGTGCTTTGAGGGTGTTCCTGCATGGCAGGGGGTTGGACCTGATGGCCCCTGGGGTCTCTTCCAACTCTACATTTCTATGATTCTATGAAAGGTTGAAGGAGCTGGCCATGTTCAGCCTGGTGAAGAGAAGAGGGAAAGATGAGGTGATTACACTCTTTAAATATCTTAAGGACTGTCACAGACAGGAAGGAGCAGGTTTGTTCTCTGCTGCAGAGGGTAGGACCAGGTCTGATCATTTTAAGTTACAGAAGGGTAACTTAGGCCATTTCCATGCTAGACTGTTATAGTGCTATTCTTCCTCTTTGAACATCCTGTGGAGTTCCAGGGTTTGTAGTTTCCTGAGGCCAAAGAACTCTCTGGCTGAGAATTCTAAAGATCCTTCCCTAAACTGCAAACCTCAGGATCCCATCTGATGTTGAAAGTGGAAGAATAGCACTATAACAGTTTAGTGCAGACGTGGCCTTAGCTGAACATTAATAATGTTTCAACTTTCATTTGAACATTAGAAGGAACTTCTTGACAGTAAGAGTGGTTTGGCAATGGAACCAATTGCCTAGAGAGGTTGTGGGGTCTCCTTCACCTTCAAAAAGATGCTGGAGAGCTACCTGCTGAGGATTCTGTACCTGGAGATTCTGCACTGAGCGGCTGGGTTGGACTTGATGACCAATGAAGCCCTTTCCAATTTTATGATTCTGTGAAATATATTATAAACTGTTTGTGTGCTTTTAAAAATGGAATTCTTTAAATTATTTTGAGTTTTGTAAAATAAGATTGTAGCTGCTTTCTCTGAACTCTTTGCATGATGGTGAGTTAATACCAAAGATTCTCCTATTCATTAATTAGACAGGTAGCAGACTCTCAATACTGATGTAAATGAAGAAGCCATTAGTAAAGTATTTTAAGTCTTTTATTCAAAGCTACCTGTGTTCATGTTTATTGCATCGGTCAGCCTGAAGCCACAAGTCATTAGACAAGCTTTTAAACATTTCTCTGTGTAACTCTGCTAAATGGAGGCTGAATCCTAACAGTTTTAGTCTCATTTTCCTACAGGGTGCCAATCTGACTTCTCCAGAAAAGGAGTTTCAGAGCCTAGAAGCCACTGAGAAAACCCTCTCCTGTGTTCCCACCAGATACACCTGTGAAGGTGGTGGGACAGGGAGAAAGGCCTCCCCAAGAGATGTCAAACCCTGGCCTGGTTTCAAAGGAAGAACAGAACCCTGGACCTGAGCCATATCATCACCAGCACTTTGAGTTGTGCCTTGAAACAGATCATCAGCCAGTGGAGTTGGTGCAATTGGGGATTTGTGTGATCCCTGTAATAAGCTTCAGTTAACAATCTGGCTGCAGTTCTTTGGATCAGTTGAAGTTTATGAACACTCTTCAAAGGCAGCCTCACGTAGAGCACATTACGTAATCCAACCGGGATGTAACCAAGGCATGTGCCGCCATGCCCAGATCTGATTTCTCAAGGAAGAGATGCAGCTGGCCCACAAGTCTTAACCAGGAACATGCACTCCTGGTTACAGCTGAAACCTGGGCTTTTGCTCCTTGAGGCAACATGAAACTCTACCCTGTTTTAAAGACAGAGTTCCAGCCACCTTTAGAGTGGACCTGATGAATTAATGGAAATCCAGTGAGTCAACACTTATGGTTGGATCTTTAGGGGGGAGTGACCATGCCCTATTGGAATTTGGCATTCAGTGGGAAGGAGAAGATAAGGGTAGCCAGACACTCATCTTAGATTTTAAAAAACCGGACTTCTGTAAACTTAGGGAGCTGCTGGCTGGAATTCCGTGGTCAGGAACAGTGAAAGGGAAAGGAGTTCAGGAGGCATGGGAGTTCCTTAAAAAGGAGATACTGAAGGCACAGTCTAAAACGGTGCCAATAAGGAGGAAAAATGGAAGGCATCTGAAGAAACCAAAATGGTTGACTAAAGAACTCTCAGTTGAGCTAAGTGTTAAGAGAAACATGTATAGGAAATGGAAGAAGGGAGAAACCACCAAAGAAGAATTTAAGCAAGTAGCTAGGAGATGTAGGGAGGAAGTCAGAAAGGCTAAAGCACAGAACGAACTTAGGCTGGCCAGAGACATTAAAAACAATAAAAAGGGCTTTTTTAAATATGTCCACAGCAAAAGAAAAAAGAAGGAGACGATAGGGTCGCTGCGCAGAGAAGATGGCGAATTACTCACAGGGGGAAGAGAAAAGGCAGAACTACTTAACACCTTCTTTGCCTCCATTTTCCCCCAGAAGGATACAAGCACTCAACCTGGCGGTTGGGGAGCAGGGGAGGAAGCAGGAGAAATGAGGCACATAATAGGTAAAGAGAAGGTACAGGAATACCTGGCCACACTGGATGAATTCAAGTCTCCAGGGCCAGATGAATTGCATCCTAGGATATTAAAAGAGCTGGCAGAGGTCATTTCGGAACCGCTTGCTATAATTTTTAAGAAATCTTGGAGGACAGGAGAAGTTCCAGCAGACTGGAAGAGAGCAAATGTTATTCCCATCTTCAAGAAGGGAAAAAAAGAGGACCCAAATAATTATCGCCCAGTCAGCCTGACATCAGTACCCGGAAAGATCCTGGAACAGATCATTAAGCAGTCAGTTTCTAATCATTTAGAAAGCAATGCAGTAATCACGAGAAGTCAACATGGATTTCTCAAAAATAAGTCATGCCAGACTAATCTCGTCTCTTTTTATGATAGAGTTACTAGCTTGATAGATGAAGGGAATGCTGTGGATGTAGCATACCTTGATTTCAGTAAGGCCTTCGACAAAGTTCCCCATGACATTCTTGCAAAGAAGCTAGTAAAATGTGGGCTGGACAGGGCTACTGTTAGATGGATTTGTAATTGGTTGACCGACCGAACCCAAAGGGTGATCACGAATGGCTGCTTTTCATCCTGGAGAGAAGTGACTAGTGGGGTGCCACAGGGCTCTGTCCTGGGCCCAGTGCTGTTCAATATTTTTATCAATGACTTGGATGAAGGAATAGAGGGCATGCTCATCAAATCTGCAGATGATACCAAATTGGGAGGGGTTGCTAATACACCGGAGGACAGGATCAAAATTCAAAATGACCTGGATAGATTGGAGAGCTGGGCCAAGGCTAACAAAATGAAATTCAACAGAGAGAAGTGTAAGGTCCTACACTTAGGTAGAAAAAATGGAATACAGAAATATAGGATGGGGGACATGTGGCTGGATAGCAGTACGTGTGAAAGGGATCTAGGAGTCTTCATAGATCACAAGCTGAACATGAGTCAGCAGTGTGATGCGGCAGCCAAGAAAGCCAATGCAATTCTCGGCTGTATCAATAGGAGTATGGTGTCTAGATCGAGGGAGGTACTGGTACCACTCTACTCTGCTTCGGTTAGACACCATCTTGAATACTGTGTCCAGTTCTGGGCACCCCAATTCAAGAAGGATATTGACAAGCTGGGGCAAGTCCAGAGGAGGGCGACCAAAATGGTGAGAGGCCTGGAAGCCATGCCCTATGAGGATAGACTTAGAGAGCTGGGTATGTTTAGTCTACAGAAGAGAAGGTTAAGAGGGGACATGATAGCCATGTTTAAATATTTGAAGGGATGCCACGTAGAGGAGGGAGAGGGCTTGTTTTCTACTGCTCCAGAGACCAGGACAAGGAGCAATGGATTCAAGCTGCAGGAAAGGAGATTCCACCTGAACCTCAGGAAGAACTTCCTGACAGTCAGGGCTGTCCGGCAGTGGAATGTGCTGCCTCGGAGTGTAGTGGAGTCTCCTTCCTTGGAGGTTTTTAAACAGAGGCTTGATGGCCATCTGTCGGGAGTGCTTTGAGGGTGTTCCTGCATGGCAGGGAGTTGGACTGGATGGCCCCTGTGGTCTCTTCCAACTCTACATTTCTATGATTCTATGATTCTATGAGGAATCAGAGAGAGAGCAGAGAGGAGATGTCTTAACTTTTATAAGACCAATGACCCAAGCACAGTCCTGGGTCACATGATCTGATCACCTGAGAACCAATGGTATTTATGATCATGCAATAAAAGACAGAAAAAGGCAAATGGAGAAGATCTGGCATGCAGGAGACAAAAGGGAGCCCTATCTGGCTATTTGCCCACTTGTTCTAACAATAAGATGGGGGAGAGAATGCTGAGATTTGTTTTTCCCAACAGTCCCCTTCTCATTCTCCTGGACCCACATCGATGACCTTCATGCCTTCTCGTAGTCTCTGGAATTGGTCTCTTGGTAGAGGCTTGGTAAGAATATCAACAATCATCATTTCTGTATTGCAGTATTCTAGCTGAACAAGTCCATTGCGACACATCTCTTGCACCTTATGGAAAGCAATATCAATGTTCTTCTTGAGTGGTTTCTCACTTTCAGAAAGTTTGATGCAGCTTTGGTTATCTTGCATCAAAATAGTTGGCTTAGGCTCTGTTATGCCTAAGTCCAGAAGTAAATTATGCAGCCACTTTATTTCATCACATGCTGCTTTTGCAGAAACACATTCAGCACCTGTGGAAGAATCTGCAATTGTGGATTGCTTCTTACTTGACCAGCTCATGGCTCCTCCGCCATAAAAGATCAGGTTTCCACTGGTTGATTTTCTCTCTGCTAGGTCTACAGTCCAGTCTGCATCCGTGTTGGCGACCAGTTGCGGTTGGTCACAGGCTGGCAACATCAGCTTGTAATCTGCAGTTCCTCTCAAATATCTGGCAATTCAATGAGATCCTTTTCAGTAGGAGAGTTAACCTTTCTGCATAAGATACTAACAGCATTTGCAATATCAGGTCTGGTGAAATTAGCGATGTATAGGAGTTTTCCAACTGCAGTCCTATACCTGTCTCCATTTTTCAAAGGTTCACATTTCTTAGTGTCCTTTAAGAAACCCACTTCCATTGGGGTTGACACAATATTGGCATCCTTTAGTCCAAGGCAGTCCAGAAGATCTATTATCTTCTGTTTCTGAATAAGATAGAAGCTTCCATCACTGCTTCTTTCTATTTGTACTCCAAGATAGTGTGAGATGTCACCCAAATTCTTGATATCTATCTCTTTCTTGAGATTATTGACTATCTCCTCACTATCTGCTTTATCTTGACTGCACAGGATCAAATCATCAACATAACATGTAATATAAGTCAATTTATTGTTTCTGAATCTTTCGTAAACACACATGTCAACAGTGCCTGGAATGAAGCCCTCTTTGACAAGAAGCTGGTTTAGCTTCTCACTCCATGCTCTGGCAGCCTGTTTCAAGCCATAAATGCTCTTGTTCAATTTGCATACAAGATGCTCTTTCCCAGCAACTTGAAATCCTGGAGACTGTTCCATGTACAGTTCCTCATCTAATTGTCCATAAAGAAAAGCTGTTTTAACATCAAGATGTTGAACATGCATTTTCTTAGAGGCTGCAACAGCTAGGAGAGTTCTGACAGTTGTGTGTGTGGCTACTGGGGCAAAAATTTTGTTGTAATCTTCACCAAATTGTTGCGTATATCCCTTTGCCACAAGTCTAACTTTGTACCTTTGAATTTCCCCTTCTGCATCTTGCTTTGTGGTAAAGACCCATTTACATCCAATTGCCCTTTTTTCTTTTTGGCAATTCTGACAAAGTCCATGTTTTATTTTTATATAAAGATTGCATCTCCTCAACAGCAGCTTCCACCCACTTTTGAGACTCTGACTTTGGTAGTCCCTTGATCTTTTGCCAGTCAGAGGGTTGTGGAATCTTCTCCTTTGTGGCTAGATAAGAGAATCTGTCAGGTGGTACTCCTCTGTTGCTGTGTTCAGATCTCCTTACCTGGATGTGGACACCTGGCTCTGCTTCTTGAGCGCCGTCCGGTTCCTCGTCCTCTGGCTGGTTCACCACATCTGTAGCCCCTTCTTGATGCAGGACATCTGGACGGTGGTAGATTGTCACATACTCTGGTTGCTTGTTGGAGTCTCCTTCCACTGCAAACAAATCTGGATAGACATCTTGGTTTGGATTAGATTTGGGCTGTGGTCTTTCATCAACATAAACAACACTTGTCACTTTTATTGTACGCCCATCTGGATTCAGAATTCGATAACCATTTCTAGCATAACCAACAAAAATTCCCTCTTCACTTCTACAGTCAAGTTTGTCTCTTTTCTGCTTGGGAATGTAGGTATATGCTTTACTTCCAAAGACTTTGAGATGATTCAGTTTGGGCTTAGTTCCATTCCACAACTGAAATGGAGTTACATCTCTGTATTTGGTTGGCAGACGATTGCACAAATATGTAGCAGTCATAATAGCTTCAGACCAATAGTGTTTAGGCATGTTAGCCTCTAAAAGCATTGTGACTGCCATCTCTATTCATTCATTCTGCCACTCCATTCTGTTGTGGAGTGTAAACTTGTGTAGTTTGATGCTCAATGCCATGTTCCTTTAAAAACTCATCAAACTCTGCATTAACAAATTCACTTCCATTGTCAGAGTGTAGGCTTTTAGGTTTGTAGCCAAATTTATTAGAGAGAAGATTAAAGTATTCCTTGAATTTTTCAAAAGCTTGACTTTGAGAAGGTAAGTGTATGTATATCTGCTGAAATCATCAATAATAATCATAAAGTAAGAATTTCCACCTCCAGACTTTTGGCTGAATGGACCACAAAGATCAGTATATAAAAGGTCCAATGGTCTGGTGGATAGTCTCTCAGTAACTGGTGGATGTGAAGCTCTTACAGCTTTTGACTGTAAGCACTCTACGCATCTCTCATTGTTAGAGCATGTTTTGAAGTTAAAATCTCTAGCAAGTTCTTGATTAGCCAGTCTCTTAATGCACTCTACATTCCTGTGGCCAAATCTGCGATGCCACAGCTTCAAACAGTCTTTGTGAGTGCATTGGATTACACTATTTGCATATGAATCTAAAATTTGCATTTGGTAACAGTAACCCTTTAGGATTCCTCGAAAAATTAAATCTTTGTCATGAAAACCAAAGCAGAACTCCTTTTTGAAAATGACTCTGTTTCCCCTTGCTATAGTGGTTCTGACACTATAAAGAGAGGCTTTTAAATCTGGCACATTATAGGCGTAGGAATTCTTAAAGTTTCTATCCTGTTGGGGCCAAGATTTGTTTGCAAAAGGACTGTGCCTTTCCCTTTAGCGAGCACCGATTGCCCATTAGCAAGGTAAACAGGAAAATTTATGCTTGTATCAAGATCCACAAACAATTCTCTGCAATTAAAATAATGACTAGTAGCATCACTGTCAATCACAATTACATTGTGATTTTGATATTCAGTAGATTGCAGTGACTGTTCATTAATTAGACCAACATTAAAATTTGTAGAAGATGTCTTCTTGGAGTTAAAACCTTTATCATTAGGTTTCTGTTGCTTGTGTTGCTGAACCTTAGGCTTTGATTTGTTAATTTGGCTGCCTTTTGTCCTTGGTGAAGAAAACTCTTTGATATGCAAATTCTCCTCAGCGAGGTGAGCCAACGCTGTGTCAGCAGATGATTTTGCTCCAAATTTACAATTCATCAAATTTTTCCCATTTTGATATTCTATAACTTCAGCAACAGCAGTTTCTAAATTCACATCTCCCTTAATTTGTAGAGCATCAATTATTGGCCCATAAAATTCAGACAGACTACCCAAAAATAGTCCAAGTCTCATAGATTCTGGAAGATTTTCTCCAGAACGTTGAAATTCAGATAGCATAGTCATGAATGTGTTAATATGCTCATTCAAAAATCAAGGATTGATCAGTTTTGTTTTTGTAAGGCTTATTATAATACCACTTTGCTTTGTAATACTGGGAGAATGAAATAATTTCTTCAGTTTTTCCCATATTTCTTTAGCACTTTTCAAATCTCTGATATGGTAAGTAATGCTTGAATCTATAGCTAGGCAAATGTGAGCTGCAGCTTTTTCATCATCATGATCAAGTTTGTCTTGTTTTGCCCTATCTTCTGTGGGCCGCTGTCCTTTCACAGCATTAAATAGTCCCATTGTAGTTAATTGCATTTGCATATTCCAAGACCAATTTCAGTAATTGCTACCATTTAACTTTTCAATAGTAAGAAATTGGTTAAGATGAGGTGAAGCCATCTCCTTTTTAAACTTCTATTGTTCAAGCAGTCAGTCTCCGCGGCCGCATGCCACATGGTCATCAAACAAAGGACTTTTATTCTGGGCCCATAACCCAAATTTTGTAGGAAAATGAGGCTAAAACTGTTAGGATTCAGCCTCCATTTAGCAGAGTTACACAGAGAAATGTTTAAAAGCTTGTCTAATGACTTGTGGCTTCAGGCTGACTGATGCAGTAAACACGAACACAGGTAGCTTTGAATAAAAGACTTAAAATACTTTACTAATGGCTTCTTCATTTACATCAGTATTGAGAGCCTGCTACCTGTCTAACTAATGAATAGGGGAATCTTCGGTATTAACTCACCATCATGCGAAGAGTTCAGAGAAAGCAGCCATGAGAACAAAGAGGAATCAGAGAGAGAGCAGAGAGGGGTCTTAACTTTTATAAGACCAATGACTCAAGCACAGTCCTGGGCCACATGATCTGATCACCTGAGAACCAAAGGTATTTATGATCATGCAATAAAAGACAGAAAAAGGCAAATGGAGAAGATCTGGCATGCAGGAGACAAAAGGGAGCCCTATCTGGCTATTTGCCCACTTGTTCTAACAACAAGATGGGGGGAGAGAGAATGCCGAGATTTGTTTTCCCAACACACCCTCCCTACTGTATTTCTGCAATCAAGTAAATATGTTTTTATTCCAACAGGTATTCGGTGTGTGAATACATGTGGCCTGTCTGATAGACTGTGCTGGATATTGTGTTGCTGATGGGTGTGTGAGTTTTTAATTATGTATTTTAACATTGTTTTAATTCTTTTGGATTGCTTAATTTTGGTTTAACCTTTGTACTCTCTGGGTTTTAACTGTGTTTTTTTAATTGTTGTAAACCATTTCGAGTCCCAACCTGTGAAAAAAGCAGGATATAAATAAAGATGATAACACAACAACCAGTTGGATTTAGGCCATGTATCTAAATATAAATATAAAGATTCAGCTATAATGATTTCCTTATGGCACTTTTTATATTCTGTGTATGTTTAGTGTCGGTAAATCCAGAAAGCTAATAGTCTACATTTGATTGTTACTTCACTACATGTTGTGTGTTTTCTATAATATCTACAGTATTCTGAATAAAGTTAAAATTGCCAGCTGTCAGCCCGAAGTGTGTGTGTGTGTGTTTAGGTAGCCATTGGCCATTTCCGCATAAGACCGTTATAGTGCTATTATTCCACTTTCAACATCCTATGAATCCTGGGGTTTGCAGTTTTAGGAGGGGCCAATCCCTCCCGAAACTGCAAACCCCAGGTTCCATAGGATGTTGCAAGTGGAATCATAGTGCTATAGCAGTCTAGTGCAGAAATGGCTTTTGTTGAAGTGGGTTCTGGTATTGCTGACTCCTCCACAGGGGTAGAATGGGTGTCTGCAAAAGCAGCCTATGATTAAATAATGTAGCTGCATATCTTATTTTCAGACTTTGGGATAACAGAACCAAGACCAACAATTTTGTGTGCCAAGACAATCAATGCTACATCAGCATTTCTGAGAGTGACAAGCTACTCAAAAAGAATATTGACATATTGATAATGTAAAAAAAAGTTTTAAGATAGGCTTGTTGAGCTAAAGTACAGCAGCACAGAAGTGATAGTTGCTGATGTCTTCACCACACCTCTTCCAAAAGACTGCTTCCTGGGACTGTGAGAAGAGGTGCAAGTCATCTATTGGAGTGCAAGAGAATGAGAAGGGGAATTGTTGGAAAATGCTTCCCAACCAAGCATTTTCTTTAACCTCCTTCACCCACTTGCTATTAGTGCCATGGGGCTTTAGACAGTAAGGGATTCCTGCATGCCTCTACCCTATACATACTGGCTCTAGGACTTTCCCCATTTGCTCAGTCACCCATTGTGAGGATGTATCTAAGCAATCAAACTGTGTGACCAGGGGACCTTCCAGGTGTTTGCAAGCACATAAAAGATTCTTCCCTTTTTTCTTTCTCCCTTTTCCTCCTCCCTCAAGATGGTGAGTGCAAATTATGCTGAGCTGTTCCTCTTCTGGAGACTTTCCTACAGTTAGTCAGGGCTTAGGCACTATATGTATAATACACACCTTTAAGTGTGATTAGTAAACTTTTTAGTTATGATGTTTACATACTGTTTGTTTGCCTTACTTTGTAAAACCAGACTCAGAGAGACCCAAGAGATCCAATGCTTCCCACTTGTGAACTCTCCTGAAGGAGGCTGAACCTTAATTGTACCAGTCTCAATCTTTCTTGGAAAAGGGATTTCAATGCTTCTGTTTTGCATGTTCATGTCTGTTTTAATTTGTAGGCCTCCCTCAGTCCCAGTTGCAGAAAAGAGAAGCTATAAATAAAAATGCTAGTAAAATAATAATAATAATATGCATACTAATTAATGGTCCAATTTTCCCATTTTTATTTTTTGTTTTATTTACTGAAAGCATTTTCAAGTTGCCTATTGAAATAAAGTTTACCTAACACAGCCTATAGTGACCAGAAAAATAACACCAATATCTGAAATACAAAAATATAACAGGGCAGTAGAAAACATTTTACACCAAGAAGCCCAGCAACAGCAATCCTTTTAAAACAATTTTACACAAATAGCAGTAACAATTTAAAATTGAACTCATCTTCCTAACATTTTAAATGAAGTGACATTCTAAAGCCTATCTAAAAGAAAACATGGAAGGAGACAAATATTCTTGGAGAAATTCTACATGAGGCCACTTCCAAAAAGTCCCTGTCTGTTGCACCAGACAACCTAAATGGAAGGCCTACTAGCAGATCCTAGGACCCTGATTTTAGCACTTGATCTGGTCCACATTATTCTCAGAATGTAATTTTTGGAGCAGCTCCTCTCCCCTGCTTTTATTTTTTCTTTTGTCTCTAAAATTCTGTGGAACATCTCTCTCCCATCCCACAACATACACACAGATAGACAAATAGCCTCCCTCCACACATAATTTTCTCATGGTCTCTCTCTAACACACACATCCCCCCTCCTCTTTCACACACACAGTTTTAGAGTGTGGGAAAAAGCTCTCTGGACTCTGATGGCAGGCATTTCCTTCTGTCTCTTTTTGTTCTCTGGAAAAGGTAGCTGTGTTTTATTGTAGTGTTTCCCCCTTGAGTTGACTTTTGTCCTTTATTTTTTTTATTGGCACATACATAGGGGAAAGGCAAGAAAGAGAGAGACAGAGGGGGAAGATATACAGTATCTCAAATTGATGTTTTATAAAACATAGAACATAAAATTTATCCCTGAAAACATAGAATAATAAAGGAAGGGTTTGTTAATAGGTAAATGATTAAATCCACATCAATAAATCACTCTCTGTATATTTAAATTTTTTTAAAGGGCTGCCAAATCCAGTGATTCCATTACAGAATCTGAATTGCACAGTTTCCTGCTCCAAAATTGTATTGC
Source organism: Ctenosaura bakeri (assembly GCA_948474755.1). NCBI lineage: Eukaryota > Metazoa > Chordata > Lepidosauria > Squamata > Iguanidae > Ctenosaura > Ctenosaura bakeri. The sequence continues at coordinate 228,276 of CAOLHI010000999.1, read as the reverse complement.
CCATGTTTCTTTAGGACTAAGTTTTTTTAACTAGTGACTAAGTATTATATACTTATACATTGCTTTTCCTCCAAGAGAAAAGAGAGTGTTTTAAGAGGACCTAACAAGGTTAACTTGTGTATTCTTACCCATCCACCTAGAATCCACTTAAAGGTTTTCATCCTTTAACTTGTTGGGTAGTAGGATATGCAATGGGTGTGCTTTTTTTTTTTTTAAAAAAATGTGTTTTTCTTGTCTTTTAAAGTTTCAAGATTAATGAATTGATCATAGACTGCTTTTTAAACCTCTGTTTCAAGTATCTTTTTGGCTACTTTTAAAAATTTATATTGTAAGCGACTTTGGGTCCCATGGTGGAGGAGGCGGGATATACAACAAATGAGATCAATTCAGTCAATAAATCCAGTCTAATCACTCCTGTCTTCATACAGTCTTTCATACAATCTGGTCCCTTGAAAGAGATATAACTCACTCACCTGGGTTTAAATGTCTGATCAGTAATACCAACACTACAGATTCAGAAGGAGGGAGGGCTAGTGAATATATCTGGAGAGAGTGCAGATAGATTGACAGTGCATGTATCTATAGAGAAAATGTGTGTGTGTGTGTGTATGTCTGTCTGTCTGTGTATACATTTCATATAGAAGTAGCTTTTTTGGTTCTAAATCTGTTATGGCTGAAATCTCAAATACCCTTACCAGTGAGTTATGTCCTATCCAAGGTGAATATTAGTAGGTGGGTAGAAAGACACTGTAAGAGGCTTTCTTCCCCTGAAATTTGCTTCCTCTCAGCGTGTTCCCGATCCCCAATTACTCCTACTGATTTGAATTAATCCAGTGTATTTAAACCCAGAGGGCATCACCTATCCCTCCCATACCAGTCCCTCTATCGCATTTCTGATATAATGCTTTCCACCGAGCTGGATTCTGGTGGAATGGGCAGTTTGCTGGGATTTTTTAGGGAGAAGAAAGAACGAAATCCACTTGCTCACCATCTGTCCCTCCAACTGACCAGGAACAGGCCCAGTTAAAAGATGTTGGAGACCCTATGTAATTGCTCCTGAATGCAAACCTCTGCAATCGATAATCACCAAATAGGAAAAAGCCTCAGTTATTATTAGTGAACTACCAGGATGACTATAATACTCTACAAATATATCGATCCGGTATTAGACTTGCAGTTTTTCAAATTTGTATACCAATACAAAAAACCAATTTAAAAAAGTCATGTCTCTCCCTGCATTCAATGCACGATTATTAAAGAAGAGAATTTCTCTTGTACATTCTTCCCCCTTCCATGCCTTTGCACAGAGGCGACGGAGCACAGGCTTTCTGGAGAGCAGCAGCTGGACTTGGGGGGTTGTTTCCCTCACCCTCTAGAACTACTGGCTTCCATGGGAATGACTGAGCTCTCAGACTTTGCAGAAGCCTGACATCCCAGTTCTAGACGGGTTAACATGGATGTCTCGTGGAGCTTACTGGGAGAACTGGACATCCTTGTGCCTGTTAAGTTTTTCTAAAGAACTAGGCTAAGAGGTTGAATATTTTGCCAAACAAATATTCACAGCATCATCACAGGATGGAAAATACATAATCCCACAGCTGTACTTCTGAGCACTCTTATTTCACAGGAATATAGTCTTAAAGTTCAGTGAAAAAACTCAGTTCCAAGTTCTGAGCAGGGTCCAATCCACCATGTTAATAAAGTCTGATAGAGGACCCTCTCCTGGTTCTAGGGATGGAGGATCTGAGGTTGCTTGCAAAGGTTGATTTAGGTACCTGTCTGCCAGCAGTAGAGTGTTTAATCTGTTATTTCGTTAATTTACACAACTAAGGAAATGGAAACGGAACCTTCTTCACCCCCAGTGGAAGCAGAACCCCTAAATATTCTCTAGTTTGATGCTATTATTTTCGGCTAGACCACACTATGGAATCAAGGGCTGAAGGGAGAGTTGGTAAATCCTATTGAACCAGTGGGCCTACTTTAGTTTGTACTGACTATAGGATTCCAACCTGGAGCCATTTCCTCCCTAGACTGTTATAGTGCTATTATTCCACTTTCAACATCCTATGGAATCCTGGGGTTTGCAGTTTAGGGAGGGGCCTGAAAGTGGAATAATAGCACTATAACAGTCTAGTGCAGAAATGGCCTCGGTGTCCTACGGATTCCCGTGAAGCGCATCTTTCCATCTCTGGAATCCAGGAGACTTCCAAGTGCTTCACTTGGGTTGGTGGTGTTTTAAAAAAATCTATTTTTTTTTTAAAAAGATACCTTTTTATTTTTATTTTTTTGCTGTTGACTGATGGCTGTGCTTTCTAAATTCAAAGAGATCTCGACCTGTGTCGTAGTAACAAGAAGCATAAAAGCAAACCTCTCTCTCTCTCTAAGACCCAATAGGGAAAGGAGGTGCCTTAAATCCAGTTTTTAAAAACCAAACAAAGGGAAGGTAGAGGCAGGGAGGAGGCCGGGCTGGCCCGGCAGGCGACGAGGTCCACGTGCACAAAGGCTGAAAGGACGACCACCCAAAGTGACAGCTTGTGGCATGGAGGATGCACAAAGAGAAGGGCGGGGGGGGACGGGGCGATTGCACTCCGCTTGGGACGAGCCCAGCGACGGAGGGGAGGCGATCGCTCAGGGAGCCCACTTGCACCCTGTGGGTGAACAGCCCTAAATCACTGTGTGTGTGCCAAAGCCAGAGGTGTAGCTAGGGAGGCGCACACAATGAGAGCATTGCTTCCCCCGCCCAATAAGAATACTGACTCCCTTAAAAATTTCCTACACCCCCCCCCCAAATCTCTAGCGCTGCAGAAAGTGAGACACTGGAAACCGTCCTCCCCTAGAGTGTTTGCTGCTGGCCTCTCCTTGTTCACCTTGCCTGACCCTTTTCTTAGCTTTCCTAAACTTTATTTCTAAACGCTGGACTGAAGTTTCAAGTTACTGCAACGTTAGAAATTTGAGGACCGACGGAAAATTTCATTGGGGAGCACGATTCTCATTTGGAGGGTGACAATGTCCTCATTTTGCTACCTCCTCCTTAGCTGACCCCCGGGAAGTCAGGCGGGGCGGGGGAGTGGGTTTGTTGGAAGGAGAAGTATAGGAAGCATAGGTCTTATCAGAACTCGGGCTGTAAGAGCAACGGAACGGCCCTTTCCTCTTTTTTTAATGGGCTCCCGGAGACTTCAAGGGCCTTTTTGCACGGCACAAGTTATAGCGCCCTACGCGACTCTAATTGTTGTGACAACATCCTATGGAATCCTGGGATCTGCAGTTTAGCGAGCACTATTTAGTGCTCAGCCAATGAGATGTAGTGCCTCTCAAACTACAGGATTCCTTAGGATGTTGCCCTGGCAGTTAAAATGGAACCATCCTGCTGCAATTCTGTATTGTGAAAGCCATTTAGGATAATACTGAGGAGCAGGAGGAGGAGGAAAAAGTGGTGGTGGTGGTGATTTAAGTCTTCCGCAATACAGCCCCACATCACTCCATCGTTGGTTTGTATTAAAAGGTATTAAAATGAAGAGGTCTCCGCTGTCTCCCGCCTGTGGGAGAGTAAACTCCCATGGCGATAAGCGTTAGAACTGCAATCCTAGACCCATTTGCAAGGGAGTGAGTCCTGCTCGACTCAATGAAACTGACTTCCGAGAAGACTTCTATGGTAATGTGAACACCTGAAAGCCAATTCTGGGTCCTAACTAGAGCAACAGACTCACTCAACCAGTGCACCTCATATCTTGTTCCCATGGGTGCAAATGATTTTCTCTAACGAGGACTAAGAACGGGTTTAGGCCAATGGGTATCCAGACCGTTTCCCTTCTCCGACGGAGGAGCCCCTCTTCCAGAAGACTAGCCGGAGGGAACCCAAGCGATCCGGTGCTTGAGCTGCCGGGCAGGAAGGAGGCCGTCCAGGGTGGAGAGAGTAATTGTTACATCGCGGCAGCATCTGCCTCTCCGGTTTGAAGAAGGGACCGCAAGTGAGGAGCGGAACAGAGACTAGGGCCATTTCTGCACTAAACTGTTATAGCGCTATGATTTCACTTCCAACTTCCTATGGAATCTTGGGGTTTGCAGTTTCGAGAGGGACCTTTGAGGGTTTGCAGTTTCGGGAGGGGCCTTTGAGCGCCCCTCCCGAAACTGCAAATCCCAGAATTCCATATGATGTTGAAAGTGGAATCATAGCGCTATAACAGGCTAGTGCGGAAATGGCCAAGGATGGAAAGGGATTTCCCTTGAGAGGTCTCTTGGCAGCAAGAGATAAGGGCAAGCGGGCTTTGGTAATCCTCACTGCCGGATAAGCTGCTGCTCCTGGGGAGGTCGACTTCGAGCGAAGAAACCCCTCAATCCATTTCTCTCCCAGCGGCCTCTCTCCCGTCCCCTCCCCCCCCGCTTTTCTATGTTTGCATCTATGTGTGTCGCTTTGGAAGCATATATCAAAACGTTTTTATTGGTGTCTCGAATGTTGTAACCTTTTTTTTTTAATCGCCTTGACACATTGCAGGTGCATGTGCCATGGACTGCGACACGGGATGGGTCCCAGAGCAAAGGAAGCCTGAACTTTCCCCAGAAGCCAAGATAGCTCAACTGAGACTGTCGTACTTACAGGGATAGCGTTGAGATCGCGGTGGGTAAAGTGAAAGGCAGTAGAAAAGAAGAAGAGGGCATCGCAGGTGGCTAGACTCAGTCTAGAAAGGGATAGCTGAATTTGCAAGACCTGATGACAGAGGCTCGTGGAGATCTCTTGTTCATAGAGTCGCGATAAATCGAAGCAGATTTGGCATCTGACGGGCTGAGAGGTGATAGAGAAATACTTTAAACAAATTTGTATATATATGTATAAACATATCAATTGAAGTGTATGTATATATATATATATATATATCACACACACACACAAAATGCACACGCTCACAGAAGTGTTTATTCTGCAGGTGCCCGAAATCAAGTCCAAAACCTTTCTGCACTCTCCGGCCATTTCCACACTACAGTGTTAAAGTGCTGCTATTCCACTATCAACTTCCTATGGAATTCTGGAGTTTGTAGTTTAGGGAAGGGCACTTCAAATTCTCAGCCAAAGAGCTCTTTGGTCCCTTAAAGTAACACTCCATGTTTGGTGACTCTGCGTTCAGTCGTGGATTTGTATAACCTAACAAAGGGACAGAGATAAACATTTGCAGTATAATATGTGCGTAAAGACTCACACACGTAAGACATACGGGAACTCAAAGAGACACAACCAACCTTACACGTTTCGCTTATCTAATTTAAGGTGTAGTTTGTCCTTGATTTTTTTTTCTTTAAATGTACTGAGACAGTTTAAATTTCAGATGTAAACTCATGTCTTGCTCTTGTGGTTTATTCGTTACTTCAGGCTCTAGTGCTCACGCTCTACTGCTTCCAGACCAGGGTTTCTCAACCTGGGATCTTCGGATCTTACTGCATATTGGCTCCAGTTTGAAAACTCAGGACCGTGGCTTCCTTGTCAATCCTTCCGTAATGCCTTGTCTTTGGCCATTTCCTCACGACACTCTTATAGCGCGATGATTCAGGATTCCATAGGAGGTTGAAAGTGGAATCATCGCGCTACATGACTGTGGTGAGGAAATGTTTCCTTCTGCTTTCTACTATACCTAGCACTATCGTCTTCTCCAATGACTCATGTGGTCTCATGATATGTCCATAGTACTGTAGCCTCTGTTATTGGTCTGCCGTGTCCCAAATCCCTGATCATTAGCCATACTGGTTTGGGCTTCTCTAAGCTGAAAAATAACATCTAGATACTCAAGATCGGGAAACACAGTGGTCTAGAACAGCCTTCTTCGGTGTGGAACTTTTTGGATGGGTTGAATTAAAGCCCCCATCAACAACAACACATCTGGGGATTGTGGGGTTCTAGTCTACAGTCTTAAGCGTTCTGTACTTTGATACCTTACCTACAGAATAAATATTTGTGTGTTTACAGTTCACAGTTGCTGCCAGTCTGAGCTGTAGCTTTGCAACAAGGGCCTAAATACCCTGAAGGCTCCAGATCGCGTCTGACCATGGAAGTTAAGTAGTGTGAGCCTTAGTTAGTACTTGGATGGGAGACGCCAACCAATGGCAAGTGCTGTAGGGTATATTTCGGAGGAAGGAACTGGAACAAGCACCTCTGAGTATTCCTTGCCTAATAACACTCTATTAAATTCATGGGGTCGCCATCAGTCAACAGGCAGCTTGAAGTCATACACGCGCGAGCACACACACACATTATAGAAATAACCTGCCTTTTCAGAAGTGAAGTCCGTGGGGGATTCCTCGTTATTTTTTAAAGGTATTTCTGAGGGTTTAAGAAATAGCCAGTGCAGTTAAAGATGTCAAACATTCACAGTCTGGTAACTTTTTAAAAATGAATTGGTGTATGTATTTATTCCTTATATTTTTTTTCTTCTTCTGGACAGTTTTACCTTGTGAGGTTGGTCAGGCTGAAAGACAGTGATTGGTCCAAGGACTTCTGAGTGCCCTGGCTCAATGTGGACTGGAAGCAGGACCTCCCAAGTCCCAGTTCAGCACCCCAACTGCACACCTAAAACTCTCATCTGGTCTTCCACTCTGTGGCCATTTCCGCACTACATTCTTATAGCGCGATTATTCCGCTTTCAACGTCCTATGGAATCCTGGGGTTTGCAGTTTAGAGAGGGGCCTTTGAGGCCCCTCCCGAAACTGCAAACCCCAGGATTCCATAGGACGTTGAAAGTGGAATAATAGCGCTATAACTGTCTAGTGGGCTGGTAAAAAGCTGCCCTTGGAACCTTTCCTGACACCCTTCCGTGAAAAGGCGAAGATCTTTTTCAGCCGGCCTTTGATAACGCAACCCTCGCGCTTTCAGAATGAGCTGTGCTTTTTGCTTTCTTTTTAATGGTCTTGCTTCCAACCGCTTTCAAATTCTATTGTTAGTTTAATTCTGTTTTTAATTTCTGTATGATGTGAGTTTCGAAGTTTTAACTTTTAAGCTCTGTAAGCCACTTTGAGAGAGCCAGCGTGGTGTAGGCAGTGATCTGAGCTTTGGCCTACAACCCTGGAGACCAGGGTTGGATCCCCCCTCGGGCATGGAAGCCCACCGGGTGACCTTGGGTATGTTACACAGTCTCAGCCCCAGAAAGCCCAGTTGTAGGCCATTTCCGCACTACACTGTTATAGTGCTATTATTCCACTTTCAACATCCTATGGAATCCTGCAGTTTGCAGTTTAGGGAGGAGCATTTGGAATTCTCAGCCAGGGAGCTCTTTGGCCTCAGTACACTACAAACCCCAGAATTCCATAGAACGTTGAAAGTGAAACGATAGCACTATAACAGTGTAATGCAGTAATGGCCATAGATTCGCCTTAGGGTCGCCATAACGACTGGAAGGCACACAACAACGACAGCAGCAACATTTTGAATCCCAGACTGACAAGGGCAGGATATTGTTGTAGTTGTCGTTGTTGTTAAGTTGCATGTTATGCTTAAGAAGCGGCTACTGCTTCTCCATTTTTTGGGACAAAGGGAAAAAGAGCTGGGAGGCGGCTGCTCTGTCTCTCTCTCTCTCTTTTTCTTTTCTGGAGGGGGGAAAGGGTTTGGATGCGACAGCTGTATCCCAGCTGCAGCTGCACCGTCCTCCTCCCCGGCTTCCTTTCGGAGGCGCTCAGCAGCTTTTTCCCAACAGGCTTTGTGGTCCGTCCCTCCCCCGCCGGCCCTTTTTGTCTTCCAGCCGGGGAAAGAGCATTTATTTCATGTCATTAATGTATGTATCTGGGGCCGCTCTGCGGGCGCTCCCGCTGCTCCTCCTTTGATCCTCCCCAGGCCGCCTTAAACGGCCCCGGCTTCCCAGCCTCCCTGGCCGCCTGCGCCGCCGCGCCGGTTCTCAAGGCTGCGGGAGGAGGAGGAGGAGGAGGGCGCTTGGCGAGCAGTCAAGGCGAGGCGCTTCTCCCGGTGGCTCCCCGAGCAGCCAAACCCGCCGAAACCCAAGTGTGCCGCGCTCAGCTGGACGGCCATTCGGGTTTCTGGCATCATTAGCATGCCAATGAGCGCATAATTGCCTCGTCCGTGTCCGATTGTCATTCCTGGCCGCAGGAACCCCGGTTATATCGCCGCTGGTTGGAAACGAACGCCAGCGGGTTGTTACACAGCTTGAACAACACTGCCGTGTATTGGGACTAGAAAGGTCTGAAGACAAGACACTGAGCGCCCTTTCAGGCTACACAATGGCCATTTCCGCACTAGCCTGTTATAGCGCGATGATTCCACTTTCAACATCCTCTGGAATCCTGGGGTTTGCAGTTTCGGGAGGGGCCGGACGGCCCCTCCCGAAACTGCAAACCCCAGGATTCCAGAGGATGTTGAAAATGGAATCATCGCGCTATAACAGGCTAGTGCGGAAATGGCCAATGACACCACTATCATTACCACGTGAACTGTTAAGGTTCAAGTCTTTGGAAGTCTTGGATGTGCACTTTTTTAACGGAGAGATATTTGGAATTCTCAGCCAGAGAGCTGTAGTACTTCGCCAAACTACAAACCCTACAACTCCATAGGATGCAGCTATCCACAGGAGTGCAGCATTGGGAGGGAGGGGCTAAATGAAGATATTTTTTCCCGGATAAGAATTCGGTCCCCTCCATTATTTTATTCATTCAGTCGAAGAATTTTTAGCGTTACAAACCATTACACTGCAAATCACCACCCCTTTTGATGTCTAAATTGGATGTTATCTAAATGCTCAAAATTTGAGGGCTGAAGAAAAATTTCCTAGAAGGGGCAAAACCCGAGGAGGGGAGGAATGGCCTCATTTTGCAGTGCCCTCACCTATTGCCCTCTTTGGCAGTTAACATCCTTACTAAAATGGAATCTTCACGCTAAAGCTGTGTGTGTGAAAAGGCCCATAAGTGTGAGTGGAATGGCCCCGTGACAGTTACGTGGAAAAGAGCCTTATAACCACAACACCATCAGAGCAACAAACCCAGCACGAAAGCTAATGTACATCTAAATTTGCCCTTGGCATTCTTGAGTCCTTGTTGTTAATTGCTCTCAGGTCTAGTTTGACTTACGATGACACTATGAACAGTTCATTCTATGTCATGTTCTGTCATCAGTAAATTCTTATTCTGTTTCTCCTTAGCAATTCATTTCTTCTACACAAGCTATATGTGATACACAAATCAAGCAGCAAATGAAGGACATGAAGAAGCACATGCTATGGCAGGCCTTTCCAAACTTTTCATGTTGGTGACACATTTTTTAGACATGCATCATTTAGCTACACAGTAATTTCAATTTTACTAGCAAGCTGGAGGTTAAACTAACCTGTTGTAAGAGATACAAACACGTACATAAACTGTGATAACAAAATGCATGGGGACACAACATATTTCATGAAGACCTTTCATATATTTTAAAAAATATATGATTTATAAATAATAACATACATTTCTAAGATTGTAGGCAACACACCTACACACATCAGACGACACAGTAACGTGTCGTAGCATGCTGTTTGGAAAACCCTGTGCTATGGGAAACAGAAGGCTAAATCCATTTGCTAGCCCCATTGAGGTAGATCTACTGACTCAATTCCTGAATGGTAATTCAGTATTTACATAAATTCGTCTAATTCAACAGATCTACTTTAGTTGGGACTAGTAACTGGACTTAGCCCCAAATGCCCCAGATTCAGTTTCTAGATTAAAAGATGATCTTCTAATAGGACATCCTTAATTCTGAATAGGCTGCTGAATCAATAGAATTTACCTATGTGCTGACTTTTCATTCAACAATTGAATCAATTGATCTCCTCTATTTAGGACTTACCAGGGTTTCAGCGATAATGTGTATGTTGAACACAGACATTTATACTAAAACATAAAAGTGTGAACCAATCATGAAATACTGCAATAATCATGAAATATCAACACTTTGTGTGATTGCACTAAAATAATTATGTGCCATTGGAACGTGGAGTCTCAGGATCAAGCAGTTCTCAGTTGGCCATCTGCTGGCTGAAGTATTCTAGAACCTATAGACCAAAAAAGTAAGATTTCCAAACTCTGGATCAAGCCATTTGGATATTCAGAGACGCACGTGCATACTGGAAATATACTCTTCATAGGCAATATATTTTGTCTGTTCCAAATATATTTTCTAAATAGGACTAGTGGTATAGATTTTCCTAATTCAATTTCTACAAATAACGGGGAGAAAGACCACCAAACACTAACACTTAATTTTAAAGCTGCCTAGTACTTAGCACTCAGGGTAATAATTTTGTAGAAGTAGATTTGTTAGAATGCTCCCAGTGCTTAAATATTCCTTAACATTGTCCATTCTTTCTAAATATTAAGGGATCCAGCCAAAGTCAGGCATTTCCAAATTCCATATATTTCAGTGGCAAATATTTAAACACATGATTGCCTCTACCTCTGAAAGAGATGAAACATAATAGTGTTCAGTTTTGCTTGGACTGGCCTGAATCATTTTTGTCCCTTTGTTTCCAAATTTTTCCTTTCTTTTGAAACAGTCAGAAGGCAAAGGAAGGTCCTATATCTCCCTCTAGAGGTAAAAGTCTGAAACAACTGACTGGTACCCTCAGCCCTTTGCTAGAACAGTGAAGGAGAGTGCAAATATTTCTAAGTACACAAGTACAGGGAAGGACCAAAAAATATTTGTAAACTATATCCCAGGTTAGCTGTGTCCCAGATCACCATCTAAACAAAAACTTCAATGCCCATCTCCTCTGCCCTCAATGATGGCAAAAACACAATAAACTAAATGACTGACAGTTCATTTCCCTTAAACCAGGAATGGGCAAGACAAAGGCCTCCAGATGTTGCTGGATTGCATCTGCCAGCATTCCTCTCTATAGGCTACATTACCTAGAGCTGATGGAAATTACTGTCACACAAAATCTGGAGGGCTCTTCTTTGCCCACCTGTGTCCTAAAAAAGTACCTCCAAATCTACTAAACAAGGGCCACCTCAGGAATGCTGTCAAATACATGCTGCAGGGCTTGTCCAGCTATCAGGCAAAATCAGGCAGTCACCTCAGCCAGTAAAGTTTTGGCTGTCACTAAAATTGTTAAGGATTTGAATGTTTAGGTTTTACTGCCAGCAAGAGGAACCTGGGAGTTTTCTGACACAGGTGTTAGAATAACTTGTCTGTCCTTAGTCATAGTTCAAAGAGCTCACTCTGAGCCATCAAGATCTAGACGATGTAGGTCCAGGCTATCTGAAAAAAACATACACTACATCCCCCCGTATTTGCATGACTGGTATACACAATTTCACTTATCTCTGCTGAAATGTGATCTGAAAATATTAATTCAAATTTAATGGAAATTAAATGGAAATTAAAGTAATAAAGGACAATGAATAAGTGGAATGGAAATCTTTGTACAGTATAATGGTCACAAAGCTTTCTTTCTCTTAGATTCTAAGATCCTTTCCAAACAGGATATTTGTCTCGATACCTATGTCATTCATTTCATTGAAAAAAACAGCATTCACTGTTATCTACATTTTTTGTTATCCATGGTAGGTCCACGACTGCAACCTCTGCAGGTATGAGAGACTTACTTTATTCTCCTATAGAAGTTGGCCCAGGCGCTGAAATCTTCAGGGCAGGTCCTGAAACTCTGCCAGGCACATTTGGTGCAGATGCAAGAATTTTATTTATTTATTTAAGGTATATCCCACCTTTCTTCCAATATGGGACTCAATGGGATCCAAGATGGCTTACAATATACAGTTAAAAACAACTGAAACAATATATAATACAAACATTAAACAATTAAGCAGACAATCTATTTAAAAGCTAAAAACATTCTTAATTTGTGGAATGGAAGAGTTGGTGAAAACATTTTTCCTTTTAGATTATTTAGTTTAACTTAAGCATCTGTTTGTTAGTATGGTTTGCTGTTCATTTCAGTTTACATTTGTGCTTTAAAATACTAACAGGATTTATAAAATGCTATAATGAAAACTTAGCCCTCTTTCATTGTCGAATATATACAAATCACAACGCTATTTTCTGAAATACAAAAAAAAAGTGAAAAACTTATCAAGGCATAATTAAGATTTTTAAAAATGGCGCACACACCTGTTACAAGCAAGACTTATTCTGTTGCCAGATTTGCAGTCTGGAAACAAACCTATGAAGTAGAGTGCAACCTTCTGTAACCTCTAGAAGTCTGCCCATTGAGGAAGGGCTTTCTCTCATCCCCACCACCTGGACAATATTCTCTAGTGAGGACACAGGGGAGAATTTTCTTCCTGGCTGCTCCCAGATTGTGGAATTCCTTTTCATGGAAAGCTAGACTGCCCTTCTGTTTTCACTGAAGGATAAAGACCTTTGTATTTAAATAGGTCTTCAGTTTTTATTTGAAGGTAGCAGAAGGATATTTCAGGGTGAAACAGGCATGGTTCCCCACTCCTCTTTCTTTAGACTGAGGGGTTCAGAATCCTTGTCACTATTAACTAATCTGAATTTGTCTGGGATTCTATTGTCACCTTCTGGTTACCTGAATGCCCTATTCATAATAAGATAGGCTGAGGCCATTTCCGCACTACACTGTTATAGTGCTATTATTCCACTTTCAACATCCTGTGGAATTCTGAGGTTTGTAGTTTACTGAGGCCGAAGAGCTCTTTGGCTGAAAATTCTAAATGCCCATCCTAAGCTGCAATCCCCAGGATTCCATAGGATGTTGAAAGTGGAATAGTAGCATTATAACAGTGAAGTGTGGAAATGGCCTGAGTTAACATCAACACTCCACTTAAGTATTATTAAATATTGGATTCTCAGGATATTTACATGGGAAATGAGCAGAATCTTTGGTAATTTTTTAGACTGCAGTGGCCCTACCACATTCACAAGGGTTTGGGTCACAGAACCCTCATGAAAGTGGAAAAATCATGAATAGCTCCCTTCTGTGATCCCCCTCCCATTGCCCTCTGAGGCTTCCCCCTCCCCATTCCCTTGTCTCTGGCCCCAGCATTGTTGTGTGTGTGGGGGGAGAAGATAAGATAAAAGTCTTATTAATACTTTCCCCTCAGACAGGGAAGAGCAGAGTTCTGGGGTTATTGCTAATTCCAGTTGTCTCATGAGAAAGGAGGGGTGGGAGCAAAGAGAACACCTGACCAATCAGCAGCCATTACACAGCAGAATGTGCAGCCACATGACAGAGAGAACATGCCTCCAGCAGTGAGAGGGGGCTTTGCTCACCCAAAAGGGAAAAAAGTCCATTTTAAACACAAGCCTTGCAAGCCTGGGGTGATGAATGGAAGGAAATGGGGGGAAGTAAGCATGAGCCTTGCAAACAATCAGTTAGTGAGGAACAAACCTGAAAATGTGGAGGGAGGACTGTATTTATTATAGTCATTCATAGATATACAATCATATAAATTCCTGTGATGGAGCCTGGGGGTGTGGCTAGCCTGAGTGGCAGGGCATCCCCAGTAATAGGTTGCCATGTAACCAAAGCGGCTCTGTATGGGAGAAACCCAGGCCATTCATGAGAGTGAGGGGCTGAGGTTTGAGAGGAAAAGGTCTATATATAAGAAAGAGTGATCTGGATTTTTCAGATTTCTTCAGTGATATTCACAAAGAGAGAGAGAGAGCTCTAGAATAGAGCCCTTCAGTCAGCCAGGGGGATTGTCTGAATAAGAGTGGTTGTCTTCTCAGAAGTCGAGAGAGAGAGAGAGAGATGAGAGAAACCAAACCATTTTAGTTGCGTCAGAAGGTGTGACCCAGATTTGGGAATTAAGCCTTTGAGCAAAAGGGAAGCCAAAGGCTTGTGTGAGTATAAAAGTTTTGTATCTGTATACTAGGTTAAGCTATAAAAAACTAGATAAACACCTGTTTGAAGTTCTGTACTGCTTGGATATACTTACAACATCTAATACCTTCCCCTGTTTGTGATTTTAATGAAGATTATGTTATATTTTTCTAAATTCTGACTCAGTAGAGTACTTTCCATTAGTTCTAATCAATTAGTAATGCGCTACCACAGATCAGTAAATCATTCTGAATAAAAACTGAGAGGATTTACCCTTTATGCATTAAGATGGTGGTTTTAAAGGGGAAAGCAGGGCTGTATGGCAGGAGCAAGGTGCTTTAGAAGACTGGGAGAAAAGCTACCATTCAATTCTGAAAGAAGGAAAGCAGGCTTGGCCTCAACAATTCTCCTGAAAAATAAACTCAGATATGTCAATGCCTATGTGCTTGCTTTTACTTCATTACATTACATTGCAGGTAAGGCATCATACATTCATTGCATTATATCATATGGCCATTGGGATGTTGGACTTTCATAAGGACTATTGATTGCTCCCAGACTGTAGAACTTTCTTCCAAGGAAGACTGATCTGCCTTCCTGATGTCTTTCTGCAAGCAGGCAAAGTTTTTTGGAGGGAGGGGGTTACTTTTCAGTAGACTTTTGGCAACTAACTGGCTCCTGGGGAAAAAGTTTTTAATGAATTTTAATGGATTTATGCTATACTTTTTGCAGATATATTCTTCAAACAGCTTTTTTATCCAATAGAGTTTTTATATTATGATGTGTTTAACTGTATTTTAACCGTGCAGTTTTTCATTCAATCTATACTGTTTTAATCAGTTTTTATCTCTACCTTTTGGTAATCTTGCTGTGATCTGCCTTGAGTCCCAGTTCTGGGAGAAAGGCAGAATATCCATCTGATCAAATGACCACTATGTACCTGTCACAGGGAAAGAGATGTCATTTGCTATTCTGCCTCAGGCAGCCAAATGTCTTGAAGCAGCCCTGTATATTTGCGCTTGAGGTGTCAGGTTCCTAGGGTCATCAGTTTTAAAAAAGACCCCATTTTTCATTAAAAAAGACCCCATTTCAGATCTCCATTTTTTCTCCTTCATTTTTACTTCTTCTTCCTTCTCTCCAACATTTCACATCTCCATCAAGAAGATGGTGAGTTAAGAATGAAGCTACTGTCTTATCTGATCTATTTGTTAGCTAGTTAGGATGTAGGTTCCCCAATGAATATATGCATGTAAAAGCCATTAGTAAACTTTTCTAAGTTTGTAATCTGAAACTGCCTGCCTTGTTTTGTTTTCTCAGTCAGTTTCAGTTCAGGAAAGCCACACAGAAATCTGGGCATGGTTTTTCTGCTACTCTTCTAAAAGAAGGCTGATTCCTAACAGTTTTAGCTTTCATAGAATTTCTCAAAAAGGGCTAATACCCTGAGAAACTCTAACTTCCAGCATTATGTTCCTAGAGAAAAGCTCTCACATGAAACTGTTGTTTGCTCTGGGAGAAAATCCACCATTAGGTCCAATGAAATGATATCCAAATAATTTCTCTTTGAGAATAATATTCAGGCAGAAGCATTCTTTCTATATCTCAATTTTCCATTTGCTCTTATGGGACTTTAGACAGTAAGAGTTTCCTACATGCCTTTACTCTATACATGCTGCCTGTCTAGAACTTTCCCCATTTGTTCAATCATCTATTGTAATGCATGGTGATCAATGTATTCATGCATCTAAGCAACCAGACCTTGTGACCATAGAACTTTCTAGGTGTGTCTGTGGCCACATAAAAGACTTCTTTCCTCCTTTTTTTCTCCTCAAAATGGTGAGTGCCAGAGATGCTCCTTTACTTGAAACTTTCCTCTAATTTGCTTGGGCTCAGGCAGTCTATGTGTATAAACTCTTAATGTTCATTTCAATGTAAGTAGTAAAGTTTTTAGTTAAGGAATGTACATTCTGCCTGTCTTCCACACCTTGCTGAAGCTAGTCTTAGCAAGATCCAAGAGATTCACTGCTTTCACTTGCATACTTTCCTGAAAGAGACTGATTCTTAATTGAACCAGTCTTCATTTTTCACAGAAAAGGGGTCAACACCCTGGGAATCTACCCCTGGTCCAAAAGCTGTCACAGTACATGTCACATTTTAGTATTCAAAATTCAAATGTTTCATTTCAAGACAAATATATAATCTATTGGAGAACAAAGACATTTTGCTTTTATGTCCTCTCTAAATGAAACATATCAGGGTAATTATTTTTGACAGAATATGTGGCCTAAGAAGGTTTTATTTTTATTTTTATGAGAACATATTTTTCCATTAAGGAAGAATTTTGTTGGCTATGACCTAGACATTTCAATCCATTACACACAAGTGAAACAAATTAAGCAAAGTACATTTTTGATTAGGAAAGTCTGGATTAGGATTTATTTTCACCATTTAATAATTTATGTTTTCTGTAAAGGTGAGAAAATACTCTGACTTCATAGTTTTTCCCTAAGGCCAGAAGGTAAATGAGGTAGAAGCTATAGTTGTATAGTAAAGGCAGGGGATTGCATTAGGCCAAAAGGACTGATCTCACATTCTTAATGTCTAGAGGCTGTTTGAGTTTGTGTGATTGTGTGTGTTTTTAAGAAAAAGAACTCTAACAAATTTGCAGTGCCGTTTATCATTTTTCTTTAAAAAAAAAACATGGTGCAAGCATACCTACAGGGTGTAATTAGCATTCTATGGGTAAACATTCATACCAAACACACGTTCACACACCTGTCTGAAAGCTTTCATGTGGCAACGTGAGCACTTGTCTTGAAAAAGAAAAATGGAAGATTTAATTGATTATGACACTGGGCGGATTTAGCCAAAGGCAAAATATAGTCAGCAAGGAAATAGGACCATGTGTAGAAACACAAGTTGTTGCAAAACAGATTGTGCCAAGAAATTTCCCCAAACCTTTCTGGAGTAGAGGAAGGAGGTTCTTTGTTGGAAGCCAAAAAGTGGACTTAAAATATGCTTCCTGCAAATGTGTCTTTCTAGGATGTTGAGAGAGGGAAGGGCAGGGGGAAGAGAGAGATCGCAACTGAATTAAACAAATTTAACTGTAAGCAAAAAGAAGGAATATGCCATTATTAGAAAATAATAGTGCCAGATTGTAGAGCAACAACAAAATTTGTCCCACTCTCCCTTCAGGAATACTGAAGAAGTTTCTACAGTCCTCCCTTTTATCCCCACCACAACCCTGTGAAGTAAGATGAAAGAGGGTGGTCACAAACCTACCCCAGCCTGACAGAGAAGAAAACACCATCAGCATACTCCCACCTCTTCCTCTTGCGTCTAGTGCAACAGACTTGCACATACAGCTCTGCATCTGGGAGAAGAGACATCCTCTTCCTTGATCTCTAGCAAAAACATGTCAGTATAGTAGAAATCCAGACTCCTCTCAGTTGTGGAACTTCAGCTGCATATTTCCTTGGTGCCCCCTGTCTTCTCCTGCACAGTAATTGACTGTGGAGATGTTCTGAGCAAGATCAATTATGCTGGGCAGCCACCTAAAAAGCAGACACATCAATGTATTGAAAGGTTAGACCTGTGCTTAGCACCAACTGGATTCCACACAGATACTGGTCCAAGATAATTCTTTAAGCATTTTAGGCATTGGACCCAGTGCAACATATTGGCCTGCTGTACCACATTAGGTTACTGCGATGGTAGATGGTTCCACTAATTGTATCAGGTGTTGGAGAAAACTGAAAGAGAGAAACTTTTCCCACCTTTAGAACCCAGAGTCATCAGATGAATCTAAATGATGAAATATTCAGGAAGGAAGGAATGCATAATCTAAAAAGCTCCATCTTGTCCAAAAATCTGCTCCTGCACTAACTAACCAGATGTCTATAGAATAGCTATACAAAGGATACAAGTTCAAGCTGCTGGCCATTACCACATCCTGTGGGAGTAAACACCATAATTTCATTCCTTTTCTTTCATAGAATCATAAAATTGGAAGAGACCACAAAGGCCATCAAGTCCAACCCCCTGCCATGCAGGAATATATCATCAAAGCTTTCCTGACAGATGGCCATCTAGCATCTGCTTAAAAACCTCCAAAGAAAGAGATTCCATCACACTCCGAGGCAGCACATTCCACTGCCAAAAAGTTCTGACTATCAGGAAGTTCTTCTTAATATTCGGACGGAATTTCTTTTCCTGATGTTTGAAGCCATTGCTCTATCTCTAGTCTCTGGAGCAGCAGAAAACAGGCTCATTCCATCTTCCATATGACATCCCTTTAAATATTTAAACATGGCTATCATGTCACTCTCTTAACTTTCTCTTCTCCAGGCTAAACATACCCAGCTCCCTAAGCCTCTACTCATATGGCACAGTTTTCAGGCCTTCTACCATTTGGGTCACTCTTCTCTGGATACCTTCTGGCTTGTCAATAGCCTTCATTTTAAAAGCTTCCTCTCTTCCTTTAAATTAGCTTCTGTTTTCAGTCTAGGAGAGTTGCTGGCAGAATAAGTCCTGGAACATATGAATATATATAAACAAACAAGCAGTCCAAGGTTTCCAAACAATAAAAAGGGAGAGGAGACAATGCTGTACAACATTAAAGCGCAACAGCCAGTTTATGAGAAAATAGGACAAAAAGGAAAAGAAAGACCTTCTTTAAATTAAACATTCCTTCCTTTTTGAGTTAGATTTAGGTTTATTGGATGACCTAGGGTTATAGAGATGAAAGCTGCTTCACTCCTTCAGTTTTCCCTAACACTTTATGCAATTGGCTGAACCTCTATGACATATGTCCTTCATTGCGTCATGCTCATGTAAACAGCTCCAAACACTTTAAATTTTCCTAAGGAGTTTTTCTGGCCACTTGAACATCCTGATTGCTCTTTTCTGCACTCTCATGGTCACAACTTCTCCTTTAATGAGGAAGATAGTTTATGGGAGACATACATGCAATTTCCACATGATATATTTAGGATAACAGCCTTAGAATGTTAATTCCACTGAAGCTTACATAATTTGCTTCCAGGTAAACATATGCCAAACATATGAACAAGCCCATAGCATTTCTGCCATCCCATGCACGCTTGGCAACTCGGACTACTTTCACATTTATTAAATGATATGGGCTCAGTCATTCCAATGCAGTGCTCATCCCCCTCCCCCCCACAACCCTATTTTCACAACAATTCTCTGTAGTATTTTAGGCTAAGAGGAAGTGACTGGCTCAAGATCACCCACTGAGCTTTATGATTGACTAGGATCTGAATATGGATCTCTGCAGTCCTAGCGTGATTAGAATCTAGAGATAGTGGTTTTCTTGTGCTGCTTATTTGCCGGTATGCCTTTTTCAGATGTAACCATCTATAGCAAGTCACATTGCAGCTTAGGCCATTTCCCCATTAGACTGTTATAGTGCTATTATTCTATTTGCAACATCCTATGAAATCCTAGAGTTTGCAGTTTTGGGAGGGAACAGTTAGCCCCTCCCAAAATTGCAAACCCCAGGATTCCATAGGATGTTGCAAATGGAATAATAGCGCTATAACAGTCTAGTGTGGAAATGGCCTTAGTGTTGCCTGTTGAAATGTGGGACAGGGATCTTGTACCCTTAATGGTTGTGTGGAAAAAGGATTTTCAGTAAGTAAGGAACAGCTGCTGAAATTCCTCTTTCCACACAACCATTATGGATATAGGATCTCTGTCCCACATTTCAACAGCCAGCCTTATTGCAGCTCTACCTCTTAAAGTTTGGTCAAAGATAGGAGATACATTTTACTCTTCAAGGAAAGCAGTGAGAAAAGTTCAGATTAATTTCAGCCTGTAAACAGATGGCTGACAACATCATACAAAAGCAGGATGCATAACAGCCTTGACTGCACTTGCCCCTGATCTAACTCTCTGAACCACCTCTATCATACTGATTCTCATAACTGGTACTGTATGACGCCTAAGGGTCAGAATTACAAGTCCGGAAAACCCACTTTCAGTTTAATCTCTACCACAGACTCACTGCACAGTTAGTTTTAGGCAAACGCTTTCTTGCAGCTTCCCCTAATCTACAAGGCTGAAATAATGCAACCTGCTTTACAGGGTTGCTGTAGAACCGTAACAAGATTATAGTTTTGAAGTGCTTTGAACACTCTAAAGTATTGCGTATTATTTTCATTCATACCTTGATTAACATGAAATACGCTTCTCGTTACCTAAATACACTTCTCATTACCTAAATCAATCTGTGCAGCCTAGACAAATAGGAAAACAGACTTAGAGATGCATAGATGAAATAAGCTTTTCCTTTTTTCAGAATTATTCCAACTGATGTTCTTAGACTGCTTGCATATTGCAAATCTTTTCGCACTTTTAATGATGGTTGAAACGTAGATGCTTCTCTGTTCTGCACATTTTATTGCTGTACTTCACAGAAAAGCCACATAGTTATTGCACTGGGTCTTCATGAATCAATCTGTTCATGCTCAATTCAAGTTGCAGTAAAACAAGTCTGCATCATATGTTAACAATTGTGGGTTAGATGTATAAAAGCATGACACATTGTTTGCATTGGTTTCCTAAGTATTTTATTCCTGCTGAGTTCACCTACAATAAAACTTCTTTTCTCTCTGAAATTCATTAAGGACTTGTCTCTCTCCACAGACAGGGAAGAGTTTCCGGCTTAAATTCTGAAAATGTCATCTTTCAAAGGATCAATATGGCATGTGAGTAAAGCCTTTCCTGATTTAAATCTGCTATGTTCTTAGCCCATCATCCTAGGAACAAATCAAGAGATGACTCCAGTTTTGTTTTTGGCAGATAAATATGCATCACCATATGACTTTTTTAAAATTCTGGGGGAAAGAATGGAGAGCCTCCTTCTCAGAAATTCTCATATAGGACTTTCTTTCCGCACTGGGGCAGGGGATGCAGAGAAATCAGAGGATGGAGATAAGAGGATTGCTGGCTTCTCTATGTGTACAGCTGCACATGACTCCTAATTCCCATACAGTCCTTAGAACTGAAATTGTGGTCTCTCCCCATTGTACAGAGAAGCTGAAGTATCCTATGTCCAAAGCAAATGCATTGAAATGTTTCTAATTTTCCAAATACTCTGGAGAGAGGGGATGATCAAGATGTTAGATTCATTGACTTCAAAGAATCCTAAATATATTTGTGGTTGTGTGCCTTCTAGCTGTTTCTGACTTACTATGACCCTAAGGTGAACCTATCATGGGGTTTTCTAGGACTGAAAGTATGTGACGTGCTCAAAGTTACCCAATGGGTTTCCATGGCTGAGTGAGGAATCGGACCCTGATCTCCAGGTAGAAGCGTATTTAGGGTGGGGCAACTGGGGTGTGTGCCCTGGGTGCCAATGCTGGGGGGGCAAAAAGAGGACCCCCCCGCCTGGCCTGCCCACCGCCACACCACCACTACTCAACCCGCCATTGCTTGCCCTGCCCCTGCCAGTGTCTTTCCTGGCCCAGTGTGGTGATGGAGGTAATGGCAGCATCAGCAGCACCTAGAAGCACAACTTCAGTGCTTGCTGTAGGCACTGTTGAGCCTCAGTACACCATTATCTCCAGGGTTGTAGTCCAACTTTCAAGCCATGCTGGATTAGCTAGATGCAACTAGGCTAGCAGAAGGGCACTTCTTCATCCTGTCCCTACAGCAGCTCCTTTGGCCCCTGAAAATATGACACAAAACATCCAGGGAACCCACTGAATGGAGAGAGCTGTGGCGAAGTGGGGAGGAAGGTTGCTGAAAATGGTGTGGTACCACTTTCTGTGAGCAGAGCTCTTATACCAACAGAAGACAGATCCTCTACCCCACTCAGTTAAAGTGAGGCAAGACGAGCTGAGGCAGAGACAGAAAATTTACTAATAAAGGTTTAACATTTTTAGTTAATTATGAAAACGCAGAAAAATCTAATTCAATTGTGTTTAGACTAGAAGTGGGACAATTTAAGTATTATGTTTATATTTAGTTGCCATTTAAATTTAACTTAAAAGCCTGCATTGGAAACCCCACTAGAACGAAAGTGAAAAATACCACTAGTTATTTTGCTCAAATCTTCCCCCCACTTGTCCTTGTCTTGGTCTTGGGAGAGATGGAAACATCAACCACAGCTACTCCATCCAGGCTTTTCTCCTGCTTTGGGTTTTGCCCACCTTATAATCTCCTCTAACTTTCCTTTTTCTTTAGCTTACTGATTTCTACACGGATCCCAAAAAAAGTCATATGGGTAAGAACTGCAAAACCAAGATTTCTGGGACAGATGAGGAATCTCTATGAGTTGTCTAGTTTGAACACAGGAAGACCATTTGGATGCAAAGAAGACAAGCCTGCTACTCTTACTATCTGTTCATTTAGAATCTTTTAACCTTAGAATTCACTGAACTATCTTATTCTAATCATGAATAAAAAATAAGCAAAGATTCCTGTAAACTATTTGCATTTATTAAAGAGCCATCTGGGAAATGTAAGATTTGTTGACTTTTCTTCAGCATAGCTATTTCATACATTAACAATTAAATTAATAACTTGATTTATAATTTAATTCTTGAATTAATTAAGTTAATGAAGAAAGTCCAACTAATTTTATAAAATAGATTCAGGAAGTTATCCTTATTGCTAGAAAAGCCTAAATTAATTGACAAATTAATTGGTTTTCAATTAGTTTGTTCCTGTCACTAGATCAGATGACATGATCATGATAGGCCTGTAATGGCTCAATTGACTCCACAAGTCACTACCAGTTGAAGCTGCAGCCATTGCATTGTGAAGATTTGGTCCAAAGAGTACATGAAGCCCCAAGATTCCAAGTGAAGTATTTTTACCTTCCTCAGTTATTCATTATTTCTAAATATGCCCTCCGGTATTCTCTATCAACTACTGGTTAAGTATACTTCACTAATTAACCTCTCCTGACCTGACCCAGTTCCCAAGCTTAACAGAAACATCATTCACCCATGCTCCAACAGCTGGCAGAATGGACCTTCTTCTCCTTGTGCAACTGATGGCCAGTAAATTTGGTTGGGCGAGGGAGTTATAATTGTGGCATTAGTATCAAAATCTTGACTAAGTAGCAATTATCAATACAAAACAGCTATCTAGATTTAATCGTCCATAACTGCTCTGTATTTACGTTTGCTACTTAGTCACAGTTTTGACAGTGTAGTCACAATCCTAACTGTCTTCCCAACCTACTTTTTACTAGGCATCGGATACATGGGGAAAAGGAGCTCTGTTGTGCCAGGATTAGAGCGCAGGTAGGTGATATTTCAGTCACATTTGGGAGTGGAGATCAGACCAGGAGAGGTTATCAACTAAAAAAAGTCTCCTGACCTGACCCCCAACCCCAAACTTGACAGAACTATATTATACTTAGCTAAGTAACTGATAGAGAATACCAGCCAGTATTGTTGTCATTGTGTGTCTTCAAGTCATTTCTGACTTATGGCAACCCTAGGGCAAAGCTACAACAGGGTCTTCTAGGGGCTGAGAGTACTGTGACGTGCCCAAGTCACCCAGTGGGTTTCCATGGCTGAGTGGGGAATGGAATCCTTGTTTCCAGGGTCATAGTGCAATGCTCAAACTACTACACCACACTGGCTCTCAGTGTTAGCAGGCATTTATGCAGTAAGTCTGTATCCTTGACTGAAAATAAGTGGGCTTCTTTCTCCTACTGGATATTTCCTCAAGACCACAGATGGGCATGGTGTGGCCCTGAGGCCCTGTGTGGCCATCAAGGGTATTTTTCTGACCCTTGGTCTTCTTGGCCCATTGTTTTTCTGGCCAAAGAAAGTATCTAGGAGCAGTATTCAAGAGCAGCTATATAACCTTTTAATGGGTTGCAGCTCCCCTCAACACTGGTTACCATCAAAAATACCTGTTGTTCAAAATTGGAAGTGGAATTCCAGCTGCTGCTTCTTTTTCACTCTTGATTTTTTGGCATGGCTAACAGTCCACATCACCGCTGGAAAGTCCAGAAAACCAGCCCCCAGATGCAGTGCAGTTCCCTCTAGACCTAAAGTTTTTCCCTGTGTGTATGTGCATGTTATGTATATCCACCTTTCTACCAGATATTGGTGCCAAGTAACTATTTCCATTCATATAAATAAGCACATTGTCCAGTTTTACATTTGTTACTTATATGCTCAAATGAGCAGCTTCTGGAACTGTTCTCCCAATAAGTAAACCAAAAGAAATCCATAATTCATATTCTGCATAAATCATTTTATGACACAATGTTCCTCAAACAATCAAGAGACTGTAGGTAACTGTCCTGAATGAGACTGAACTCAAATTAATTCTTGCGAATTGGTATGCAACCCAATGTTCTTCCCTAGAGTCAACTCACACAAACATAATATTAGAGACTTTATCATAGAAATAAAAGAATTCATTACAGCCCACCAGACTGAAAGAGTTAATACATACAATTTTGTATGTACGAGAGTAGCAATACACAAGGGAATGATAAAGGCATAAAAATATTAATGATTTAGAGCTGATTGTCCTGTCCAAGCCAGAAAACCTGCTATTTTATGGATATGAGTTCAGCTGTGTTCTCAGCATACCAAGCAGAAAGGAAAGGTGGGTGGAGAGGGGGGAGTACATCTAGGTTTTAGCAGCTTATAAAAGCAACCAGTGGTGAGGAAAAAATAACACATTTTTGACTAGCTTCAAATGCATTTTGCACCTCTGGTTTTGAAATCTACAGCCCAATTACCTGTTTACTTGGTGGTGGTGAATAGTGCTCCAGATCATTATTTGCTTGTTAGTTGAAAGAGCCAATAAGAACGGCAGCCCAAAGGTAGCCATGCATCTAATCACTGCCAGATGACAGGGCACAATCTGATGGTGAAACCAGGCTTTATGATTCCAATGCACCGGGCAAGATTCAACAGTCACCCAGGTCCAATTAGGTCTTTGTAACAGTATATGTCTGGCCCAAATGCTTCCTTTGTGAGTTCACACTGAGTTCCATTACATGTTTAAATAATAATTTACTTACCATTACAGTTCAACATCTCTCATTTTGGTTTAAAACAGCAACATCAGAAGAGCAAAGAAATAAACACATAGACGAGGTTTACGTGTCTTGATAAGCAGAGTTTAGAAGCAACACATTGTAAGTAATGATGTCACCTGTAATGTGTTATTTGTGGGGTAAAAGGGGCACAAGAATGCTATTTAAAAAACCATAACTGATAATGTTATGTTTATCATCACTTGTGATTCCCAAAACATTGCTTTTGCGAGGTCATTTGGGCAGATTTGGGGCCACACTGAACAACTCTACACCTCTCTGCTGCTTTCAGACATCAGCCCCAATATAACATTGACAGATTCTGTGCAGCTGTGGTTTAAATTTGTCAGGCATGGACCTCCACAGAAGACTAGGACCAACCTTGTGCGTTATATTGGAGCTGTATAGCCTGAAGGGATGTTTTTAAATGCTGTTTTTAACTTGTGGGTTTTTTTCCCCTTTTATTACCTTCTTTTATTCTGTATCTCCTTTTTACCTGTACTGTTCTGTGACCATAATAAAGATTCTATTCTATTCTATTCTTGCTTTTGTGGGGTCATTTGGGCAGATTTGGGGCCATTTTTGTATTTTTAAAAGAGTAATTTACATACCAACTCATTTGAAATGTAGTGCTAGAGAGGAGTTCTGCAGATACCATGAAGTACTAAAAAGACAAATAAATGGCTCCTAGAGCAAATCAAGCTTGAACTTTCTCTAGAAGCCAAGATGACAATATATATGTTGGACATACCATGAGAAGGCACAACTCCCTAGAAAAGACAATAATGCTTGGTGAAGCAGAAGGCAATGGGAGAAGAAGAAGACTGCATTACAGATGGATGGATGCAATCAAGGAAGACCTGAACAGAGCTGTTGAAGATAGGGTGACTTGAAGGTCCCTCCTTTATAAGGTTGCCATAAATCAACATCAACTTGACAGCAGTTAACAACAACGCAATTTACAACTAAAAGGAATGTGTTAGTAACAACTTTAATTTGTGGTTTGCCTTCTATGACATCCAAACTCAGCATAAGCCAGCACTCCCTCTTGTCTTTCCTGCAACAACCCATGGTTTGTTGTAGGGCTATTTCTCCAGGTTGCTGGGCAGTATGCGTTAGCATACAGGCTCATCCATAACAATCCAGAATCATTTAGAACTGTGGCATCTGATGTCCACAAAGCTGCAAAGGCCAGGATCCCATTGGTGACTTACGCACACACAAGTCCAGCTTAAGTCCTCCTTTAGATGGGCTGCAGAGAAGTATATGCTTGCCCTCACACTTCATCTAAGACCTGCTGGATCAGGTCAGGAGAGGTTAATTAGTGAAGTATACTTAACCAATTAGTTGATAGAGAATACTGATGGGCATATTTAGAAATAAAGCATAGCTGAGGAAGGTGAAAGTATCTCACTTGGAATCTTAGCAAGATAGGGGTAAAGTAGGACTTCATGTGCTCTTTGGGCAAAATCTTCACAATGCTACGGCTGTAGTTTCAAGTAGTAGTGATTTGAGGAGTGACTGAGCCATCACAGGCCTATCATGACAAAGTTAACTTCTATCATCTCAACTGACCTAGTGATAGGACCAAACCAATTAAAATCAATTAAATTGTCAATTAATTTAGACTTTTCCAATAAAAAGGATAACTTCTTGAATCTATTTTATAAACTTAAGTTGGACTTTCTTGATTAACTTAAGGGAAAAAGGATTCTTTCTACATTGAATAAGAAACTAGATCTTGCAATGGTTTCATAGTAGTTTCCTTGCTTCACTTAAATTATACTCCACTGTAATGAACTTATATAATGATGCTTCCATTATAAGACATCATTGCTTGAGTGCAATGATGTCTTTATGCTAGTGGAATTAGCTTCCAAGTAAATGTATAAAGGTTTGTCATGATACTTCCCGTAGGATCAGCTCACAGTGTTTTTTTTAAAATGTCCTTTGCTATATGTTACCACCAAGTCTGAAACTTTCTTCTTTTAAACATACCAGCCACTGTGGTCTGGTATTCATTTGCTTGCAAGTTGCTTCCTTACTCTGTGGCTGTGAACTCATAAAGGCTAATATTTTCATAAAGGAAGTCAAGTATCAAGGATCATGCTGACTAACAAACAGCTAATGAGTCTTTTCCATGTTTCAAGAAGTTACCAGGAAAAGAAGATTTACTGCAGTTCAAATTCCAGGTCAACATATCTGAATACTTGTTAAACAAGAAGTACTATTTACTCATTGTGGTATAGGCAGATAGTGTGGTGCAGTGGTTTGAGCATGGAGACTAGGGTGTGAAACCCCGCTCAGCCATGGAAGCCTACCAGCTTGGGCAATTCACACTCTCTCAACCTCAGAGGAAAGCAAAGTCAAGCCTCCTCTGACTAAATCATGCTTATGATCCTAGGGTTGCTATAAGTCAAAAATGACTTGAAGATACACAACAAAAACAACAAAGTCGTCTTATATAGGTATCCTTCAGATATGTTTAGAAATAGGTTTCTGCTGTATATTCTTTTCATGACGTATCAAAAATATCTATACATGACATTTCTCAACATACATATGCTCATACGTAAAACTAGTCTCAATATCCAATTGGGCATATATTGTGGAATAGTCGTCTCATGCAGAGCTTGTAAAAGCTACTTGTTTGGACTACTGCCCACTGCTGGCAGAGCAATTCTGGAAGTTGAAATTATAGTCTAGTCCAGCCATTTTCCAAAATTCTGCTCTCATGCACCCAGGTTATTTCTTTCTCACCCAGTTGTCTGAGTGCTAGACTACGTGTTCCATTAAACATATGGTTTCTACTTGAGCATTTAAAAGAACAGTAGCTTAGATTAGAATCCATGGCAGAATTGGTAGGAGTTTTACTCTTCTCTCATGATTCTGTCCATACAAAATTTGGAAGAAGAATAATTTCCCTTGTTGAGTAAATAGCAATGCCAGGAGTCAGTTTCTGCAAGGATCATAGTACGGTGGGAGCAAAGATTAACTCCTCACTATGGTCAAAATCCAGATCCAGACCCAACCAAAATATGAATGTATTTTAAGTCTTCAAGGTAAATCATGTATTTTATATAACACACAGTGAAGAATCCTACATCGTGCAGGAGGTACATAAACCATGACAGTGCGCTCCTGGATTTCCAGCTAGTCTTTTCTCAGTTTCAGAACTGTAACCTGATGTTGTCCAGGTGTCTATTGCCCACCCACTCTTGCCAATAAATAACTATGGCAATGTATTCCAGATCCTGACATTGCACAAAAAGGTATGGAATACCAACTTCCTCAACTTCCAACAGAGATATATGATCAAAAAATCCCCAAGGTGGTGTGAATATATGCTACCAAAAGGACTACAATAATACTTTAATTATTAAATAATAAGCTTACTGCCCAAAGGTCCACCCAAATGGGTTGTAGCTTAATTATCTCTTCTTTGAAAGTCAGTTTGTTTGGTACTAGCTGTTTGCAATCAAACTGGCTGTGGTATACGGCAGCACTATGAAGGAGAGACTTCCATGAGCCCCAATCTCAACTGCCCTGTTGAGGTCTTGCAGACTCAGGACCACAGCTTTGTATATTGAATCAATCCATCTGTAGTATAGTTCTCCTCTTCTCCTCCTGCCCTCCACATTACTGAGCATTCTCATCTTTTCCAGTGGGTCATATCATCTCAGAGTGGTGTAGAAGTTTGAGCACTGGACTGTGACTGGAGACCAGGACACCTTCCACCCCTCCCTAAACTGCAAACCCCAGGCTTCCATAGGATGCTGAAAATAGAATAATGGCACTATAACAGGCTAGTGCAGAAATGGCCCAGGATTCAAATTCCTGTTCAGCCACGGAAACCCACTGAGGATTCTTGGGAAAGTGACATTCTCTCAACCTCAGAGGAAGATAAAGGCACCCCTCCTCAGAAGAAATCTTGCCAAGAAACCCCAACAATAAGTTTGCCTTAGAGTTGCAATAAATCGGAAATGACTCAAAGGCATATAACAACTTGCCATCTTATTGTATATCCAAAGTGCAAAACTGAAATTTTAAGATACAATAGCACTACCCCTCTGATCAAACTGAGAGGGAAATAGCACCAGATTCAGATATTTCAACTTTGTTATGAATTATGATCAGAACTGGCCCAATAATGTTCACTGCCTGAGGTGAAGGGCAAGATTGAGCCCTTTCCTCCATGCTACACAGAGAACTGACTGGCCATGCTAGCTGGAGGTTCTGCAAGCTATAATCCAAAAATAAAAGGGATGTTCCTAAACTCTGGGCCTGTAATGCAGATGTTTTGGTACGTCTTTGTTTTGTAGGGCAGGAAAAGGCAGAGCTAACAGAAGCCTGAAGGGTAGCTTCTTCTCCTGAAAATAGTTTGAAACACAATGTGATGAATTTCTTATCAGATTTTTGTGAATGGATCTTTCATCTTAAGGCAGAGTGGACAACTTGTAAGTTACAGTCTGCATATGGCTTTCCTACCTGTTTATGCAGCTCCCACACACCATCACAGGACACTCCCCAGGGGGAAAAAGTGTTCTTGTTCAAAGGTAAGAATCAGCACTTTTGAAGCCTCCAAGCACAGCAATTCTCCTCTAAAAAAATGGCACAGAGAGTTAGGCTTTTCTTGTTTCCATCCCAACTCCACCTTAAAAAAAAAATCTAATCATTCTGCTTTTGGAGGCATGGAAGCAGAAAATATATTTTATATATGCACATTGAAACACATATTAGAGGAATGCATACTGAGCTATGTTCTGTACGCATGAAAAATGGCTCTTAAGTCCACCCTAAGTCAATAATTGGTCAGAATCTTGGATTTCACAAAGGAATGTTGGTAGGTTAACATGTTCAGGTAATACCTTTGGCCTCTTCTCCTCCAAAGTCTAAAAGCAGCCACTGAGAAGACTGTCTCTCACCTAATATCTCAGGGAAGGTGCTGTAACTGAGAGAAGATCAACTCCAGAAGATCTCAAAGCCCAGGCAGTCTCATATAGGAAGACACAATCCTTCCTATAATGCAGCCCCAAGCCACATATTAGAAAGAAATTAATGTTATGTGCTTGAAGTTTCCTTGGTCTCCCACAAAGAGAACAAACCAAATAGGAAGTCACTGACAGCTACAGCCAAAGTTCTGCAGTCAACTGCTGGTCCCAGCTAAAGAAGTCTCACTGAATCAATCAGAACTTGATAAGTCAACAGTTCTGTACATTTCCAGTGATCCAGTGGGTCACCTCTAATTGGTATTAACACATGGATTTAGGACAGGGATGAGAATCATGCAGCTTTCCAGATATGATTAGATGACAACTCTCAATATCCCTCATGATTGGCTAGGGCAGAGAGCAGTTGCAGTCAAAGGACATCTAGAGAACCTCACAATTCCCTCTAATATTTGCCAGGGTGAAAGTTTTTCCAGGACCAGGGGGCATGAAGATGGTAAGAAAATGGTCTCAGAAATATTGTTGCTCTCAGACTTGGCAATACCAAAAGAGGAGGCTTTAGAAAGGAGTGGTTAGCTTTAGTCATGATTTCAACAAGTAACCCAAGGACCTCTTTCTTTAAAGAGAGGTGTGTTCTCCTGGAATAGATGAGCAATGGAACTGTGGTCACAATCCAAAATACAGGTTCAAGAAATTAAGCTCTGTTGGATGGTTTAGGACTGTACCATGAATGACAGAAGAGAAGAACTGCAGTTAGACAGTAACCATTTGTTAATCTAGAAGACCTGCTTGTTGACTCACATCTCAGTCTGCAGTAAATTCTCACACAAGGGAAGCTTTTTACACCTGGAAAGATTCTGAGAGAAAGTCTATTTATTCAATTAAGGGAACCCTGACTTGAAAGAAGGTTTGTATTTGAGGGGACATTTTGAGGGAAGGTCTTTGCTTACCTGAGAAATCTTGCTTAGGAAACTGATACTCTTCTCTGGGAGTATATTGTATGTATGTATGTATGTATTTATTTAATTTATTTGTATCCCGCCTCTCCATATGGATCGAGGCGGCGAACAATTTACAAATAGCATGTATTTCGAAACATTTCTATACATGCCCCCAGCAAGCTAGGTACTCATTTTACTGACCTGCGAAAGGATGGAAGGCTGAGTCAACCTTGGAGCCCGGCAGGATCGAACTCACAGCCTTGTGGCTTGCAGTACTGGCATTTAACCACTGCGCCACCAGGGCTCCCACCAGGACACCAGGGTTTTCTTGCAATGGTGACTTCAAAGCAGAGTCAAAGGTTAATGTTGTCACTCCATGGCTTAGAACAGAAGTGAAAGAAGCTTTAGAGTATCATCTTGTTTTATTTTAATAAACAGATTCAATAAATCAAATAGGAGGTTATTCAGTGAAGGCCAAATCATCCCTATTTGACCAGACAAAACTCATAAACATCAGTAAAAACAACATACTGTGTATCTATGCTATTAAAAACCCTTGCAGTCAGTACTTAAAGGTTTGTTGGAAGGAACAGAGAAATTTTTACTAGTTGATGGAAGGATAGGAAGGAAGGAGACATCCTAGCCTCCTTAGGGAAGGAATTGCAGAGTTACTTTTGGGACTGCAGTGCCTACTATGCCAGAGACAGAATGACCAGTGAACATCTCCCATAATACCCAATCAACATGGCACTGCTGACTAAGGCATTGTGGGAGCTAGAATCTATGAGAAGTAACTCTCCCAGGCTCTGATAACACCACAGTCAAATGGTAATTCTGCCTGTCATTCTGTTCTTATTACTTAAGAAGTCCCAGAGTAGAGGAGTGAGAGTGAGACATACACAATTATATTTGTTTTCTTTAAGCTTTCAGCTCATCAGGGCTGCTTTAACTTACATTTGGATGTTTTTCCCTGTCATTGTCAAAACATACCAACAGGAGACTAAGGGGAGGATTCTCAGCCCAGGCTTAAGCTAGTGAAGTACAGCTACTCCAAAAAGTACAGCTATTTTTCCAAGTCTGCATATTAGGTGCATGCTGTGGTGTCACTGCCTGTGTTACACCAAGAGAGGGCACCACAGCCCATTGATCTTTTATTTTAGGATGCCTAAGAAAGGGGAAACTTCAGCAGCATTTTCAAGGGAATTTGTGTAAAGACCTTAAGAATCAAGCATCCAGATCAGAAAAGGTTGCAGCGCAAGTCAAAAAGAGTGTGGGGCACTGGAAGAAACCCTTATACTTTTCAAAAAAGGATTTCTCTTTTTTTTAAAAAAGGAATTTAAAATTCCTGAGACTTCAGATCTATCTCAGAAATGGTATGATATGTTAATTTCTGAATGAGATATGTTTTACGGTTTTGGTTTTTGGTTTTTTTAACTGTGGGTTAAGAACAAGGGGGAAAAGAGATTAGAGAGGAGGAAACGCGGAATAAAGAAAGGAAGATGGGGGGATGGGGAAGTAAAAATAAAAAGAGAAGAGAAGGGGGAGGGAAAATTGTTGGGAGAAAACATGGTTAATATAAAATGTGTTATTCAAGATGGGGAGTGGATAGAGAGAGAGGGAGAAAGAGGGACTGATTAAATGAATTATGAATGAGATACGTTTTACGGTTTTGGTTTTTGGTTTTTTTAACTGTGGGTGGTCTGGGCCTTTATATCCCCCTCCCACTTATATCAGAATAAAACCTGAAACATGAACCATTATGTGAACATGTCACTTAAATTTAATCTAGAACAGACTTGGGGGCGATTCAAATTATCATTTCAGGATATGGTTTGACAGAAGAACATCAGAAGTCTCCAGTCTTTTTTTAGGCCAGTGTAATTCTGGGAAGCTTTTCTGAGCACTCTCACAGAATAGTTGCTATGGTGGATGGGACTTTCCAGTTCATAAAATGGCTTCCATGTGGCTGTGGCCAATTGCAAAATGCCCATTTCCCAGGAGACAAAATGGTAAGTGTAAAAGATACATAATTTATCCAAAGCATAAGTGACAGGCAGAAGCTAAGCGGAAGTCTGAGTTGTAAAATGCTCTTTTGAACCCACAAGTGTTTTGTGATTGTTTTTCTCCAACACCTATTTCATAATTGTGAGAAAATGCTTCTCTGCTAAGCATTCTCTTTAATTCACTTCATTCATTTGCTCTTAAAGCAATAGGGATCTAGATAGCAAGGGTTTCCTATATGCTTCTAGAATGTTTCCAGTTTGTAGTCACTCATTCTGGGGATGTGTGACCAGAGGTCACATCATCTATGTTTGTAGACACATAAAAGATTCATCCCTCTTTTCTCTCTCTGTTTTTCCTTCCTTAAGCTGGTGAGTTCAGGCTCTGCTGAGCTGCTCCTCTTCTTGAGACTTTCCTGTAGTTAGCCAGGGCACAGGTATTAGATGTCTATATGTTTGAATGCACCTTTACATGTAATTAGTAAAGTTTTTATAGGAAATAAGACTAAACCGGTTATAATTTAGTCTTCATTAGCAGAATTATGCAGAGGAAGCGAGTTAAAGTTCTTTTCTGTTTAAGAACTCGTGGCTTGAAAATGCTTGATCCAATTAAATGCAAACACACACAGGTAGCTTGAATAAAGACTTAAAACTTTACTAATGACTTCTTCATCTACATTTCCATTGAGAGTTTGCTACCTTGACTAGCTAAAGAATTAGAGGATAATCTCTGGTATTGTATCACTCACCACCCTGTCTGGATAGTTGCAGAACATGCAGACTTCATAGGATAAGATTCATGAGAGTGCAAGGAAGGGAACAAAGAAAGACTAAAGTTGTCTCCTTCTCTTTCTGGGGAGACTTAACTTTCTTCCTATCAGGATACAGTTCTGGGTCACATGATCTGATGACCTGGGCACTATCATGCAATAAAAGCAGAGAAAGGAAATGTGAGAGATCTAGCATGCAAACAGGGGAGGAAGCCCTATGCTAACTAATCCCATTTGTTCTAACAACGAAATGGGGGGAGAGGATGCTGGTAATTTTCCAACAGTTTTTAGCTATGAACCTTGCATATTACTTCACTTTGTTAAAAGTAGTCTCAGAGAGACCCAAGAGATTCAGCACTTCCACTTGCGAAAGGAGACTGAATTATAATTGAACCAGTCTCCATCTCTCCCAGAAAAGGGATTAACACCCTGGGAATTTACCTCTAATCCAACAACAATGTATGTAACATGAGCAGAAAACAAACACAAAACAAAACAAAAAAATGAGGCACAGACAAGTAATTTGGCAGAGAAACTGAGAGCAAGAGAAAAATGTGTTCTGCATCCAAAACATCAAATCACACAGGAGAATACCCATTTTGTCATTGGTAGCTGGTAGTTTGCATGACAGTGGAGTGGTGAGTCAAGCCCAAATTTTAGTCCAAAGAAATCCAAGGTGCTGAACGCTGTTCCCAAAATAGGCTTAGAACCTTGGATAATTTGAACTAAACTCAGAATATATCCACTGCCGCATTGATATGGAAACCATTGGCTGCTGTTGCATTTCACTAAAGGCAAACCAGTGCTGCTTAGAGAAAAATGCATTACAGACAGGCAAAAGAAAGAAAGAAAGAAAGAAAGAAAGAAAGAAAGAAAGAAAGAAAGAAAGAAAGAAAAGGTGGGGGGGAAATACTGACTCACACAAACACCAGGCAAAACACCCAGAAAGAGAGAGAGACTTCAGCAAGACACATAACATACACCAAAACCAACAAACCAGTTAGCAGGCACATATCAAATCACAAACATTGGCCAACACACACACATACACACACACACACACATACATGCATGACACACACCCTTATGACACATCATGCTCTCTAGCTCCCCTGGGTGTTCCCTAATTTTCATCTTTTTTCTGGGTAATTAGGAATGGTTAAGACCAAATGGATAATAACCATGTTTATTTTCTAAAAATGCCTTTGGAATCCATGTAGGGCCCATTGGCATTCTTGGAAATGAAGATGGCACTGGAGGTCAGTGCTAGCCTTTGCAGCATGTCTCCACCTCTTCCTCCTCTTCTTCTTTTTCCTTACACATATCTCCCCACGGATCAAGCTGGGGAACATCAGTAGCATCAGTTAAAGGAGTATATAAAATCCAAAACGAATCAATAATCTGGATAGGCTTGGTCTTTACTGTTGTTTTAAACACAGTCAGCATATCCCGTGGATGAATTCACTCTGCTAAGTCATCTGGGCAGCCAAGGAAAGTGTCCTCTGGGTAACAATTGTTAGTCTAGTTTTGGCTGACTGAAGTGGATGTCCTCCTTGAGGTTCTGAGTCTACAGGGCAGATTATATGGTAGAAGGCAATGCTATAGGTAACTTAGACCCAGACCATGTAGGGCTTTATAGTAAGAGTCAACACATTGTACCCTGTCCAGAAAATAACTGGCAGTCAGTAGAGTGATTTTATTATTGGTATAATACAAGGACTTCTAGATGTTCCAGTTACCAATCTGGCTGCCGTGTTTTGAACTAACTGAAGTTTCCAAACTTGATACAGAGGGAACCCAATGTACAGTGCATTGCAAAAGTCCAGCCTTGAGGTTACTAAGAACATTCACTGCTATCTTTAGATCATCCAGTTCTAGGAAGCAAGGCAGCAGACATAACAGCTGAAGCTGATAGTAAGCAGTTATTAACATTTTAAATAAATAAAAATCAGGACATGCAGGGAAATTGACACCAACAGAGGTATCTGCAGACAAACCCAAATCCATGGGCCCTGTGGCTATTGGAAATGGAGGAATAAAACATGCAATCAAATCTTGGAAGAAACATGTTTGCCTTAATCCTACTGGTAGTCCCAACCAGAGCAGAGCCCTTGAAAAAAACTGTTGAATGAATCAACACATATAGATAAATTTCATTAATTCAACAGATCTACTCTATTTGAGATTACCAATAGGAATGAGGCCAGAATAAGTAACAAAATTACCTGTAAAGCATTAATTTTTAGATAACGAGGGCACAATTTTTTAAAACTGTAATGACTGGTAATGCTCCTATTTTTTCATGCAACTAATAATATTTATTTGCTAATCCTATACTGTTGTTGGGGGGGGGGCCTTTTGGAGTATTGTTTCAATTTTTATCCTTATTCACGTGGATGTGACATTTTTGCTCCCCGCAGGCACACGGGGTTGCAAAATTGCAGAAATACAGAACCAGATCTACAAGACAGGCATTTAATAACATTGACTTTTCCAGAAGTATAAACCATTTCCCCAGGTTTCAGGCGTTTGTCATGTACTGGGTGGGGAGGGAGACAACAATTGTTCCAATACATTTATTGCCAGGAGGGGAGAGCAATTGGACTGCTTTTTTGTCCCAGCAGATGTAATGCACTGTAAGGTAATGTAATGCATCAAGAAAAAGATTGTGTCATTTTCAGCAAGCAATGATATTGAGAAGCAGAAGCAACATGTTCTTTCTATCAGTATCTTTCAAGGCAGGAGGTGTATTTTGGAATTCAGTGCGATCAAGAAATACAAGAGATTTAAAATTAACTCTAACATCAATACATGGTCTGGGTACAGCATTGCCTTCTCAGAAAATACCCCAGACTTCAATTAATGCAAGCTTTTTTTTTAAAAAAAAAAATAACCTGAATGAGAGCTAAGGGAATTTTTAAAAAAATAATAATTAAGAAGTCACTTAAAAATAACACTAGTAAAGTTATAGAAGGAAGGAAGGCAGGCAGGCAGGCAGGCAGAAAAGGTATTTTTAAAAAATTCCAGTTTCTAAGGTTAAGGTAGTACATTCACTGGCTCTACCAGAATCAAAATCAGAATGAAGACACAAAGGCCATGGAACTGTTTAGTCAGGCACACCTTTCACCAGCCCCAGGACTCATTGTATTATTGCAGGAGCTGCTGCAATAGATGCTTCATTGGGAAATGGGCACATAGCCAGATGTTTCTCTGATCACTTCCATTCTCCACTAGCAAAAGGAATGGCCATGGAGGATGACTATTGCAACAACACAGTGAATATTATGAATGGGTGCTTGGCCATTGCAGAAGCAAGTGGGGAATACCAATCATTGCAAAAAGAAACCAAAAAAACCCCCAAACATATTCAAGCATAAGGTGGAATTACAGGATGCCAGCTCAAATGAAACTACTCAGGGACTACACAAGTATATATACTCTGTCTCACTTCCATGCCACCAGATCCTCTGAAGATGCCAGCCACAGATGCCGGTGAAACGTCAGCAGCAAAAACTAATAGAACACAGCCTCAAAGCCCGGAAAACCCACAACAACCTATCAAATAAAACCGACGGCTAGAGTTCTCTTGGTGCACTAGGCCACCAGTTGCACTTTTTGTAAAGTCACAGGCAAAATCTGCCAGCTCTGAGCAGCCTACTTCACCAGTGCCTTCCTTCTCCCTGCTGTCATTGGTACACTGCTTGGGCTTGTACATTGTGCTCTTCAAGAGTTGGGCTTATGAAACATTAGCCTGGGATTGGACTAGAGGCTTAGTTCCCTTTTGCAACAAGGGCTTGGTCAGCGTGCAACTTACAACACAAAAGAAATGAATACACAGTGTATATATATATGGTGATGCAATGATACAAGGCTGCAAAGCAAAACTCCTAGGTATTGGAACTCCCTCCCTTGCTATCCTGTCATCAACTGAAAACTTTTCTAGGCTTTTAAAACATTTTAGGAATTGACTGCATAGGTTTTGAATGATATTCTGTTCTGCTGATTTTTTATCTTTTGTTTTTTAATGGATTTGTTTTAAAGAGTTTTAATTCCATGTAATGCTTAATTGTATTTTAACAGTACAATTTCTTCCAAATTTGAAAAAAAGGTAGAATCTAAGTAACATCAGAAACAATAACTTTTAAAATGTTTTTTACTGTAGATGTTTTAAACTTCTGCAAGCCATATTGAATCCTAGGACTGAGTAAAAATGTTGGATGTAGATGAGTTCTAACCATCCTCACCTTCATCTAATCAAATTTGTCCAATGTTCTTTAGATATACAATGAGAATATACCTGTTAATGTAAAATACAAAATCTTGCATATTTTGAAATTGATTGGTTTGTGTGCCTTCTGTTGAAAAGTTTATATGCCTCATATTTGGGAATTAATTGTTCTTTATATATAGGTGTGGGGCCTGGTTTTCACATAATGTTATTTACTCTACCTTGGGATTCATTGTGGATAAAAATCAGTCTATAGATTTTTTTTTAAAGGCAACTGGCAAATGCCCTGATATATTTGTTAATTAGTATCAAGGGAATGGGTGCTGCATTTAAAGTCCAACATTTAAGTGACTTAGTTGAGTGCCTACATGTCAGTTTGTGAGATTGGCTTTATTTCTAGGAAAAGATGTTTTTCTCAAGTTCAACTAGAAGTGAGTAAAGAAAGAAGATGTCAGTTTTCAGAGCCTTCCATCCTGCCCACAGCGCATGTGACCCATGAAAATCTACCAAGCATCAGGAAAATTAGGCTTTTTATGAAGCCATCCATCAACAGCAGTGGGAATCTAATTGTTGGGGCAAATAGCTTTGGAAGGTTAATTTTTGGCAACTCCCAAAATTTATCAGGTTCTGATTGGCTGGGTGGGGCATTTCTGGGAATAGTAATCTGAAAGATAACTCCCCAGAACTCTGTTGCACCATCCATCTTTCTGTTGTGTGTTCTATGTAACAGTAGAGAATAGGGAAGAGGCTTTGGTCCATCCAAGTTTTGTCTTATACCCCCCCTCCCCATACACAATGCTGACTGATGTCATTCAAAGGTCATCTAGGAGGGAAAGTAGCTGTTAGGATAAAGAATTCCCTGCCCTTGACATGTGTGGGCCTTCCCTATGGAGTTGATTTTCCCATCTCCTGAGAGCAAAAGAAATAGGAAAAGAATTCTTCCTTATAGATCAGGGGAGAAACACTCTTCTAAGGGCCTTTCTGCACTAAACTGTTATAGTGCTATTATTTCACTTTCAACATCCTGTGGAATTCTGGGGTTTGTAGTTTACTGAGGCCAAAGAGCTCTCTGGCTGAGAATTCCAAATGCCCCACCCTAAACTGCAAACCCCAGGATTCCACAGGATCTTGAAAGTGGAGTAATAGCACTATAATAGTGCAGCGCGGAAATGACCCAAGTTGAAAAGAAGTCTTTCTTCTCAGCAACCTTTCAGATGCAAAAACCTGCCAGAATAACAAAAAGAGAGGCTTGCTTGCAGATGGAAAGACCTCGGGAAGAGGTTCTGCCTGCCTACCTTCCCTTGGTCGGGAGATCCAGCTTTGTCTTGGGAGTGGCCACCCAGAAAGCTCAAATATCAGGAGGACACGCGCCTAACTCTCTCCTGCAGAAACGAGAAGACTGTAAGAGCTTAAGGGTGAATGTTAAGGTAATTTACTGGTTTGCACTTTTCTGAGCTTTCCTAAGATCAGACAGCCAGCCCAGTTGGTTTAAACGAGATACATCAGGACACAACCCCAAAAGAGTGTCTTGTTGTTGTGTACCTTCAGGTCGTTTCCCACTTATGGTGACCCTACTGCCAATCTATCACTGGGTTTCCTGGGCACAGAGAGTGTATGAGGCGCCCA
Organism: Ctenosaura bakeri; assembly: GCA_948474755.1. Taxonomy (NCBI): domain Eukaryota; kingdom Metazoa; phylum Chordata; class Lepidosauria; order Squamata; family Iguanidae; genus Ctenosaura; species Ctenosaura bakeri. Next base: position 188,949 of record CAOLHI010000999.1, on the reverse strand, counting down.
AAGTCACTCAGTGAGTTTCACAGGCCAAGCCCAGGATGGTACTTCAATAGTCAAACCACTACACCAGGCTGGCCTCAGAAAGAGTGTAACATCTCAGATACTAAAGGATAGGAATGCACATGTGCAAATACGCACGTTGGAATAGCGGGGTGGTCCTGTCAACAGGCGAAAGGTACAATTCGTTGGCGGGGTGGGGGTGGGAAGTGCAGCTTCTCCGTTAAAAATTTCTTACTTGCGATGGTTCTCCACTCCTTCCTGGTTTAATCTTTGTCTTTCCGCCACCAGAAGGAGCCGCAAAAAGACGTTTCTAGTTTCTCCCTCCAAAAACCTATCGCTCTCCTTTGGCCAAAGTACAAGTATTCAGACCGTGGGAAAAACGAAAAGGCAGTTATCTATCATGTTCCTCTGTCTTCTTTTCTTCTTCTTTTCTTTCCTTCCCTTTTCTTTGAGAGGGGGATGGGCACTGGTTTCCAATATTCATGGTGACCATGACGTTATCTTTTAATTCAAACCTTTCTACCAGCAATGCCCTTTTTTTTTTTTTATCGAAATGTGCATGAATGCCAGTGTTCACGGTCTGGAAGGAAGTCTTGTGGCTTGGGGAAGGTCTGGGATTTTGAATCTTGCGATATGACTTTTATTTCGTTTCGCCCTCCTTTCAACGAACCAGCAAGAAAACTTTAAGAAAGAGTGGAATCCTTATATTTGCCTGATCAGTCTGTACTAGCCTGTTATAGTGCTATGATTCCACTTACAACATCCTATGGAATCCTGGGGTTTGCAGTTTCGGATGTTGCAAGTGGAATCATAGCGCTATAGCAGGCTAGTGCGGAAGTCTCACAGTGGGACTTGCTCCCGGCTAGCCATGGGAGTGTAGCGGTTTGACCAAAGACTACGACACTGGAGACCAGGGTTCATTCCCTGCTCGGCCATGGAAATCCACTGGGCGGCTTTGGGCGCATCACACACTCTCAGCCCCAGAAAATCCCAGGATAGTTCCCCCTTAGGCTTGCTGATAAGTCGGAAACGATTTGAAGGCACACAACAACTGTCTATAGGTGTTCCGGCAAGAAGTCCCACTGAACCCAATAATGTTTATTTCTGAATAGGACAGTGTGTATTGTCTCCAGAACGCACTGTAAGAACTGAAATGCCAGCGTGTTTTCTCCATTGATCCCAACAGCTTCTTGAATTTCAGTCTCAGCCATCTCTTGGAATCTGAAGTAAATATTTTGCCTGGATTCTCTTCCTGGTGACATTCAAGAACCTACTCCTCTGCCCAGGTCTTCACTGTTTTGGAGCCAGGGATATAGGTGGGACTATTAACATAATAAATATCCTACAGCGTAAATCCTGCAAGTATTTACTCAGAAGTAATTGCTATGTGTTACCTGTGGTTTACTCTCCAGTAAGTCTCTATACGACTGCAGGCTTCTGAACTTCAACAACTCCAAAAATTCTTCTTTTCCCCCCCAAATATGCCCAAGGGGATTGTAGATAACCATTTTTCTCGTAGCTGTGAGGCGCCAACAAAACTGACAGTCGTGAGAGAGAAAAAGGGTGGCTCCTGGATACACATCTAGGCAGTAAATGTCCTAACGCTGACGAGCAAGCAAATTGTACAACGTGAAATTCACATTTCTAGTAATTACTTATTGACTCACAATAAATTTTCTAATTACTTAGGAAGAAGTAAGTTGCATAAAATTGATGAAATATACCTTTCTCAATTCCAATTTATGATTATAGGGGGCAGGGAGGGCTCCACCAGTTGTGTTCAAACCACTGTGCCTTTCGTTCACTGTGGAATTGTATTCCCAGACTTTGGAAGCCAAGAGCAAGAGCCAGTGTGACTTTTGTTCACAGTGGCTGTGCATTGTGATTTTTGTTCTCATTAACTTCAGTTCCAAAATCTATTTTAGGGCTGATGCCTTCAGTAAACTCATTACAAGAGAGCAAAATAGATGTGCCAAGTTCTTATTCTCCAAAGGTCAAAAGTTGTGCATCTTGTTCCGGGCCCTGACCTTCTCTAACAAACTTGCCGTTATATAGACACACACACCCCTAATACCCTCAACAAACACCTTTACGTTCAGATGGGTTTAAATAGTTTTCGAATACCCTTGTTCGCAAAGAGAGAGAGAGAGAGAAGACAGACAGACAGACAGACAGACAGACAGACAGACAATACCTGGAATTGACTGCCTTAATTGCAGGGGTGCTTCTTAGTTTTGACTGAGAGCTTAAAGACAGTTCCGAAGCCAAGCTGATGGTTGACGGCAACGGAGGTGGGGGGACCCACTGCTTCACAGCGACACTTTTAGTCTGTCGCCTTGGGATTTTAGGAAAAAAACCGGAGCGGGAAATGCGGAGTGGGACGCAGACTCTCAGCCCTCAGCAAAGGGTTCTTTCTTCCCTTCCGCTTTGATCTGCCAACTTAATTTATAGTTCTACAGATTCAACAAAACATATTGCGGGGAAGTCAAAGAACAAAAGAGAAACCTCATCAGCCCCCGCCATCCCAAATTATTTTAAGGTTAGTTGGAGGGAAGGGATGTGGCTGAGGCTTTAGAAGCTCTGGTTAGAAGTTTCTTTCTTTCTCTCTCTCTTCTCATGTTTCCTTACCTGCTTCCATCCCTGCTGCTTCGTTTTGCAAAAGGGAACGCTGCCGGCGTGCGCTGTATTGAGTGTCTGCCAGCATGTCTGCACGGGACAGCCCAAAGAGGCAACGGGCATTTTGGGGAGGAGGAAGAGCATGTGGCCAAGCGCCTTGCTTTGACCACAAAGGTCCAACCATGCGCCAGCGTCTCCTCGCGGATCTCTCCCCGCGCAACCTGCAACCCACGGCTACGTCGCCAAGCAAGAGGGTGAGCGGGCATTGCCAGAAGCTGGAAGGAAGATGAATGGCCGCAGCCGCCTGGGATGAGGACGAGAGCCCTACAGTGACGCTCGCAGCTTCTCGAAGTGTGTTCTGACCCTCCAGATTTTGGAATAGTTTGAGTGTCTCTGATTTCCCACGTATGTGGAAGAACCCGCGTGGTTTGAACTTTCGACTGGGACTCTGGGGACAAGGGTTCGAATCTCTCCCGCTCGGCCCTGGAAACTCACTTGGTAGCCTTAGGCAAGTCACACTCTCTCAATCCTAAAAGAAACCAAAGGCAAACCCTATCTGAACAAACTTTGGCAAGAAAACCCCGTGATGGGTTCGCATTAGGGTTGCCATAAGCCGGAAACGACTTGGAGGCACCCAACAATAACAACGTATGTCGAAATGGGGCGTTCAGCCTGAAGGAGTTGGAAACATCAATTTGAGGAGGACAAACGCAGGTTTCTTTTCTCCCCTCCCGCATTTTGTTTAAATGAGATTTAATTTTGAAAACATTTCTCTATAATTTAAAACCATTTTTTTTTTCGTTAGATTAAACGCCCACGTCTAGGGAAGCGAGAATCAATGCCCAAATTTCAAGTTGAAAATATACTATAATTGGAGCATCACACAAGAATAAAAAGGAGATCGCTTGTTCAGGAGAATGATTGTGTTTGGCCTCGGCAAGTCACACTCTCTCAGCCTCAGAGGAAGGCAAAGGCAAATCCCCTCTGAACAAATCTTGCCAGGAAAATCCCCTGATAGGGTCTCCGTAAGTCGGAAACGACTTGAAGGCAGACAAGGACAATAACGAAGGTACCACAAAATTCGTGTATTCTTCGGCATTTAGTGGTTTCCCTTTCCTAGATTACTGTACACTTGATGGTAGCAGAATGTATAACTTTTAATCAAAAACATTGTCCCGGAGGAGATGCTACAGGTTCCGGCCTATCATCCGTGTAAATAGCGCGAGAATGTCCGAATCAGGCCAAAGTGCCATTTCCGCACTAGCCTGTTATAGCGCGATGATTCCACTTTCAACATCCTCTGGAATCCTGGGGTTTGCAGTTTCGGGAGGGGCCGGCCGGCCCCTCCCGAAACTGCAAACCCCAGGATTCCAGAGGATGTTGAAAGTGGAATCATCGCGCTATAACAGGCTAGTGCGGAAATGTTAACGAAAATCAGTGATGCAATATTCTCATGAGGAGGATCGGAGTGGGGCAGCTGTACCGAAACGTTGACCAGAGCTGGCTTTTTTCGGTTTCATTCTCAACAATGCTTCAGGGCTTTTAAAACACACAGACACACGCAAGCACACGAACAGGCGTGCGGGCGCACACATACACAGAGAACAAGGTAAAGCCAGGTGGGTTTTCTTTTGCCTTTTTGGAAAGGTTCGTTTCTGCCTCTCTCTCCAGCTTGATCCGCTCGGGAGGCCTTTGTCACCCGATGAAAGATGCTTTGTATGGCCTGCGGCCATCCAGGCCCAGGCAGAGGCTTCATCTCATTGGACAGCTGGTTCTTCGGCCGATGACCCGCCCATTCCATTGGCGTCGCTGCCTCCCCACTGGGGCGCCAAGCAAAGTGAGTGTCCCCTCCCAGCCCCCGACGGTTCCTCGGAGAGACGAATGACTCATCCGTCAAGCCCCCGCTTTGGGGACTGAACTTGAAACTTGCTGAGATTTGCGGATGTGCAGTGAACCGCGGAATGAACTTTGGTAGCTAGGCCAGAACCCTGAAACCTGATGAATGACTTTTGTCATAATATATATACAGATACATACATAAAACTGCAGATCTCTCGAGGGTTAGGAGCGAGAGCCAAAAACACTTACGCCGGCAACCCGGACCTGGCGTGTGAAACGCCTCCTCTTTTACAGGTCTCAATGTGAGCTAAGCTTGGGGTCCATTTTTCCTTCCAAGCAGGCTTTAATGGCATGGGGGTGCTTGCCTTGGAGGTCAACCTGTGGGCTGCTTTCATTTGCAATCCAGATTTTAAAACTTCCCACCCAGAGGAAAACTGTGTATTTTGGTTAAAATGAAATATGAATTGAAATGGTATAGGTGGGACTATAATTTAAAAGATCCACTGTATGGAAGGCACTGGTGGTGTTGGACCAGTCATGGTTTCTATCTCTAACCCACAAGTGCCTTGATGTCGGTTCCTGTATGGCAGGGGGTTGGACTGGATGGCCCCTGTGGTCTCTTTCAGCTCTATGATTCTATGACACAGACGTTGTGAGAATAAAGTGAAGAGAACTGCATAGGCTGCATTGAACTCAGTTGGAGAAAAGAGGAGGAGGGTAATACCCTATGTACTCAGTTTCTCCTGAGGTCCAAGATAATAATCCTTTGTCTGGACTCTGTACCACTGTGGTTTAGATGTGGGAGTTCACACGAAGGCATTCTCTTCTATCATATCTATCTTTACCGACAGTGTTACGTGCATTCAAATAAACTCTGACTTATGATGATCTTGACAAAGGGAAGCTGACAGATAGTGACTTGCCTAAGGTGGGTTTCCCTGGCTGAGTGGGGATTCAAAACCAGGGTCATTTCCGCACGAGTCTGTTATAGCGCAATGATTCCACTTTCAACCTCCTATGGAATCCTGGGGTTTGCAGTTTCAGGAAGGGCTGGCTGTTTCGGGAGGTGCCATAGGAGGTTGAAAGCGGAATCATCGCGCTATAACAGACTCGTGCGGAAATGGCTCTGGTATCCCAAAGTTCTAATCCAATACTTACACCACTACACTATGTTGGCTCTCATATACAACTGTGTTGTTGTTGTGTGGCTTCAAGTTTTTTCTGACTTACAGTGACCCCAAAGTGACTCTCCCCCAAGGTGAACAAAGGGTTTTTCTGGGCCTAAGAGTATATAACACATCTAAGGTGACTCAATGGGTTTCCATGGAGAGTGTGGATTCCAATCCTGGTTTCCAGGGTCATAGTCTGATGCTTGAACACTACAACATGCTGGCTCTCTGCAGTACAACTGTATGTACATGCCGTCAGTTTAGCAAGTGAAGAGAAGGCTAGATTAAAACCCTTTTCCCCAACTTCTACTTTTCTATGCGTATGGCCTTTTGTTGTGGGGGAATATTGAACCCTTTGAATCCAAATCTCAGTTTGTTTCAACTGATCATGTCCCGACATGGTTCACCTCCATGAGAACTCTACCCAGAAAGTATAAACAGGGATCTGAGATGTTCTAGGTACAAATCTGAACTCACTAGGTGGCCTGGACAAGCCCTTGCTAGTCCTTATTCTTCAAGAGTTCCTTTATTAATGGTCAGATTAATGGCTCTGCACACTGAGTGCTATTATTATAAACAATTAAGGCAGCCTAGGATTAGGTATGCATGCCAAAGGCTTAAATCCTTTTGCTTAAAAGGAGAGGGGGAATTATTATTTTATTGAGAGCAAACTGTTCTTATAAGGCATCCCACAAGCTGGGGTTGGAAACTACTCTGATGTTCTCAATTAATCTTCAGAGCAGCCAGGCTTTGGGTCTGAGGCCCAAGAACAGAGAGAGTTGACATTAGTTCCTTATTTCCTGTTCAACAAGAGTTTTTGAAAAGTTGGATTTGGGGTATAGAGTCATTTGCACTTCATGGTTTTATTCATCTTGATGATTTAGTTCTCTTTCAAAACTTGGGGCAAACAAGGGACTGGGAATAAGGAATCAACTTCAGCCTTGTCAAGAAATGTTTCATGGAACCAAAGCTTGGTCTTTATTCATGGAGAGTCCTTCAGGTCTCCATGGCCAGGATGAGGAGTTTACCTGGAAAAAAAATTGACTTATTATATTACTAGTAGTAGTATTATATGAACACTGCCATAATAAAGGGAGGATGGGTGTTAGTTACTGGCACCCCCAGTTCATCAACCCATGCACTGATTAAGAAACAGAATGGGCCTCTTTAGGTAACTGAGAACATCAGCATATTTCAAAAGCATTTATTGTGTTGCTTTATCATGTGGTGAGATGACGGAGGAAGAAGGAAGCTTGTTAAATTCATGTTTAGTCATGCTTAGGGTGGACTCACTGAAATCAAAAGGTGCCAATAGGTCTACTCTAAGTATGATTTAGCTTAGAACTTGTTCAGTTTCTGCAGCATTGGCTTTGTTGTTGTGTGCCTTCAAGTCATTTTTGACTTACAGTGACCCTAGGGTGAACCTATCACATGGTTCTCTTAGCATGATTTTCTCAGAACCCTAGGTCTGAGAGTGTGATCTGACCAAGATCACCCAATGGGTTTCCTTGGCCAAGTGGGGATTCAAATCCTGGATAGGTTTCCTGTATACCTGTACCCTATACATACTGTTTCTACAACCTTTACCATTGTAACATCACCCATTGTGGGGATATATCTAAGCAACCACACTGGGCCTTTCTGCACTACACAGTTATAGTGCTATTATTCCACTTTCAACATCCTATGGAATCCTTGGGTTTGCCCTTTAGGGAGGGTCATTTAGAATTCTCAATCAGAGAGCCCTTTGGCCTCAGTAAAGGACAAACCCCAGAATTCCACACGATATTAAAAGTGGAATAATAGCACTCTAACAGTGTAGTGCGGAAAGGCCCACTGTGTGACCAGAGACCTTCCAGGTGTGCTTACAAGCACATAAAAGATTCCTTCCTCTTTTCCTCTCTCCTTCTTCTTCCTCCCTCAAGAAGGTAAGTGCAGGCTCTGTAGAGGTGCTCCTCTTCCTGAAAGGTTCCTGTAGTTAGCCAGGACTTAGGCATCACAGGTATAAACGTTTGAATGTACCTTTAAATGTAATTGGTAAAGTTTTTAGCTATCAAGTTTGCATACAGGCTGTTGGCCTTACTTTATTAAAACTAGTCTTGGAGAGACACAAGAGATTCAGTGCTTTGAACTTTGTTAAGGGAGGCTGAGTCTTAATTAAATCAGTCTCCATGTTTTGCATGGAGCCCAAGGAATCTACTTCTAATCCAACAAACTGGCCAGTTTGGACTCTTACTCTGAATCTTCCAGTATTTTTTCTGAGACCACATTGTTGCTGCTGATTCATCAAACCTGCAAAGAGTCCCTGCATTCCTACTTAAGGGTAGATGATTTAGCAATAATGGAGGTTGCTAACCCTAGTTCTCAACATGGAGAAGCTAAAAGGCAGAAACTATAAAATTTGGGCTTGGAATATTGAAATGTACTCAACAACAACTGTCTTGTTCAATGTTATGAAAAAGAAAAGACTTACTGGGGCAGGGGAATTTTGTAGGAAAATGAGATTAAAACTGTTAGGATTCAGCCTCCATTTAGCAGAGTTACACAGAGAAACGTTTAAAAGCTTGTCTAATGACTTGTGGCTTAGACTGGCTGATGCAATACAACACGAACACAGGTAGCTTTGAATAAAGGATTTAAAATACTTTACTAATAGCTTCTTCCTTTACATCAGTATTGAGAGCCTGCTACCTGTCTAACTAATGAATAGGGGAATCTTCGGTCTTAACTCACTATTCTTCTTGATGGGACTCCGAAGCATGGGAAGAGTTCAGAGGAAGCAGCCATGAGAACAAAGAAGATCAGAGAGAGGGAGAGAAGGGGTCTTAACTTTTTATAAGACCAATGACCCAAGCACAGTGCTGGGTCACATGATCTCATCACCTGAGAACCAAAGGTATTTATGATCATGCAATAAAAGACAGAAAAAGGCAAATGAAGATCTGGCATGCAAGAGACAAAAGAGGGAGCCCTATCTGGCTATTTGCCCACTTGTTCTAACAACAAGTTGCGGGGGGAGAGAATGCTGAGATTTGTTTTTCCCAACAAATTTCAGATACAATTTGATATAAATGATGAAAAGGCAAAATCTTATATAAGCCTGACAGTAGATATTAGCCTAATCTATCACATTCAGAATTTAAGCAGTGCAAAAGCGGTATGAGACAAGTTAAAGGAATTACAATAGGTCCCCCTTAATTGTGTGTGGGGGATATGTTTTGAAACTTATCCTGGATAGGAAAAAAAGCAAATAACACCAAATGCTATTTTTTTTAGAAATGAGATGAATAATGGGTTCTCTTAGACTTATCAAGATTGCCAGCATCACCACTCTTGAGCTTTGGGACCATTACAAACAGTACAAGGACTCAAGCAGAAGAATTTCATGAAAGACTATATTAGACAAGGGGAGAGCCAGTATAGTGTAGAGTTTTGGGTATTAGACTACAATCCTGGAGACTAGGGTTTCATTCCTCATTCGGCCAACATAACCCACTGAGTCACCTCGGGCATGTTGCACACTTTCAGCCCCAGAAAACCCTGTTAATAGATTTACCTTAGGGGTCACCACAGGTAAGAAACAACTTGAAAGCACGCAACAACAGCAAACTTGATAAGGACAAAAACTTTACTGTGGAAGCACAAGAATTTTGCAGAAGGACATTGTACTACAATCAGATCACAAAGAGTAACTGAGACCCATATTAAGAAAAGTGGTATGTGTTAGAGTAGGCATAGTACTGAACACACAGAGGAAACATGAGACAGTATGGATGCCATGAGGCAGCTGGATACCATGAGTGAACAAGATGCCATTTGCTTCAATTTTTCATTCTCTGACATTTTCCATGTAATAAGGCATGTATTGTATTGTATTTCACTTTATTACTTTGATTTCTATTTTATTATTATTAAATTCAAAGTAGCATTTTTGAATCACTTCTCATCACTGGTAACTGTAAGTGCATATACCAATCACTCATTGTGGGGGACCTACTGTATATGATTCTCTAAGCAAGAGTACCCAGTCTTTACCAGTTGTGTGGCTTATAAACACAAAATTGAAAAGCTCTCCATTTTTGAATGAACATGATACTGGCTGGTTTTTTTTAAACTCCTGGAGAATCTGTCTCAAAATCTTTGAAGCTTGAACAGTTTATTGTGAATCTTCCAAAATAATAATCTCCAATAATTAAGACATAAATCTTGAAACAACAATTGCTGAAATATTGGAGTATGAACAGAGACAGAGCCTTAGGGAGAGCCATTCTGAAGTTCTCCAACTGCAAAGGAATTAGCTCAGTTAGCTGAGGAGAATTTGAAGTGAATGACTGTACAACCTTCAGAACTATACGGAGGAAATTTAGCATCTCAAAGGCCAAGAGCCTGCAAACAGGCCACATTCCAAGTAACCAGTTAAAAATAGTAAGATTTTAGCTCAAGAGATAAATCAAATTCAAAATATGATTTGATCTGGTCAACGAAAAACTCCTATGATTTCTGAGAATCATAGTTTAAGTTCAATTCTTATTGACAGTGGAGTGACAAGGAGCTTTTCACAGACCTTTTCCCAAACATAAAATTTCCTGTTCACCTTGCAAATGGCAAATAGATTAAGGCAGAAGGAAAAGGCACAGCAGTTTGGCAAATAAGACTTGGCACAAACAGGATGGGGACTTTACAAGTTCTTGATGCTTCTGTGTACCAGATCTAAAAGCCTCATTCTTCAACAACTGCCAGAGGTAATTAGATCCTATTCAGGAAGAAGAACTGTTTTGGCTTTCACAGGAGACATTTAATATTTAAAGGAGTTTAGGGGAATGACTGTCATGAAATGGATGTTGCTGCTCCTGTTGCAAATAATGTGATTCAATGCAACTATAAGGACTGAGTCTGTGGCACCACAGACAGGCTATTGCAATGCAGAATACATTTAAAAACTAGCTAGTCAGAAACTTGCAAGAGACTTCAGTTTCAAAGCTGAAGTCTTTTAAGGGCCAAGGGACCCAAGGCCAAGGGACCTAGGCCAAGAGACCCAAGACTTCATTTGCCAGTCACTGAAAGATAATTGACCAAACTACTTGATCTTCCTCAAACTGATCTCTACTGCCCATTCAGCATTAAACCTGCAAGTGGAAATTCCTACTTCATGGCCATTACTGATGACTTTAGTAAATATATTTGTCCTTAAAAAGAAAAGTCAAGTATTCGCAATATGCAGCTATTTTAATCATGTCTCCAACAAATTTGGCTACAAACCCAAGAGCCTATGCACGACAATGGCAGAGAATTTGTCACACTGAATGTGATGAAAATTTTAAAAGAGCTTGACATAGAGCATCAAACCAAACAGGCTTACATCCTGAAGCAGAATGGTATAGCCAAGAGGTTAAATAAAAAGAGCCGTCAGTATCTATGCTTTTAGAAACCAATATGATCAAATGCTACTTGTCTCAGGCTATACTGACTGCAATGTATTTAGATAACAGGTTGCCAACTAAATGCAGAGATGCAGCTCCTTACCAGTTATGACATGGAGCCAGACCTAATCTAAGTTATCTCAAAGTTTTGGGAAGTAAAGCATATACCTATATTCCCAACCAGAAGAGATGCAAGCATGACAGTAGAAATGAGGAGGGAATCTGTATTTTAATGCTTACAGGATTCTAGAACCTAATGGGCCTACAATAAAATTATCAAGTACTGTTTTTGTGGATGAAAAACCAAATTCCAAATCTATTCTCATCCAAGATGTCTGTCCAGATTTGTTTGCAGGGGAAAGAAACCATCTGCAACCAGAGTGTGGAGAGCTCTTCCATCTTTGCATCCTACTGGCACTCCCAGCACTTCCAGAGCACCTGAGCCACAAGAGGCTGCTAATGGACCTTTCAAGTGACAAGGAACTGAATGGCAAACCAGAGGCAGAGCCAACTATCCAAGTCAGTGAGAGCATCAGAGCTCCAATAGAGTTGTGCTACCTATCAGATTCTCCTATCTAGCCACAGAGAAGAAGCTTCCATAACCTTCTAATCTGCAAAAGATCAAGAGATTACCAGAATCAGATACTGAGAAGGGGGTGCAACCTGGAAGTGAAGACATGCACTCTTTGTATTAAGATGAAACATTGACAGAATCACCCAAAGGTAGAAAGACAGTTGGCTGTAGATGGGGCCTTACCACAAAGCAGGGTGCAGAAAGGCAGATGTAAAGTAAGACTTGTAGCAAATGGCTATAATCAAAGATATGGTGAAAACGATAAAGAAACCTTTGTTCCAATAGTCATCAACACAACTATAACAACTCTCCTAAGTGTTGCTGCCTCAAATCAAATGCATATTCAACCTCTAAACGTTAAAATAGCCTTCCTGTATGCTAATCTAGATGAGGAATTTCCCATGAAACAGCCTCTGAGATTTCAAATTCCAGGGAAGGAACATCTTGTGCACAAATTATAAAGGAGAATTTATGGCTTGAAGCAGGCTGCCAGAGCATGGAAGGAGAAGCTGAACCAACTTCCTTTAAAAGAAGAGTTCCTTTCAGTCATTGTTGCCAGATGTGTACATAAAGGGCTAAGAAATAATAAGTGGACTTACATTACAAGCTATGTAGATAATCTTATCCTCTGCAGTCAAGACAAGACAGACAGTGAAGAGATAATTCAAAATCTCAAGAAAGAGAAAGCAGTGAAGGACCTTTCTTCCTTAAAGGCAGAAGATAACAAAACCTTGGTCTAAAAGGTGCTAAAGTCATGTAGTCCCCAGTGGTAGTGAGTTTCTTATGAAACATGGAAAAATTCTGAACCTTTAAGAAATGCTGACAAGTACAGGACTGCAACTGGCAAGCTTGTATATATTGCTAATTTCACCAGGCCTGACATTGCAAATGTGTTGGAAAAATTCCAGTATTCTCTCTACCCCCTGCATCTTGTTCTTAGAGCAAGTGGGCATAGCTAGCATAGGGCTTCCTTTCTCTTTTGCATGCCCAAGCTCCACCATTTGCCTTTCTGTCATTTAATTGCATGATCATAGAATCATAGAATCATAGAAATGTAGAGTTGGAAGAGACCACACGGGCCATCCAGTCCAACTCCCTGTCATGCAGGAACACCCTCAAAGCACTCCCGACAGATGGCCATCAAGCCTCTGCTTAAAAACCTCCAAGGTAGGAGACTCCACTACTCTCCGAGGCAGCAGATTCCACTGCCGGACAGCCCTGACTGTCAGGAAGTTCTTCCTGAGGTTCAGGTGGAATCTCCTTTCCTGCAGCTTGAATCCATTGCTCCTTGTCCTGGTTTCTGGAGCAGCAGAAAACAAGCCCCTTCCTTCCTCTACGTGGCATCCCTTCAAATATTTAAACATGGCTATCATGTCCCCTCTTAACCTCCTTTTCTGCAGACTAAACATACCCAGCTCTCTCAGTCTATCCTCATAGGGCATGTTTTCCAGGCCTCTCACCATTTTGGTCACCCTCCTCTGGACTTGCTCCAGCTTGTCAATATCCTTCTTGAATTGGGGTGCCCAGAACTGGACACAGTATTCAAGATGGGGTCTAACCAAAGCAGAGTAGAGTGGTACCAGTACCTCCCTCGATCTAGACACCATACTCCTGTTGATGCAGCCGAGAATTGCATTGGCTTTCTTGGCTGCCGCATCACACTGCTGACTCATGTTCAGCTTGTGGTCTATGAAGACTCCTAGATCCCTTTCACACGTACTGCTATCCAGCCACGTGTCCCCCATCCTATATTTCTGTATTCCATTATTTCTGCCTAAGTGTAGGACCTTACATTTCTCTCTGTTGAATTTCGTTTTGTTCGCCCTGGCCCAGCTCTCCAATCTATCCAGGTCATTTTGAATTTTGATCCTGTCCTCTGGCGTATTAGCAACCCCTCCCAATTTGGTGTCATCTGCAAATTTGATGAGCATGCCCTCTATTCCTTCATCTAAGTCATTGATAAAAATATTGAACAGCACTGGGCCCAGGACAGAACCTTGTGGCACCCCACTAGTCACTTCTCTCCAGGATGAAAAGCAGCCATCCGTGATCACCCTTTGGGTTCGGTCGGTCAACCAATTACATATCCAATTAACAGTAGCCCTGTCTAGCCCACATTTTACTAGCTTCGATGCAAGAATGTCATGGGGAACTTTGTCAAAGGCCTTACTGAAATCGAGATATGCTACATCCACAGCATTCCCTTCATCTATCAAGCTAGTAACTCTATCATAAAAAGAGATCAGATTAGTCTGGCATGACTTATTTTTGAGAAATCCATGTTGACTTCTCATGATTATTGCGTTGTTTTCTAAATGATTAGAAACTGAACGCTTAATTATCTGCTCCAGGATCTTTCCGGGTACCGATGTCAGGCTGACTGGGCGATAATTATTTGGGTCCTCTTTTTTTCCCTTCTTGAAGATGGGGATAACATTTGCTCTCTTCCAATCTGCTGGAACTTCTCCTGTCCTCCAAGATTTCTCAAAAATTATAGCAAGCGGTTCCGAAATGACCTCTGCCAGCTCTTTTAATATCCTAGGATGCAATTCATCTGGCCCTGGAGACTTGAATTCATCCAATGCGGCCAGGTATTCCTGTACCACCTCTCTACTTATTAAGTGCCTCATTTCCTCTGCTTCCTCCCCTGCTCCCCTACCGCCAGGTTGAGTGCTTGTATCCTTCTGGGAAAATACGGAGGCAAAGAAGGTGTTAAGTAGCTCTGCCTTTTCTCTCCCCCCTGTGAGTAATTCGCCATCTTCTCTGCGTAGCGACCCTACTGTCTCCTTCTTTTTCCTTTTGCTGCGGACATATTTAAAAAAACCCTTTTTATTGTTTTTAATGTCTCTGGCCAGCCTAAGTTCGTTCTGTGCTTTAGCCTTTCTGACCTCCTCCCTACATCTCCTGGCTACTTGCTTAAATTCTTCTTTGGTGGTTTCCCCCTTCTTCCATTTCCTATACGTGTTTCTCTTAACTCTTAGCTCAGCTGAGAGTTCTTTAGTCAACCATTCTGGTTTCTTCAGATGCCTTCCATTTTTCCTCCTTATTGGCACAGTTTTAGACTGTGCCGTCAGTATCTCCTTTTTAAGGAACTCCCATGCCTCCTGAACTCCTTTCCCTTTCACTATTCCTGACCACGGAATTCCAGCCAGCAGCTCCCTAAGTTTACAGAAGTCCGCTTTTTTAAAATCTAAGACGAGTGTCTGGCTACCCTTATCTTCTCCTTCCCACTGAATGCTAAATTCCAACAGGGCATGGTCACTCCCCCCTAAAGATCCAACCACTTCTACCTCATTCACAAGGTCATCCCTGTTGGTCAAGACCAGATCTAGAATATTTGATCCCCTTGTGGCCTCTTCCACCTTCTGGACCATGAAGTTGTCTGCAAGACAAGCAAGAAACTTGCTGGACCTTGCTGTCTTGGCAGAGTTTGACTGCCAGCATATATCCGGGTAATTGAAATCTCCTATTATTACTGTATCTCTCCTCTTTGAATGTTCAGTCATTTGGTTGAGGAAGGCGTCATCCAAGTCCTCAGCCTGGGTTGGAGGTCTGTAGTAAACCCCCACCAGAATATCCCTGTTGTTTCTCGCTGCCTTAATTCTTACCCAAATGCTCTCTACCTGGCTTTCTGGGTTTAAGCCCAGGATCTCTTCACAGGTGAAAACATCCTTGACATACAAGGCTACTCCTCCTCCTTTCTTGTTTGGTCTATTTTTACAAAATAGGCTATACCCCTCTATTCCTATATTCCAATCATGAGACTCATCCCACCAGGTCTCAGTGATGCCTATCAAATCGTATTTATTTTCTTGTACTAGGAGTACAAGCTCATCCTGCTTGTTTCCCATACTCCTTGCATTAGTGTAGAGACACTTAAGTCCCCAGGCCCTTCCTGCAAGTCCTGTACTATTGTTTCTACTCCTCCCGCCATTGGCCGCTTGTACTACTTGTCCAGTATCATTTGGGCCTTTTCCCCCTGTGTTCTCTGAGTCCTTGCCCTGAATAATATTGTCTCCCTCCCCAGTGGATCTTAGTTTAAAGACCTCTTAATCTTCCTTGCAAGACTGTTTGCAAAAACATTCCTGCCCAGTTTTGTGAGGTGCAGTCCATCCCTCGCCAGAAGCCCATGTTCATGGAAATTCAGGCCATGTTCCAAAAACCCAAACCGTTGTTGGCGGCACCATGTGCGGAGCCAGTTGTTGACCTCTACTATTGCCCTTTCCCTACATGCGCCGTATCCTTGAACAGGGAGGAGAGACGAAATGACCACCTGCACACCAAGGTCCTTAAGCTTGGTCCCCATACGCTCGTAGTCCTTTGCAATGTGGTTTAAGCTGCTCCTCGCAGTGTCATTGGTTCCCACATGAACCAAAATGAGGGGCTTATAGTCAGTGGGTTTGACTAGCCTGGTTAGCCTCTCCGTTATGTGGTTGATCCTGGCCCCAGGAAGACAACAGACTTCTCGATTGAGCTTGTCCGTTTTGCAGATTGCTGTTTCAGTTCCTCTTAGCAAAGAGTCCCCAACAACCAGAACTCGCCTCCTCTGAGACTTGTCCTGGGCTCCTCGGCGAACCTGTTCTACTCGGACTGCCTGGGCATTCTGTTTAGGCTGGGAGTGTTGATCTAGTCCCTGTTGGTGAAGTTTGATTCCTTCTTGTTGACATTCTGTTCCCTCCGCGTGGTGCTCCTCATTGTTCATAAGGCCAAGTAGTTCGAAGCGATTGTGTATGCTAAGAGTCTCTGTTACCTTCCTGGTCCTTTTACTCCTCCGTGTGACATTCGCCCAAACCTCCGTTTCCCGGCAAAGTGTGGTGACTTCCTGATCTGGCAGCTCCTCCGTGCATTCGGTCTTCTGGTAGGTCTTCTCTGCCCTATCCAAAAACTCCTCCCCTTCCCTAATAAGATGGAGATCAGAAATTCGTGCCTCCAGCTGGCGAACCTTCTCCTCCAAGAAGGTGACCAGCTTGCACTTGGTGCAGGTGTACCCGAGAACCTCTTGTGGCAAGAAAAGGAACATGCCACAAGCGTTACAGGTGACTGCAGCAGCTCCCTCACCTTCCATCCTTGAAACTACAGAGAGTAGTACAGGAGAAGCTCGAGAAAGTAAAGGAGTGCAAGTGCGCGCGCCAAAGGCGCGCGCCGTTGGTAGCTCCTAATAAAGCTCCTCCCCGCTAGCTGCCTCCTCCCTCTTGTTAGTCAGACCGTGTGATCAGGCAGAGCCCACGGCCAGGACAGTAGCCAGCAAACAATAGCAAGCAATTAACAGCAAAAACAAGCAAGGCCCCCAAGCACAGCAAAAACAAGCTCAGCAAAAAAAACAAGCCTGTGAAACACACCTGGTCTAGGACGTCTTCACAGGCCCAGCTCTCCTCTGCTCTTTCCTCTGGGAAATGAGCTAGAGGCCCTTGGTAGCTCCTAATAAAGCTCCTCCCCGCTAGCTGCCTCCTCCCTCTCGTTAGTCAGACCGTGTGATCAGGCAGAGCCCACGGCCAGGACAGTAGCCAGCAAACAATAGCAAGCAATTAACAGCAAAAACAAGCAAGGCCCCCAAGCACAGCAAAAACAAGCTCAGCAAAAAAAACAAGCCTGTGAAAACTCTTGGTTTTCGGGGATCGTGATGTACACCCAGCTCTTTTTGGGGCTCTTTTCTGGAAAGGAAAGAGGCCCCTTCGTAGATCTTCTAATAAAGCTCCTCCCCGCTAGCTGCCTCCTCCCTCTCGTTAGTCAGACCGTGTGATCAGGCAGAGCCCACGGCCAGGACAGTAGCCAGCAAACAATAGCAAGCAATTAACAGCAAAAACAAGCAAGGCCCCCAAGCACAGCAAAAACAAGCTCAGCAAAAAAAAAAAAAAATGATCATAAATCTCTTTGATGTTCAGGTGATCAGATGATGTGACCCAAGATTGTTGCTTGGGTCATCAGTTTTCTAAAGGAAAGAGGCCCCTTCTCAGATCTTCTCCATTTCTGCTTCCTCTTCCTCCTCTCTGACAGTGCTTCACATCTCCATCAGAAGATGGTGAGTTAAGAAGAAAGCTACTGCTATTCATTAGCTAGTTAGGATGTAGGCTCCTCAATACATATGTAACTGTAGAAGCCATTAGTAAACTTTTCTAAGTTTGTAGCCTGAAACTGCTTGCATTTGTTTTGTCTTCTTAGTCAGTTTCAGATAAGAAAAGCCACACAAACAAATTTGGGCATAGTTTTTCTGTTACTCTGCTAAAAGGAGGCTGAATCCTTACAGTTTTAGCTTCCACCGATTTTCCCAATAGGGCTAACACCCTGGGAAACTCTAATTCCCAACAAAACGCAGTTGAACTTTTATGTAGGACAGTTAACTCTCCTACTGAAAAATATCTCATTACAGTAAAAAGTGTTGTCAGATATTTAAAAGGTACAGGAGACCACAAACGTATGCTAGCAGGCAATGATGAAGCCCAAATGATAGGCTACACGGATGAGAACTGGGACGGAAACCTGCTAGACAGAAAGTCCAGCAGTGGGAACCTGATCTTTGATGGCAGAGGAGCCATAAGCTGGTCAAGTAAGAAACATTCTGTGATTGCTGATTCCTCCATGGGACAGAATTAGTATATGCAAAAGAAGCCAGTGATGAAATAGAGTGGCTGCATATCTTACTTTCAGACTCTGGGACAACAGAACCAAAGCCAACAATTTTGTTGCAAGGCAATCAAAGCTGCATCAGGATTTCTGAGAGTGAGAAGCGAATGGAAAGGAATATTGACTTATTTTCCACAAGGTGCAACAAATGTGTCAAGATGGGCTTGTTGAGCTAAAATATTGCAGCATGGGTGTGATTATTGCTGATGTCCTCACCAGGCCTCTCCCAAAAGACTGCTTACAGAGACTGCAAGAAGGAAAGTCAGTCATCAATAGGGGTGCAAGAGTATGAGAAGGGAAATTGTTGGGAAATGTTTCCCAACCAGGCATTTTCTTTCCTTCACTCATTTGCTAATTAGTGCAATGGGGCTTTAGACAGTAAAGGGACTCCTGCATGCCTCTGTCCTATACATGCTGGTTCTAGGACTTTCCCCATTTGCTCAGTCACCCAGTGTGGGGATGTATCTAAGCAATCATGTGACTAGAAGACCTAAGGGTATGTTTAAATAGAAGGATCTCTTCTTCCTCTCTCTTTCTTCCCCTTGGCTCAAGATGGTGAGTGCAGGCTCAGCTGAGCTGTTCTTCTTCCTGAAACTGTCCTGTAGTTAGCCAGGGCAAATGATGCTTGAATGTACCTTTAAATGTAATTAGTAAAGTTTGTAGCTATGGTCCCTATTTGCCATTTTGTGTTAAAAGAAATCTCAGAGAGACCCCAAAGATTCAACACTTCTACTTGAGAACTCTGCTAAAGAAGATTGAATCTTAATAGGACCTCTCTTTCTCTTTCCCAGAAAAGGGGTTAACACTCTGGGAATCTGTATCTCAGCCATCAGAAAGGCCTCAAATTCTTCTCCCTGGAACCATGTTACATGTACCTGAGTTAGGAAGACCTAAATCCAATTGTTTCTTCTTTTTGTTATCCTCATCTTTATTTATACCCTGCTTTCTTTCCCAGGTTGGCTTAGGACAATTAAAGTAGTTTAGGACAATTTTAAAAAACATAGTTAAAACCCAAAGAGTACAAAAGTTAAACCTAACATCCAGGCAATTTACTCCTAATCCAATCATTTCAGATGGACAAGTGTTGTCTTTGGGTCCTAAAGGAAGGGCCCTGGAACAAGGGGAAGAGTAGGAGTTTCCATTCACATACTACGCCAGAAAAAAACTTATATCAAAGTGAATTAGAATGATATGAATTGCATACAAAGTAAGTGTTGGAAAAATTCCAGCATTCCCAACTGCCCCCCTTCTTAGAGCAAGTGGACATAGCTAACATAGGGTTTTCTTTCTCCTTTGCATGCCAAAGCTCCACCATTTGCCTTTCTGTCATTTAATTGCATGATCATAAATACTTTTGGTGATCAGCTCGTGTGACCCAGGACAGTTGCTTGGGTAATTGGTCTTATAAAAGAAAGAGACCCCTTCTCAGATCTCACTTGATCTCTCTTCTCCTCCATTTTTGCTTCTTCTTCTTCCACCCTGCTTTGCATCTCCATCAGAAGATGGTGAATTAAGAAGGAAGCTACTGATATTCATTAGCTAGTTAGGATTTAGACTCCTCAATACATATGTAAATATAGAAGCTATTAGTAAACTTTTCTAAGTTTGTAACCTGAAGCTGCCTGCATTTGGTTTGCTCTTCAGTCAGTTTGAGATCAGAAAAACCATACACAAATTTGGACATGCTTTATCTGCTACTGTGCTAAAAGGAGGCTGAATCCTCACAGTTTTAGTTTCCATAGAATTTCCCAACAGGGCTGACACCCGGGAAACTCTAATTTCCAACAGTAGGCAAAGCCTACCCTGCTCCTTCGGGCTCCCTCGCTCTCTCTCACACACACACCGTTCTGTAGTGTAATGCAAAGAGCAAGCAGTCTTTCCAATTGAACAGGACTTTCAGGACGAATGGAAAGGAATGGGTATGTCGTTGGTGGGCAATAGATAGAGAGCTACAGGTAAATTTCTCCACCATTTGTAAGGATTTCTGATTTTGTTTGTACAACCAGAGGAGGAAAATAACTGTTCTTAAGGTGAACTCCTTTCTCAGCTGTTGTGCTGAAATAGTTGAATAACATTTGGAGTTATCAGGAGGAGATTTTTATAGAGAATACCAGTTCTACTACACAGCCAGAACCAAGTTCTGGGGTTAGGTTTCTTTCATTTTCAGTCCGCCCTTTCGGCAGGTACAGAAGTCACTCTGGCTGGGGGACCTCAGCGTTTATAATAAAAAGTAGATCTCTCAAGAGTGCAGCCTGCCGCCTGGTGTAAAGCAAAGCTTGGGAAATTTCCTTTGGGGACCACAGCTTCCAGAATCCCCAGCCAAGGGGATGCGGAGCAGTTGCAGTCCAAAATATAATTTGTCTACCGTGCGATGTAAAAGTTACCCATCTCTTGACTGCACTGTACGGCTGGGCTTTTCAAGGGGAGACCTTGCGTGGAAACTCGAAAGAGGTGGTTAGGAGAGGGGGAATAGCGGGTGGGGGAGAAAGAATGTACATTCCGAGACTCAAATAATAAACAGACATTCCGCTGGGTTAGGGTGGTAATCATATTCTGACAGGACGCATCCGGCCTCCGGAGTGATTTACCCCAGCACAGAGTTCCTAAACAGGAAGCATCCTCGCGTTGATTTCAGACTGCAGGGCTTTTACAGAGACTTCGGGTGGGGCGGGGGGACCGGCAATGCTGCTTTCCCAGCCTGCCAGGAGACAGCACCCAATTTCTGCCCATTGACTGCAACTCTTTCTCTCCTAGAAGATCTCCAGGATAAAATGGGCCACATTCTTAGTAGCACACTCTCAGAGCAAGCACCTACCCTGGCGTGGCTGAAGAATTGGGAAAGGTAACAGGGGCTACAACTCTCAGGCAATTTCCACACTACACTGTTATAGTGCTATTATTCCACTTTCAACATCCTGTGGAATTCTACGGTTTGTAGTTTACTGAGGCCAAAGAGTTCTCTGGCTGAGAATTCTAAATGCCCCTCCCTAAACTGCAAACCTCAGGATTCCAGAGGATGTTGAAAATGGAATAATAGCACTATAACAAGTGTAGTGCGGAAATGGCCCCCAATCATTGGTACATACTTTCTGTTAAAACAAGAGAATAGTTTTTCCAGTTACGCTGGCCTCTTCATCATTGTACCTACCATTTATCTCATAGGCACATAGAACTTGAACCAGTGCCCTCTTCGGTAGCTTTCAGTCCCTGACCCCTTCACTCGCCTAAAATTAATTGAAAAAGTTAGGGCCCCTGGAAAGTGTGTGTTCTAAATGGATCCAGAACCTCTGAGGGCCACTGGAATTCGATGTTGACTTGCCTGGTCACACAGAACCAGACTAAACAGTAGATCCCATAATATCTGCCCTTACACAAGTAACAGATGTTATTCGTTCCCATTCTGGAGACCGCTGAAACAAATTGGATGGTTCAGCAGCTGACGAATACGGTCCTACACCTCATTAGGATTAGATTTATTGTGAGGTTGTTGTTTTTTAATCCTAATCTATCCCTTGGTCTGTTTAAAAGTAACGCGTGTATTCATTCAAAGATGTTCGTTTTCAGATGTCTGAAACAGCGGGCAAGGCCTGTCAATTCGGATCACCTCGCTCTTCTTCCTCGCTACAGATACAGGTGCACCGATCGGGAGTTCTCGTCGTGTTAAGAGCCTCGCCTCAGGTTTCGCCCAAAGTCAGGCAACAATGGTGCGCAAAGGGAAACCACTCCTTCCTGAATATCCCAGCATGTCCCCAAGAAATAACGGGGAAAGTGCTATTTCCCGGCAACTGGAGAGACAGTTCAGAGATTATGCCGGAGAAGACACTCCGCTTTGCACATCCTTGCACGCATCTCAGCCATTTGGCAGGTCGTTTAAACTTTCGACTAGAAGGTAAGAAAGTACCGTCTTGGAGAGGCACACACCCTATTCCCCACAAATACACTGTGTAAGAGCGCTACCAAGCCATTCCAGTGGGCTTGCGCAGGAGAATTCTGCACATCGTCTCCGCTATTATGCACACACACGCACACACAACACACGGGCAAGCGGATCGATTAACTGTATTAAGCCCTAAAGATGTCTTTTAGAGCCAGAAGCACATGCCAAAAACGATCCCGTCGAGAAAAGGTTTCCCATTTCCCTCAAAATAAAATATGAATATACATAACCGCGGATCTTCTCTTTCTAGGCTCTACAACCCGCGCGTGTTTTGTTTCCCCCTCCCCAAATCAGCTCAGGTTTAAAGTTTCTCGGACCAGTAGGATGATCGTATACATCCCTTGCGCACACTTCCTCAGGCGTAAGTTGCATTGAGCTTGCCCTGAAGCTGACATCCGAGGAAACAGGCAGGGCACCATCGCGCCAAAGTGCTAACTGTGCACGCTCGAGGCAAAACTCACGATTTCAAGGATCGTTTGGGATCCGCTCTCTCCCCTCCTCCCCCGCTTCATTTCTCGTACACCTCTGTTTAAACGAAACATCCTGCAGGGCGGGAGGCAGCTCTCTGGACGATTTTCAGTCCCTCGACAAGGATTTCCGACACTTAATTGTCCAACAATGCATTCACAAAACTGTAGCGCAGCCTCTACCCCTTTCCCTGGTCCCGGGAACCACGGGATCTCCAAGAGAAGATATATAGGTGGAAAGGCTAAGAGCTCTGTTCATTTCGGGTACTCTAAAGAAGCTCCAGGGCTCGGGACTGCCTTTACTTTCACTGGTGGTTTCTAACGAAAGAGCAACCACGGAGATTCGGCCTAAATCTGTCCCGCTCTAGTGTTTCTATGGCCATTTCCGTACTAGACAGTTATAGCGCTATTATTCCACTTTCAACTGTTATTCTACTTTCAAGATGCCAGCCCCTCCCGAAACTGCAAACCCCAGGATTCCATAGGATGTTGAAAGTGGAATAATAGTGCTATAACAGTCTAGTGCGGAAATGGCAAACATTCAAAGCTGAGAGAGTTGCAGGGCTTCGAGTAAATGGTGAAACGCTAATAGAACAGCATTGTCAAGGAGACTGCCAGGTCTTGTAGGCTACCTTCATAGAAAGCAAAGCCATTGAATTCATGGAGTCGCCATAAACCGACAAACTGGTTGAAAGCATCACTTTAATGGTAAGCCAGCGTAATCTTATAGTTACGGGTACCTGTCTAGCAACGGGAAGACTGTGGTAAGATCCCACTGGTGCGAAGTTCACAGTCTTTCTTAGCTGAATTTTCCCCGCAACGTTGTTATGAGGGCAATGGTGCAGCCCAAAATCAAATTGGGAACATTTCTCTCCCAAAGAAGAATACTGCTCCCACAAATGAAAATTTCCTTCAGCCCCTAAACTTCTAGTACTGCAGTAACTTCAAATAACAGTTGAGCGTTTGGAGATACAGTTCGGCCTTCCGAAGAAAGGAGGCAGGCAAAGTTACCTGGGGAAGGAGGACACAGCAAAGGGAAGAATTCTAAGTGTGAACCATTTTCGATGTCTCACTCTCTGCGATGCTAGAAATGGGGATAGAAGGAAAATTCCTTGGGGAGGGCGTTCTCCTTCCCCCCATCTCTGTGTGAGAGTAGAAGATGTTCTCAGGGGAGAGGGATCTTACACTGCCTTGATCTCGTTGGAAGACAGATGGGATATAAATATAAGAAATATGGGGAGGAGAGGTAATATAGGATATGCTCCCATAGCATTTTAAAGGTTTTTTAAAAGTTTTGACCTAGAAAATATGAATACAAACCAAACATACAGATAAAAGAAAATAGGCAACAAACAACAAGATAAAATCAACGTGCACAGGTTCCACTGGATAGAATGGCGATTTCAGGTGATATTCTGATGCTATGATGTAGTCTAAGAACGTTTCCACAAAAGCAAGGCCCACTGAATTCTGCAAAGTTCTCCCTTCCCTGAAGATAATGTGCATACACTGTTCCTTCGGAATAAACCTCCCCTGAACTCAAGGAGACTGGTTTTGGGGTACACATACAGTCCTCCCTCCACATTCGCTTGGGTTAGGGGCACAGGACTCCCATGAAAGTTGAAAACCATGAATAACTAGAGGCCCTCCCAAACCATGTTTAACACAAAAAAAAGTATGATCACCATATCCAACCCACGGTGGATTCCTTTGAGGCATCAGGGTTCCTTCACAAGGCAGAAGTGGGTAGCTGGTGGGGCTTACTGCTACCTCCAGTGCTGTCCCACACCATGTTTAAAAGGGACTTAGGAGCCCTGTTTGCAGTTTCTCAGTCTCAGGAGGCTTGCAGTCCCTATTAAAAATGGCACAGGGAGGCAGCAGAGGTGACAGCAAATAATCCCCCAATAATCAAATCCACAAAAGTGAAACCTGCAAATGTGGAGGGCTGACTGTAGATTTAAGTGCCCTGTTGTGTGCGACTTCAAATCCTTTCTGACCTAGGGCGACCCCAAAGCGAGTCTATCACAGGGTTTTCTGAGGCTGACAGTGTGTGATTTACCTGAGGTAATCCAGTGGATTTCCATGGGAGCGGGAAATCCAACCCTGGTCTCCAGGATCTTAGTCCAACGCTCAAACCACTACAGAAGGCTGGCTCTGCTAATTTCTAAAACAACTTCCGGCTAAGATTGATGAGAACCGTTATCATGTATAAGTGGAGTGGAAGAACTTCTCCTAGAAGGAGAGACTTCAAGCATTCTCAGCAGCTCTGAGCTTTTCGCGGACAACTTTGAGCTCTGGCTAAAAGTAATTGGAAGTTAATCATTTCCTTAGTAACAAAAATGAGTCGCTACTGAATTTTGCAGGCTAAAAAACGGGAACTGTATGATGTTAACTGTTCAAATGGGGAAACAGCCAGGATTATGGCTGCATAGTGCCTCCTACATTCCTGTTTAAGTTTGTTAAACTTTCGGGAGGGACCATTCCACCGACGGCTTCCCCCACAACCCTACCTTCCTTTAGTTTAACAACCTGCTTGATGAAAACCTCTAGGTAACCCGAAAGTTTGCTTTCTCTTTTGTGACATCTCAAGGTAAGAATACGAATAATATGTTTTTACTGTGGATTTTAAATCGCTGCCGCCAGTTGTATAGGCATAGCAAGTTATGTTCATTGAGGGGAAATGTATTTTTAATATTGTTACACCATGCTCCCTAAATCTAGAAGCGACAGCAGATCCGAGGGGAGAGGTCCAGCTCAGATTTAATCCTGGTAAATTACTTCCCTAATTTTTTTTTACAAAAATATACTATTAAAAATACTATTCCCAATTTTTTTGCAAAGAAATATTATTTGAGAATCCATCCATATGCCAAACAACCAGAAATACTTATACTGGACCCTGCTCAACTTTAATTGAACTACTAAATAATCGCGATTTACAACCTGGTTACACTGAAAGATTTGCATTCCCGTGGACTTCCGTTCTAGACACTCCTGTAGAAGAAGTTCGAGAACGGTATTGACTCGAAAGGAAGTCCCACGTATTTCAGTGCCGTTTACTTCCAAAGTAGAATGAGATTTCTATGGCCTTAAACTAGATTCTTTGATTTCACTAAGTTTACGACTAGGCTAAATCTTTCAACACCCGGTAGGCAGGGGAAAAAATACAGAGAATTTTTTTCCTCTTGTCCTGCTTCCCTTTCAAAAACGAGTTAGCCAATGCCACCTACCGGCTACGAAATCATGGGAAAGGAGATACAGGCGGAAACCAAGCCACAGATTCTAGAGATAATTGAGGGGAGGACTGCTTTTGCTAATCGGGTATAAATACAATCTTTTCCCACCATGCCGCCTTCCCAACAACTCCCATCATCCCCATCGGCCATACTGAGCCGATGAGAGTTGTACCGCAGTCCCACTCACTGAACGGCGGTACGGCTGTTAGGGAGGAAATACATTCCAGAGTTCGCTCCATTCACATACCCCATCTTGTCGAAATCAGTGACAAAACTTTAAATAAAAATACTTAGCCACCGCTTCTGTGAAGGGCCGATGTTAATAAGGTAATGACCGCGGTCGGTAGTTTTTGCTTTTTATTTCCCTCCCACCTCACTGCTAACATCTCCACCCTCTAACTGTGCGTTGCCTTTATGCCAGAACCTCTGGTGGGTATTTTACGCATCTGGGAGAATGGGCTATAGACCGCCCATGAAAGTTCAGGCCAACTAAAACATCTTGAAAGAATCACGCGGCTCTTTGCTGCTTTTGTTGCAAAAGACCAACACGACCCTTGAAAACTTTGGGGCGTCCATTTGACAAGTTGAAACTCCTCACCGGCATTATAGGGTTGCAGGTAAGACGGAGGGGGCCAAATGGGAGAAACTTCTGCTCCACCTAAGAATTCTTCACGCCCGTGAAATTTCCCTTCGGTCTCCACATTTTTAGCATTGCAGGGAGTGCGACACTCAGAATACTTCCGTATTTGTTGTTTGCCCTCCCTTGGAACCTTTGCCTGCCCTTTTGTTTGGACGTGTGTGGTGTGTCTTCAAGTTCTTCCTGACTGATGGCACCCTAAGAGGAACCTATCCCGAGGTTTTCTTGATTTGTTCGGAGGGGGTTTGCCTTTGCCTTCTTCTGAAGCTGAGAGAATGTGACTTGTCCAAGGTCACCCGGTAGGTCTCCATAGCCCAGCGGGAATTCGAACCCTGGTCTCCAGAGCCGAAGTTCAGCACTCAAACGACTAACCCCACTGTCTCTGGATCTTGCAGCATTAAATACTCAGAGGTTATACTTTTACTTTCCCCACCCCTAGATCCAGTCTCCTGAATTTTATTCACCGTCTCTCCAAAATTCTATTTCTAAATGCTCAACTGAAGTTTTAAGTTATGGCACTACTAGACATTTGGCCCCTGAAGGAAAATTTCATTTCGGGTGTTAGAAGTCTCCTTTGATGGGGGGAACGCCCTCATCTTGCTCTCCGCCAACGCTAAATCTCTGCTGACCTATATCCTGCTACGATCCAACAAAGGTCTTATGACACACACAAAAAACCCTTCTCCCTTCCTGTTAGGGTATTTTTAGTGAAATTTTCTGCATACAGTCAAGACATAAAATGTGTGAAATGATCACCACGAGGACCTGACAACTTTCCCCCTGTAAACCACCCACTTCTACCTCAGAAAACTGTAGCCCTACATTTAAAAGAAAAAATACAAAACGCGACAGAAACGTCTATTGTGCCTTCAGGCCATTTCCGCACTAGCCTGTTATAGCGCGACGATTCCACTTTCAACATCCTCTGGAATCCTGGGGTTTCCAGTTTCGGGAGGGGCCGGCCGGCCCCTCCCGAAACTGCAAACCCCAGGATTCCAGAGGATGTTGAAAGTGGAATCGTCGCGCTATAACAGGCTAGTGCGGAAATGGCCTCAGTGTCAGCGCTGAGCGCCTCAGACTCTAAAACTCTCCAAGCCCGACGCGTTCCTCTAGATGGCGCTGTTACAAGGTAATCCGAAAGCCCGGCTCAGCCTCGTGGAGACGAGGAAAATTGCTCAGACATTCCCCAATTGCCGGCTGTAATTGAGGACAGAACAATAGAGGCATTTTTTTCATTGACTCTAAATTTATATAGCATGTGACAAATGAGAAACCGATTCCTTTATTAAAACCAAATACGCTTTCAAAAGCCGGCTTTCCTCAGCTTTAGAGCCTTGGACATTAAACTGTGTATTTCCCTTTGCGTCGTTACTTTAAAAAAAAAAAATTACCAACGCAAATTAGCTCAGCGCTACACTTTGCAGTCGACTGTGTTCTCCAGGAAAACCCTAATTAGACAATGGCTAGATTCCATCCAATGGGACCGGCCAGAAGCAAGTGGAGGCAACATTATTACGCTCGCCAAAGCAGCTAACACATCATTAAGGAAAACCAGCCGATCCATGCGAGGAGCCAAGATCGGGCGTAACTTGCCAGGCGGCGCTCTTACTCCCGGGCAAGCTGGAAAGCCCAGATTCCGCGGGGAGGGGAGGGGGGGTCGGGTCGTCCTGCTGTAACTGACAGGCTTTGGAGCTACCGCCTGGAAAGAGGCCTTGACCGGCTCTAGCGGCGAAATAATTGAGGAAGGCTGGGGCGATGACATCGGTCCGTGGGGAGCTGGGGACGATTTTACAATTTATGGGAAAAAAAATCACTTTATTCCAGCTGTCCGCGTCCTTTTTAAAAAATAAAAAAATTAATGACAACACTTTTTCCCCAATAGGAAGCCTAGAACCCAGCGGGGGCAAGTTGAAGCCCAACAATGTAGAGCCAAGATAGATGGTCTCTCACGCCCTCTCCCCCCTCCCACATTTTCTTTCCCTCTTTCTTCTTCTCTTATCCGGACATAGAAGGCCTTCATCGGCTGGAACTACTTCTGCTTTTTTCCTCTTCGACAACAGCTCAAGCCTCAGCTTCAAATCAAAGCTTCCTACCGGAGTCTCCAAGCGGGAGTCCCCAGAGAGCAATCGAGTCGATTTATGGCGAGATAGGCCTGTTTAGAAGCGAACTGAATCCCATCGAGTTGATAGAGGTTGGCCTCACCGTTCTCTAGGGGGGATTAAACTGGACAAGCAGTTCCAAGGGAGAGTTTCACAGGCCAAGCGTTCTCCAAGAGGGGAATAACAGCCAAATAGGGCTTGAGATAAGAAGCAGGGACCATGGAGTCCAGCCTTAGCGGTCCTCTGGTTTCATTGGACCATCGCTGACAACAGAAGCGCGGCCAGTCCCTTAAGGACGCCTGCAGGGAAAACAGAGATCTCAGAGATATCCCATTTATCTAAGGCTGGGGAGAAAAACACTTGTCCTGCTTTGTGACGCCTTTCCCCAATAGTACCTTTTCTTCCGGGGGGGGGCGGAGGGGAAGAATGGACATGTTTAAGGGCCCGATTTGAAAAACAGGCTCCACTCTGAATGTAAATAGAAGCGGGACTTTGGGCTGCAAGCCGGTGGCTAGTGAGAAGCAGTCTCACTGAACAAAGGGGGCTTTAGAATAAACGTACAGTAGTCTCCCGAAGGTATTGTCCTGTTAATATCCAGGGAGGAGACTAGTCGACTTCAGAGGGATTACAGTTCATCGGATTGAGGCAACAGCCTCCCCTGTGTGAAGCAAGCGATGGCTTCTGGGTGCTCTTATTCAGAAAACCGAGTTTTCTGTACCCCGACAAGACACTTCTAAAACACGAGCTCTTAATGGATATGTTTCAAATTGGTTTTAATTATATAGGTAGTTTAATTACTTTAGCAATAACTTTTTGTCTGATTTCTCTCTATACTTGTTTTCACTTGTATCTTAATTCTCCACGCCTTAGGGGAAGGTGGGACATATAGGTAAAACAGATGGACAGACAGAGAGTAGATAGAATCACTATCGCCATCGTTTTCAGCTCCAGATCCAAGATTTCAAGGAAGGAAATCCGTCACGAAATTCTGAAGGAAGAGAAGCCCAAAGAGCTTCAATCAAACGCCTTTTGGTCCCACGAACAGTCTTAAAATTCTTTTTTAAAACCGGCTAAAATGTTTTTAATAATGAGAAGGAGAATCCCCGTCCACCCATGGGGGGAAGAAGTGATCGTCACAGACGCAAGCGCATGCATGACTCCCAAAACCATCTCTAAGTATTCCTTGTCTAAGAAAACCCTATGAAATGCATAGGGTCGCCATAAGTCGTCAGACGACTTGAAGGCACGTACTCACAAACAATGCGGAAGCAAACGAGTTGGAAAGTTGCATATAGAAATGTGGTAGGCAAACCGAAGATTCATTTCAAAGCGGAGGAAATACTAAGCTTGGTGTACGCCTGTCGGAAGGCCAAAGCCACAAGCCTCTGAAGACAAAGCGCTGGGATTCGAAACCGAGACAGGGAACCTGAATCCCAAGCAAATGGCTGGGACGTAGTTTCCATTGGAGAGCCAGCGTGGTTTCAGCGTTGGACTATGACTCCGGAAAGCAAGGTTCCACCAGTCCGCCATGGGTATCCTCTACTGAGTGACCTGGGCAAGTCACACTCTCTCAGCTTCAGAGGAAGGCAAAAGCAAGCCGCCTCTGAACAAATCTTGCCAAGAAAATCCCGTGATAGAGTCGCCTTAGGGCCTCCATGAATAAGGAACGACGTGAAGATACAGCACCAACAGCACAAGTCTCATTGACTGCAATGGAAACATTATTCAACAGAGTCCATGGCTGCTTCAGAACCGGTTGTCACTTACCAACAGGGGGCACTGAATCCAGAAAGACTGATCTGCAAATCGGGTAGGAATTCTAGGTTCTCTTATAGGAGTAGAACCCCTTCAACGCCACTCGACTTATAGTTGATTGAACGCGCACAACATCGAGCTGCGGCGATACTTATAAGTGAAATTTGCCTCTCCAAAAGTTTAACAGATTTTGAAGCCAAGGGCCTGATGGATCCATCGGAGCCTGATGGATGAAGCACCCCATCCATCTACCTACCTCCCCACTGACATTTCTCTCTGTTCAGCCCGTCCTCGTGCTGTTAGACGATGGGCGTTTTGGGCCCATCTAACTGCAGCGGGTCTGCTTGTTTGTTACTCGAAAAGGAGGTTCAGAATATTCTGTAGGTTCTGAGCCCTGCAGCTGCGGATGCAGCATCCGCCCGTGGAGAGGAACAAGGTTTCAGCAATGTGTGAAGGAAGCAGACCTCCAGCACTTTGCAGCTGGGTCCTAAGCATGCTTATGCACAAAAGAAGCAAAGCATCGTCGACTTCCTCAGCATTTTACTACCTTGCTTTTAGTGCTGTAGTGGAGCCAGGGCTCAGAAGGTCGGCGTGCCAGGACTAAAGGTTAGCAGAAACAATGGTGTCATTTTCCACACACCCCCACAGGTTCCCCTGGTGTTGGGGGGTTTTTTTTTTGTTTATTTTGTTTTGTTTTTATCTTTAGCACAGATGCCCTCACTACTATGTTAACTTTCCAAGAAACAGTATATTGTTCTGAGCTGTACCAGTTGTAATGCGAAGCTGGGGGGGGTTCGTCTTGAATGGGCAGTTAATATGCATTAGCGCCACAAAAGACCTGCTGCGAGTGCAGCTGAATACCGTGAGGGCGGGTTTGTTGATACGGAAGAGCACGGCTATGTGTATGTGTATGTGTGCCTTTAAGTCGCCTGTCGGCTTATGGCGACCCCGTGAATTTCACAGGGATTTCTTTGGCAAGAACTACTCAGAGGTGGTTTTGCCAGTTCCTGCCTCTCAAATGTAGCCTCCAGCACCTGGTATTCATTGGAGGTCTCCCATCTTGTTTTTAAAAAAGGGGGGGGATTTTTCAGCAGCGGCAGCTTTTCAAAAGGAGTCACTTGGTCCTTCAGCCCTGCTCTCAAGGCTGCTGCTCTAGGACAAGGGACGGACTCTGTCCTATATAGGATCCCATAGAGCTCAGCTCAATAGGCGTCCATTGCGCTCCCAAATGCTCTGAGTCTCACTTGGCTTGCGCCTGGCGTAGGAACTGCAATTTAAGCCTCCCTCCTTGTGTGAACGTGACGAAATGGTCAGAGAGGCAGAGAGAGGGTTCTGCGAGCCTTCCCCTCCGGAGACCTTGAAGGCTGAACAGCAAACGATCAGCTCCCGCGGAATAATGACCAAGTCCAGGCAAGACTTGGAGGAATTGGAAATTGTTCCTTCTCTCTCGGC
The DNA here is from genome assembly GCA_948474755.1 of Ctenosaura bakeri. Lineage (NCBI taxonomy): Eukaryota > Metazoa > Chordata > Lepidosauria > Squamata > Iguanidae > Ctenosaura > Ctenosaura bakeri. Next base: position 157,130 of record CAOLHI010000999.1, on the reverse strand, counting down.
AAGCAGAGATCTGACAGACCCCGATTCTGAAGTGCGCTTCGTCCGAAAGGACTTAGGAAGAGGAGGACTCTATAAAAACTGCTTGCTTGCTTGCTTGCTTGCTTGCTTGCTTGCTTGCTTTTTCTTTCTCTTTTTCTTTCTTTCTTTCTTTCTTTCTTTCTTTCTTTCTTTCTTTTTCAGGCCAGTTTTTTTTCCAGCTTCTACCAGATTTAGGAAAAGCTGGCCTCGTATCACAGCATCTCCAATTATTTTCCCACTGCAGTTTATGGGATTAAGAAAAGTACACGGTCAGGGCTTCAACCCCATAGGCCAGCCCTCGTGGACTCGGCGCCCTCTGGAGGGATTAGACTACAACTCCCATTGTTCCCAAGTTGTCCGCGCTGGAAGACAAAGAGCGAGAGGGTTGTCCAACGCCTCCCGATGGTGCCAAGTTGGGCAAGCCTGGTGTAGGTAGGAGTAAGTCCCATGGGATTCTGGGCGGCCGACTTTAAGAACAGAGGCATATAATTGCACGGTTGATCATCCCACTTGCCTTCTATCTTCTTCCTATCTACCTCCCCTGCCCTCCTGCCAGCCGCTAGTCTAGTTTCCAAGGCTCAACGAAGCACGTTTTACTCGAGATTGCAGATCAGAAGAGTATCAGCTGCATCTGCTTGGCGGTCTGGGAATGATCAAGTAGAAACCGAGGGAGGGGTATAAAGTAAGATACAGTGAGCCAGCAAGTGTCGCTCGCACCTCGTTCTTTTTGGTGAGGGTGACACAAAAGTTCCCCAAGAAAACGGCGTCAGCTTGGAACCAAGTTCGCTGGAGAGAAGGGCTGTCCCGCTAGGAAGGATCCAACATCAGCATCGACAACCTACTTGCCCCATCCAAAGCCTGCTTCCTCCCCAAACATGTTTACACAGAAGGACATTCTCAGTCTGCACACAGACTGCCTTCTTTGTAATCTGTCGTCTGTACCCTGTTGGTTAGTCTCATGAATCAATCCCAAATTGACGAGTAAAGGTATCCTCTAATGAGTCTACTGTACTTGGGATTAACAGTAGGATTCCAGCTTTTGTGAGGCGTCTTAGGTCCCATACTAGAGAAAGGCGGACTATACTTTTTAAAAAATAAAATAAAAATTAAGCGGTAAGGCAAGGGTTCAGGCGCGCACACAGGGAAGTAAGTCTCCTCGAACACAAATTTAATTCACTGGTTAGTTCCAGCTGGAATAAAACCACTGAATCAATAGGAATCTGATAAGTCAACACTTGCGTAAATTCGATTCGGTCAACGAGTCTACTGTAGTTGAGACTTAACAACTGTATGCTGGGAAGGAAACTTGGGCGTGCGTCCTCATCCTAGAGGCGTTTACTTGCTCCCTATGGGATGAGTTGGTTTTCCGCATAGACTTAGTCGGAAAAGCGCAGTCCCACAGTAGTGGATGAAACTTGGGCACAATCCGGTTTCTGACGAGGAGTTGAAAAGACAGACTTCCCAGCGGTCTAGAGTGTGGGGGCGGTAGACAGGGATTCTTCCTCCAAGTTTATGGAGGCAGCTCATTAGGGTCCTGTAACTCCGAACCCGGGACACTCTCAACATGAGATTAGTTTCTGGGTAGCACCAAGTTCCTTTTATCTGGGAAGTCGAATTTTACTGAAGGCCATGGAATCCGCTCTAAATAAGCTCCCTTTTATGATCGGAGACAGTGTTGTTCTTTTATGCCTTTGTGTAAAAAATCTTTAAAGGGCTGCGAGAGTATAAGGTTACGTTCCTCAACACATGCATCCTGTTAAAAAGAAAATGCTTTTGTCCCAAATGTGTTTATCCCAGGGGATGAGGCTTTCGAACTGTCGTCGAAAAACGCTACTTCGCACACATTTTCGACGTCTCTATTTTTCCTGACCCTCTTCAGAGATTATTGTTACAGTAGTATGAAGCCGTAGCACCAAGTGAGAGGGGTCGGGACCCTGGGACTCGTCGAAAATAGTCCTCCGGATCGTCAGATTCCCAAGAACCGCCCCTGCCTTCTCCGGTGCTCGGAAAATTCACTCTCCCACTCTAAAAGCACCGGATCTCGTTTGATCTTGGAAGCTCTATTTTGTACTGTATTTGGATGGCAGACTTCCAACCAGTACCAGCAGCTGTAGGTTACATTTCAGAGAAAGGAACAAGGAAAACCACCTCCGAGTATACCTTAGCTACGAAATTCATGGGGTGTCCCTAAGTTGGCAAGCGACTTGTACATACATACGCATCCTCAGAAACTTAGAATTAGGAAACCTAATATTTAAAAAAAACGTGTCCCTGGAACTCTTAGTTCAGATTATTTCAGAGCTCAGGAAAGTTACTGTTTTTTAATATATATATATATATATACACACATATATAATGTATTCCCTTACTTGGGGATCTCGGACTTTTACCTTCCCCTCCCCGGGAATGTCGCCGATCTCTGCATTCACTACAGTTAATTTTCCCCATGCTGGATGCCAGTGGCGAAAAACACGGCGAGGGAGGACTGACGGACGGACGGAGTTGGGGGCGAGGAGTGGAAAGCCTGAGGCTGAGTTTCTGAGAGTTTCCCTTCGGCTCGGAGAAACTCGACCTCAGGTTTTTCCTTCCTCACCCTCGACTCTGTCCGTCAGTCCGCCCCCGCCCCCCGCGTCGACCCTCCTGGTTCTCCGCCCGAGGACTCCACAGAGTCCCCCTTGTCCGTCTCTCCCTCCTTCTGCGAATTGCTATTTTCCTTCGGCGCTTGAAATAACACACACACACAGGACTCTTAGGATGCGGCGCTCGGGAAAAGGCAGCGTTCCTGCTCTTCCTCGACCCGCAGCCGTCGTTGCTGCAGATCCCGGACACACACACACACTCTCGCAGCCTTGTTCTTAACGGCCGGCTGTGGGAAGGGAACTCGGTGCAGCGCCAAGACGGGCAAGTGAGAGCTTCTCTTCTTGTGCAGTCCAAGACCTGATTGAGCTGGCCTCCCTCCCTCCCTCCCTCCGCCAGCCTGAATTTCTCCGTGTGGGTCTCTAAGCTCCAAGGAGACCCAGCGAAGAAGCCTGACCCCACACAGGCCGTGTGCGTTCCCTGAGCAGAGAAACTACCCTCCCACGCGTCCCGCGCCATAGGCCGGTCATTGACACGCGCACACAGGGGGGACTTTGTCCAGGACGGGCGTGGTGAGGAGGAAGAGCGGGGAGAGAAACAGGTGGGGCAGGACGGGAGGGAGGTACACTCGGTTCGTGCCGGCTTCTTGCTTTGTGTAAGAGTGAGCCTTCAACAAAAATTCAGCGAGAAGTATAATGATATACAAGTATTGGTCTGGTCCGCAGAAAACACAGATTCTAAGGTGAATTGAAGCCCTCAGTGTTGTTAATTGCTGTCCATTTGGCTTTGACTCTTAGTGACCCTACGAATGTTAGACCCCTAAGTGACCCTGTTATCAACAAACCCGACTCAGGTCCTGCAAACTCAGAGTCCTGGCTTCCTCCATTGAGCCCATTCATCTGTAAACGGCTTTTCTCCTTTCCCATTGCCTTTCAGTTCACCGCGCATTCGGGTGTCATGTAATCTCATGACATGGTCAAAGTAGGACAGCCTCAGCTTGGTCATGTTGACTTCCAAGGAGAGCTCAGACTCGATTTACTCTAATCCCCATTTATTTGACAAGTTAGCAGCCCACAGCGTTGGTGGAACTCTCATCCAGCCCACATTTCTAATGGGTTGATTGTCTTCCTAGCAGTTTTACGTGAAACTAAACAAAAACCTATCTTCAGAGCACCTCTGATGTTTTGGACTACAACTCCCTTCACCGCCAGCCAATTTAGGACACTTCAGCAAGCAAACTTTCCCTATTTAGCCCTGCCTTGATCCTTTGAACTTTAACCTAGGACAGGAGAACCAACCATCGCAGGCGCCTCTAGTCCCAATTTTAATAGAGAGGGCAGAAAGTGCGGTTGGGATAGCACAGAGAAAGCAGGAAACTCCGCCCCTCTTGGCCGTGGCTCCACCTCTATGGACTCTGGCTTCTTCTGCCTTCTGATCAGGCTCCTCCTACAATAGGCTTCTCTTCCCCTTTGAGTCAAATGTCATTCACAGAGGAATAAAGTTAACTATCTCAGTTGTAAATCCTCTGAGCAAAGCATGTGACCCCTTGTGAAGGCTCATACAACTGATGATTCTGTGGCCATTTCCACACTAGACTGCTATAGCGCTATTACTCCACTTTCAACAGCCTATGGAATCCTGGAGTTTGCAGTTATGGGAGGGGCCTGGCCTAATACTACCCACTGAACAGAGTAGGACTTCCTTCTAACAGTAGGGCTTTCTCCTAATCCATGGATAGGATTGCACTGTAATCCTATGAAGATATGTAAATGTGTAGATATAGATCCTGTGTAGATATAGATCTAATAAGAAGAGGTTGACAAAGTACAATCTTCCTTATTGCACTGCAAGTCCTGTCCTTAGTCAGCATAGTCAATGAGGAGAAATAGGAGGAGCCACCTTCCACCAACAACTGGTGGGCAGCATTTTGCCCAGCCCTAATATAATCTTTGTTGTGATAGGAAGACTAGTGTTTAGGACCTTTCAGGAATGCCAATTATCCTTCAGATCCAGAGAAACTCCAATCCACATGGCAAGCAGTAGGAATGGAAGTACCTCCTCTCCCTTACACCACACACCAGTGGACCTCAAATAATTAAAAAAAGAGGGGGGAGGGAAGCTTCCCTCAAAGGTTTCAATTAAAGGTAGTGCTCAATTTATACTCAGTCATAGTGTAGTAGAAGTGGAATCAAGTGGACTTAGGTACAACTCATTTCAATCCCACTGATATCATGGGGTCTACTTTGAATATGACTGAGTATGGATTAAGTAATAGAGTAGCCCGGCCAAAGTTAACAGGGCTTAAGTTAGGCAAGGATGGTAGATTACAATGCCTCTGGTCTGTGGATGACTACATCTGGATGCAACACATTGTTTGCTGCAACACTTAAAGTGTTTATTTATGAGTTGTTACACTGAGAAATCAAAAAAACTCCTTCTATGGTACCCCACAGTAACTGAGCCCTTAATTTCAGTCTCAGGTTGCAGAACTATATAATCTACTTACTTCTCTCTAAATTCTCCTTGAATCCAAGGCCAACTAAAGTAGACCCATTCAGTTAATGGTTGGTATCCTCCTGGCTAGTCTCAACTAGAGTAGACCCACTCCACCAATTATTGAATTAGACAAATAGAATTTACATAAATATTTACATCAGTGGGATTAGTATAAATGATAATTCTGCAATTGATTCAATGGATTTGCTCTCTTTGGGAAGGGTAATAAGATTGCAGCCCATGTTGGTTTCATATGCAGATGTTCAAATGAGGTGTGTTTCCAAAGCGAAAGCTGAGAATTATTACATGAGAAGGGTTCCACTTTCAAGTCAGGATGTTTAGGAACCTAGGACCTAAGATGGGGACTTTAATTCCTCATGTTGCTGTATGATCTTGAAAATTTTCCATAGTTGTGGTTGGTGGCTCCATTGTCAATGGACTGATGAATCTATTCCAGGTTTTTGTCCAGGTTTAAGGGGCTATCTAAGGCATCCAATCTGGGGAATTAATTTCTGTACCTTGGACAGTTCCTTTAAAGTTCAGGCTGAAATCCACTCACATTCCACTACCATGGAAGTCACCAGCTGCCATTTTCCAATCATGAACCAGAGATATCCCAGATTGACTCCTAGGCAAGACTGGACACATTATGGTATCTTATGAGTAACAGCAAATGGCTTTCCACCTCACATGCCTTCCAGTCAAAATGGGTCCTATGGGAGGTTAGCCAAGTTATTCCGGCATTTGAGGTAGTCATTTGAGGTAGAATATCCAACTATTGTCTTCCTTCTCTCCTTCCTGGCATTCAAAATACAATCATAATAAATTATATAACTAACAGTTTGTTTAAAGACTAAAATCAAATGCTTAAGGTCAACTTACTCTGCCAAGAGGCCTGGCATCAAATCAACCAGACAAGGCTCCAGTGACATAGATTGTAGGGCTAAAAGTGCAGACCTGTGCTCACGAAGTTGGGACTCAGTCCTGTGGAACTCTTTGTGGCTTATCTTCCCAGTAAAGATGTGAGAAAGATGTCTAATTTGTTCTGCCAAAACTGACCAGGTAAACAGGGTGGGTCAAGAGGGAAAATGCCTATTTTATTTATCTGTTTTTGTTATTTGCCCTATGAAGAAGAACCCATGTTGGCTTCAGGAGCCCCGGTCATCAACTATCCTGCTTAAGTTTGCAGTCTCAGAGCTGTGGCTTCCTTGATTGAATAAATCCATCTGTAATGTATTCTTCCTCGTCTCCTACTGCTTTCTGCTTTTCCTATCATTATCGTCTTTACCAGAGTCATGTCTCTCATGACATGGACAAAGTTATATTCTTATCCTCCCTCCCGCCTTCCAGTGAGTTGGAGGCAGTGTACACGGATCTTGAAACTTGACCCCTGAACTTCCTAACACCCTAACCATCACACTGCCAAGGATTTTTTTTAAGCTACTAACTGAGCTACTCCTGCAATCCTATCCACCTCTATCCGAAGATAAATCTGATTGAATTCGACGGGACTTATGCCCAGATCAAGGTGTACAGAATTTGAACCTGAAAGACCTTCAGACGTGCCGGTGGGGCCCCATCGTGGGGGTGTTCAGCTTGAGGAGTCCATCAAGGAAACCGGCCCTGGAGATGTTTGCTTTGGTAAGGTATACTGTGAGGCGCGAATTGCTGCTCCTTCTTGTAAATCGTGCTTTCTGTCAGGAGGGGGAAATGTCAAGAGTTTTACAACTGCAGGTCCTGACCCATCCAGTGGAGGGGATTTACGCTCAGAGAAGTGCATTCAGGATTGTTCCTTGGAATATATGCCCAGATCCTAAACAGCTAGCCGCCCAAGTCTGTGCATATTCACGCGGGAGTCAGTCCCGCTGCGTTCTTTAATCGGCACTCACAGGATTGTTTTTATTAGTGCCCATTGATTTCTACGGGAGATTCGCCTAAGCCGCTGTGTTTAGCATCAGGACCCCGGTTCAAGATTCCACAGACCTGATTGAAGAAGTAAATTCCCTTTGAGTACAACTATATCTCAATTAATAAAGTCGATGTATTCCAAGGCATTTCTTCAATAGAAAATTTGATACCAGAGATAGAAATAATATGGAAAGAATAAAGACAGGTCCCTACACCACAAAAAGAGCAGCAGTTCAACAAGGTTTCAGCAAACATTATACTCAGAACTAATAACACCCATATGTGAAACGAAACAACCAGGTCGAATAAGCGTTCTATATGTAAACAAAAACATTGGGACCAGCTGAAAGCTTCTTCCAAAATAAACCCAGAGGTGACTTTTTCTTTCACCAGCCTCCACTTTTCTCATGATTTCCATTTTGGTCTATAGTTGTAATGCTCTTTTAACATGCTTGAGGGAACTGGTTAGGAAGGCTTATCTATTTTCTCCATTTCTCTCTGTTTTGATGTTCATACATACTCAGTAGAGGATTCTGGAGGCAGCTGCCCTTTACTTTCCCTGTTGTAGGCAGGTGGACATAGGTACAGCAGGAGTGCTAAGTGGGGGATCCTAGTCTTTCCAACCCAAGTTTTATTTCTTTGCTTACCGAGCCCTAGTGGAGCAGTGGTTAAATGGCGGTACTGCAGCCAGAGGTTGTGAGATTGTTCCTGCAGGGCTCCAGGTTCACTCAGTCTTCCATCCTTCCTTAGATCAGTAAAATGATTACCAGTTTGTTGGGGGCAATTAGCTAAAATGCATTGTAAATCACTTAGGGAGTGCTTTGCACTGATAAGTGGTATAGAAATGTAACTGCTATTGCTACTGCGAACACGATGCTGCAAACCTTCACCGAAAATTTCTCCAGCCTTCTTTTACCATCCTTCCAATGGTGGTGCTACTGAAACACTTGCAGTTAGACAGAGGACAAGGAGAAAAATAGGGGAAGGGGCATGAAAAGACTTCATAAAAAGGGAGCTTCTTTGTCAAAGGCTTTGTTACTGGAGGTATGCCTGTACTGGCAAAATCAAAGTTCTCCTAACCATTTCCCATACTGAAATAATACTGGTTGTGTTTCATGCGTGTTAACGTCTGACCTCATGGCAAATTCCGCGTTGCTATGGCCTGTGCCCAGTGGCATGCAGCCAAATCCATACGGAAACCTCCGAAGCAAGTAAGTAGTACTGAACTCCAAGGGTCTGTTATTCGAAGTAAATGTTCATAGGACCAGATCTTAGAAACGTTAGTGTTTGGACTGCCATTCCCAGAATTCCCCAATAGTTGTGCTGACTGTGACATTCTAGGTATTTTTGGTCTTGTTATCTCTCCTGCCACTTCATTGGAAGCAGTTGGAGTCCGAACAAAGTTAATTTCCCAAACTATCCACTGGACTGTGGCCTTACTTTTATTGTGCAGGTGGCGGATAGAGACAGAGGAAGAATATCGGTTATGTCGGCAGACACAAGTGCAACTTGAATTCAGGTTTTCCTTGAGTAAATCCACTGCTTGACCACACATTTTTTTCTGTGTCTCCCCTCTTCTTCTCTCTTTTTCAGGGCGAATGGTTGCCCAGATATCTTCTTGGCAGCACTATCCGCTTAATCTTAACACTTTCAATGAGAAATATCTCTTTTTAGGAGGAAGTCGATGCTCCTTTGAAAAGCCCCTTGGAAATCTGTAGGATTTGCCTTGTTTCCGAGTAAATATTCCTACATCTGGTAGAAACTTGGTTCTGGTTCATGGGATCTGTTCTGACATTGCAAAATTGAGGGTGTGTTTACTGAAAAGTAAAACACGATCTCCGATGGCTAGTCTTAGTAGAGTAGACCTACTGAGCCAATTGACAATTTTGTGGCCTAAATGCCTTGAAGGCACCAGATGTTCTCTGATGTTGGAAGCTAAGTAGAGTCAACCCTTGTTAGTACTTGCATGGGAGACCGGCAAGGAATACCAGGTGTTGTGGGCTATACTTCAGAGGAAGGAACTGGTAAAGCCACCTCTAAGTATTCCTTGCCTAAGAAAACCCTGTGAAATTCGAAGGGTCTCTATAAGTAGGCAGGCGACTTGAAGGCACATACACAAAGAAATCTACACTTATGGAAACTCAGTTGGTCAGATGGGTCTATTCTAGTTGGGCTGGCACTACGTCTCAGGTTGGCACTACCTTTCCCAGGTGGTGGGATTAGGTGCTCCAAGGAGGCAGTTGGCTGTGCTACGGAGAGCACTTCTGCTAGTAGGGTCTCCCACCTCTGAACAGCTTTTGCTGAGAAACCAGACTAAATGTGCCAAACAGTTACCAGACAACAACAGTGTGGGTAATAGTAGGGTGGACATTGGCAAACAATGGCAGTGGCACCATTGCTGTCGCTGTGTGTCTTCAAGTCATTTCGGACTTATGGAGACCCTAAAGGGAACCTATCTCGGGGTTTTCTGGGGCAGAGTGTGTGTGAGGCACCCAAGGCTACCCAGTGGGGTTTCCATGGCCCAGCGGGGAACTGAACCCTGGGCTCCAGAGTCGTAGTCCAATGCTCTAACCACTACACCCCGCTGGCATAGCGGCACCATGGCTAACTCTGAAGGAGCTACTATTGTGTAAGACAAAGGCAATGGTGAATCACTCCTGAGACCTTTTACTTCGAAAATCCAATGATACAAGAGAGGGCGCCAGAAGATGAAACTCTCAACTGGCTGCTGGGGAGGAGCAGAGGGCCAGTACAAGTAGAGTGTGCAGGCAGAAGTAAAGAACAGAAGTAAATTCTGTTCATTTCAGTGGAATTTACTTCTCCGTGTATGCAATTTGGACCACAAATTCACCTGGGCGTCAGTCGCATTGGGCTTGGTGGGACTTGCTTCTGAAGTATACAGAGGGGGCAATGGGCACTAACAAGCTAAATACCTCAACAATAGGATACATTTAGGGGGAGCTACTTACTATCCAGTTTAGGACTACACAAGCTCTTGGCTTTGGATGGATCGTGCCTCTACTATGGAAGAAGACCTACCGGGTTTCATTAGAAAGACTTTTAGGGCACCTAAAGTCTGACCAATTTGTTTCAGGATAAGTTTAGGGTGAAATAAATGTGTTAGCCAAGTGTCACAAGACCTCTTTTCATACTGAGACCAACTAATACGGTGGTCTCTCTGGCAACTGCTGTGGACAGGGCTTCCAAACAACAGGTTGCTTGGTAAACCAATAAGTGCTACTCCGGCCAGACTTCAGGAGTTACCACAGTAGCTGTACGCTATTGTCGATGAAATTTATTACCAACTTCTACGAAGATCCGAGGAAGAGGACGCGGCCTAACCAATTAGGCACGCATTTCGCCGGGCGTCTCCAGTTTTATGCCGGATCGTCCTCGCGGTCACCTTATTTTTAGCCCGGCCTTTGCCAGGTGGGAACTAACACTAGTCCTTGTAGATCTTCCAAGTTCAGTTAAGACTCCTTTGCGCCCTCGCCCTGAGTTCCTCCATTCACTTTGATCCCGCAGCCGTTCACACAGAGGCGCCCGATCATGCCGGATAATTCCAAGGACATCCAACCCCATCCGCCAGTCGGTTAAATAGAGACGTGATTTCAGCCTCACGCTCCACAGTAATTAAACTCTTTCCCGTCCATTCTTACCCAGCACTGGGCGCACTGAAGTCTGTGATTTCAAGGGACGCCTGACTGTGCAATCCTAGACGTATCGATTCAGAGGTCAATTGGATTGTGAATCTTCTTCGGATCCGAGTTTCCCCGAAGTCTGCACTGGATCCGATTGATCAGCCACTCTTTGATACGATTTGGTTTTACTTTGCAAACGCATAGACCGCCTCCACACAGAAGGGGCCCAAGGAGGAGGCGAGGGGTGGGGAAAACATTTAGGAATGATGCGAGAGAACTAACATACCAGAATAGGAAAGGACCACGCAAACATTGCCACATACCTCTATCATGGCCGGGCAACGGGATCCGTTGAAATGAAATGACTCTTTAGTTCTGCAGATCAGTCCTAGTCATCCTTACTGGGATGCCAGATCCACTGAGATACAAGGAAACTTGTGTTGCGTGTGTGCTGAATGCCTTCAAATCGTTTCCGACTTGTGGTGATCCTAAGGCGAACCTATCGCTGGGTTCTGAGGCTGAGTGTAGCCATTTCTGCACGAGCCTGTTATAGTGCTATTATTCCACTTTAAACATCCCGTGGAATCCTGGGGTTTGCAGTTTCGGAAGGGGCCGGCGGGCCCCTCCCGAAACTGCAAACCCCAGAATTCCAGAGGATGTTGAAAGTGGAATCATCGCGCTATAACAGGCTAGTGCGGAAATGGCCCACCTTGCGGTTTTCCTTTGGGCTGAACCATCCAGCCGCTCTCCCACCTGCTTCTCATCACGTGAGATTGTGCTGTTCAGAGACAGAGGCGAAATTTCCTGCACCAGGCACGTTTACACTGAACTTCGTGGAACTTGCTTCTAAGTAAACTGGCCTAGGACGGGTGACTTAGACGTCTCTCTTTCAGAAGGTTGCCGTGAGTCGAAGTCGAATGGACGGCAGTTAACAACAGCAACCACAACATAGGGGTAATATTCATGTCCACGGAATCCTACATCACCTCTGGGACTAACTCCAGCAAAGTCCACGGACCTCTATGCTAGAAATTTCTTTTTCTCAGGCTCACAGGTGCTACAGGACTCCCTTACACCCACTTAGGCTGAAACAGGCTAACAGAGCTGTGCCTTTGGCTTCATCGTCCAGGTTTTGCTGGGGCTTCTAGAGAAAGTGCAGTTCGAACAGAGCCAGAGGCTGCTCCGTTTTTAATTTTTTTTTAAAGCAAAGCCTAGAAAACCCTTTTTTGAAAACTCCCAATGGTCATTGTCGGATGGGGTGAGCGAGTTGGGAAGCTATAGTTTTTTAAAAAGTTCCTTAAGTTCTTTTCGTGCTCTATCTTGCTTTTTCGATCCTTTTGGAAGGATCAGAAGTTTCCCTCAACTTCCTATGCCTTGCGAGTGTGGAGAAAAGCGGGGGGAGCACCGACCTTCCAGTCCCCAGACAAAAATGTATTGGAAACCAGTAAAATCGCTGGTCGGGTTTCGAAGGCACGCCTCGTTTTATCTCCCTTTCTTTCCCCGATTCGATTTTCCAAGAAAGAAAGCCCTCGTCCTTCTTCTCTCTCCTCCATCCCTCCATCCCTCCTTCCTCCTCGCCCCCCTTTTTTCCCGTCTCCCACCAATTATTTCATTATTTTGTACCTGAAATTAATCTTTTTGCCAGGCAGGTCAGGGCGATCAACAGGCTGCTGTTTATTATAATGTTTTCCTCCTCCTCCTCCTCCTCTCGTCTCCCCTTGCCCTCGGCCCGGCTCACTCTGTATGTGACCTTTGTTATTTCAGCCTACACGCAGCAGTTCAATGGAAACAAGTTGAGCACGTTCGATCCTGATAAACATTATCCTTAAACCACCGGGGACCCGGGCAGAGTAAACGAGCCTTTCCGACAGGACCACATCGGGAACACACATTGAGAAAAGAAACGAAAAGAAAAGAACTGGAGAGCAAGGGCAGAGAGGCGGAGTTGGATGGGGGAGAGGTACAGATAGGCAGGTCGGAGAAAGCGAGACGACGAAGGGATGGGGGGGGGTGCAGAGAAGGCCAGAAGTGAAATTCTGGAGGGATGGTGGAGCGAGTGAGCAGCGCTGGCCCCATCCTTCGATAAAATGAGGCAGCTGCCTCAGGCTGGGTTGGGAGTGCGGCAGCAACAACAACATTTTAGAGGTGAGAGAACTACGGCAGCCACAGAGCCTGCCCACATCCCCAGAGGGAGCCTCCTGGTCCGCCCAGGTACGGTGGGGAAAACCGGAGTCAAGTAAACTGCCTTCCCGACTGGCTTCTGTATATGGGATGGTACTGGGCGCCATTTCGCTCTTTCTTTTAGGCAGGAAAATCTCTTGGGCAGGCCCTGTTGGTGAGAAACAGAAGCAAGAAAGAACTGCTGGCCAAATTCTCTAAATTTACGCCATAGGAAGCCCCAGGGATCGATGGGCCAGGTGAGTCAGACTAGGGCCATTTCCGGACTAAACTGTTATAGTGCTATTATTCCACTTTCAATCTTCTGTGGAATTCTGGGGTTTGTAGTTTACTGAGGCCAAAGAGCTCTCTGGCTGATAATTCTAAAGGCCCCTCCCTAAACTGCAAAGCCTAGATTCCATAGGATGTTGAAAGTGGAATAATAGCACTATAACAGTGTAGTCCGGAAATGGCCTAGGAGGAGAGGAGGATAGCGTGGCCAGCTAATATCTTTAGTGGGAAGTAAGTTCGTAAGTCAATGAGGTTTACTCTGAAAGAACTATGCCTAGAGTCCTAGGCCTCTATTTCCAGTTTACCCGAACTATTTAAAAAGACAGTTTGTGCGCTTCCCGCCCCTCACAATCAGAGTCTATATTAAAGATGAGATCCTATTGATGCGGTCAACCCGATCCTATGCAGCTCATTTGAAAGTGAAATCCACCGAGGTTCAATGGAGCTTATTCCTAAATCAGTGTGCATAACTGCAAATAACTGCCACTGAAATCCGGGGTGGGGAGTGAGCACTTCAGCGAGCAGCGGCTGCTAGCAATCCAGACCCCGATTTCCGATAACGTCTCCCAGCCGCCAAAATCTGGAGGATGTGGGTTTACTCTTGTTGAAGGGTTTCAGGCAGACTGAGATCGTGGTTCTTGGGAAGAGGTTTTATTCAAATCCATAGGGATTTGTTTTGTCCGTGTAAACGTCACGAGGACAGAGAAAGCACGGCAAAATCGGGCGAGCTGGACTTCACGGGGTCTTGGGTCAGAGAACTTCGCGCCCCAGTGAAATCTGTCGGGGTTTTGGAACATTAGCAGTCCTGCGCAGACCGGTTGAAGCGAACCCTTAGGATTAGAGGGAATTCGGCGTGATCTCAAGTTCACCTCCAACTACTGTCGGAGAACATACTCTAAAAAAAACAAAAAAGAAACGACAAAAAACGACTCAGGCTTGAGGGGCGAGTGCCTTTGACAGACAACACTTGCCGACCTCACTCTAAATCTATTACTTGTAATTAAGTAATTCTAAGAGTCTTTTATTTTTACTTCATCCTCATTCTTCTTTCTTTCTCCTGACGGATTTAGCAGTATAGGAAAGGAAGATGAGGGGAAGAAGAAGAAAAAATTCTAGTTCTTTTGCTTTATGCGCCAGGCTTCGAGGTAGGATTAATTGCACAAGAGGGGTCTCCTTTGTTGATGTACAGACGGCAGCATTCAGTAGGTGAGATTATAAGCAAACCTCTGAGTTACACCGAACTCTTCCCCGCTCTTTGGGCTTACTTAAAGTCCCAAATCAATGATTTAATACTTTCCTTTAAAAAAAAATCCGGATCCCAAGTTAACTCTGATCCTAACGACTGGTTAAGATCAGAGACTGGGGAAAACTGGGAAACAGCCTTTTATTTTTTGACAGAAAATGGGGCAATGGGACGGCTAGATTCTGCTTCCTATCATTGATTTCTGGAAACGGTTGGGTGGTTAGGGTGCGTCCGCACGTCCTTGATGTGGGCTTGCCTCGCATCTCAAGCTCTGAGAGACTAAGCATGGAGAGAAACTCTGTGTCTAACATGTCTGGATTGCCGTATAACCGGATCCTTCACCCCGTGTCGTGGGTAGTAGCAGAAGTCATTCCTTCGTGCAGGAAACAAAGTTTGCTTTGCGCCCTTCGAACTTCGGAGATAACTTGGTCCCGCGAACGACAAAAGTTTTCTCCGTTTTTAGCTGCTGTCGGAGAGGTACCGGCGTGGCTTCTTTAGCCTTGGGCTTCTCACCGATACCACCAACCACTTCTGGTCAAGCGGATCAGTCTTGGGTTTCAAGGCGGGCCCTCTGTTCCAGCTCAGGCTACCTAAATTCAATCCACTGCAGGCTTCGTTGCCTTCGTCCTCCGAAACGATCCCTCTTCTATAGGCCGAAGGAAAAGGGAGGTCCGCGAGCAACGCCGGCCAGATTTTCACTTTCCTCTCCGGCAGTTTTCACCCGCTGCCGTTAATGGGTCCGAGAGTGTGTCTTGGATGAGTTCTCCTGTACCGCCCCGAGCCTAAAAGGCGTCTCTTGGCAGGAGGGCCCCTGCGAAGCGGCGAGCGCTCTTTCGGAGAGGACGCGCTTGTGGG
Source organism: Ctenosaura bakeri (assembly GCA_948474755.1). Lineage (NCBI taxonomy): Eukaryota > Metazoa > Chordata > Lepidosauria > Squamata > Iguanidae > Ctenosaura > Ctenosaura bakeri. The sequence continues at coordinate 141,944 of CAOLHI010000999.1, read as the reverse complement.
TCGGAGGAGGTTTGGAGGGAATGTTTCTCCTCGTTAACAATGGGGGAGGGAACAGGGAAGGGTCCAAAAATCGTGGCTGAGGTTTCGCAGCGGCTGTGCTTGGCCCAGTCCGTATCCTGGATGTGATACCGCCCGACTCAGAAGCACAACGGTGTCAGCCAAAACACACATTTTCACATTCACCAGGAATATTACAGTTCCGAGCTCATCACAAGCTCAACCAAAACTTTATGCCCCCCGCAGAGCTTTCTCTCTCTCTTTTTTTCCTTTTTAATTCTTATAATACTGTGCATAAGTTTCACTTGAGTGGAACGGGAATTTCAAAAAGCCACGTCGGGAGAGTGGATGCTTTTATACAGTCCGATGTTTAAAGCAAAGAGGGCTGATGGACTTCTCCTTTTAGGACCCTGGAAGAATCACAGACCAAAAAGAAAAAAGAAAGAAAGAAAAAGAAAAAAACCCACCTTCGGACCAGGGACGCCTGGGGGAAAGCACAGCTGCCGGCCACCCCGCGTAAACAGAGTACCTTTTCGGCGGCTGCTAAACTTTTTCTTCCTCTGCAGTCTGAAGGACTCTTGCAGGAAAGCGATTCCGATAAATACTACTTAATTAATTGCTCTGGACTTCAAGAGCGAAGGAAAGGTGTGTGGTGTTGGTTCACATACACAGACCGATGTTAGCATGAATAGTTTAAACAGACATACCAGCATACCTCTGTGATAAACTGCATCGTAGAGTCATCTACTGAAAATAACACCTAAAGAATTGCTTTTTAGTGTACAGCTCAGAGGGCCCCACTGAATCCTCCCCCACGAATTTTCATTACCCTTTCACAACATTCCTAAAATATATAGATATATATATAGCTGTATATACATATTCAAACACGGGTTCTCTACCTTTTCATTTGTTCATTCATTTCTTTGGAAAAGTACCTCTGTATTGCCCTGTGACACAGAAACAAAACCACAGAAGGGGGTGGGGAAAGCCTATACATTTCCTAGGGGGACATCTTCTGCAATTCGAAAAAACTTTGAAAGGATTGCAAGGGGAAAAAAACACACATTGAAAGATATAATTGATGACACCTGCAAGTCTGCGGGGGGGGGGGGGATGTGTATAGATCTTGGAACCAGAGCTCAAAGGACAGCTAAAGATGTACGGTTTCTCTGAGGACCCTCGAGGCTTGAGAAACAATCTGGCGTAGGAACGTGTCTCAGGCCATTTGCGCACTAGACTTTTATAGCGCTATGATTCCACTTGAAACCTCCTATGGAATCCTGGGGTTTGCAGTTTCGGGAGGGGCCGGCCGGCCCCTCCCGAAACTGCAAACCCCAGGATTCCATAGGAGGTTTCAAGTGGAATCATAGCGCTATAAAAGTCTAGTGCGCAAATGGCTTCAGTTTCCCCAAAGGTGCCACTTACCGCCGGTGAACCGACCCCGCCTACGGGCGCTGCAGTTGCAAGCGGGACCGGGGTGGGGGTCCAGGTGCCGACCCGTCCAGCCCGCCCGCCAAAGCGAACGGAAGAACCTTCCAGGGCGCGAACGTCCGTCAAGCTCCCCTCCCAATCCGGAGGCCCCTTTCCCTCTGGGCCCGCCCTCCGCGGGGGCGTGCCTCGGGTGAGTGATAGCCTGGGACGCCCCGGCCAGCCCAGCCCAGCCCACGTTGCTGCGAGATTGAAATGCAGAACTTCTCCAGCCTCCTGCCTCGGGAAAGCGACTTCCTCGGGGTCCGTCGCCCTGACACCCGCGCCGCCGGGGACCGGAGGCAGCCCGGGGCCTTCTCCTCCTCCTCCTCCTCCGTCCCCCGAGCGCGGATCGCGGCGGGCCGGACGAGAGCGAGGCTTTCGCCGCTCCGAGGGCTCCGCTTGGCTTCGGGGATCTCCGGGAAGCCGCCGCCGCCGCCGCCCGCTCCGCGTCCTGACTCGAACCATGGGTGAGTCGGGCTGGGAGAAGCGCCGCGGCGGAGGGCGAGGGCTTGTCAAGCGGGAGCGAGCGAGCGAGATCGTGGGCCGACCGATCTGCCGCCGGCGCCGTGGGCTCCTCTTCTGCCACGCGCGGCTCGGGACGCAGCGCCCGGGGTCCCCGGCGGCATTCCGAGGTCGCGGTGGGCCGCTCGGGGCCTCCCTCCGGGCTGGCCCCGGAGGGAGGCAGGTGGCGCTGGGGCTGGGCCACTTGGCCCTCCCGTCCCGAACCCCGCGCGTTCTCCTTCCCCTCTTTCAGAGTGTTCTCCCCCCCGCCCATTCCCGGAGTGGGATTTCATAAGCGCTGCTGGCAAAGAGGCGAGGAGCCGAAAAGAAGCCCGGCCCAGAGTCCTCGCCTGCCGCGGGCCACTTCCAGCTTTGCCCAGGCGTTTCCTATGGAGCCAAAAGCCCCAGGAAGCGGACCGTTTTCCGAAGGGTATTTTAAAAAAAATTAGAAGGGGAGGCGGGAAGGGCGGGGGTGGGAGGAAGGAGTAGGAGACCCTCCCCCTCCCTTTTGTTTATCCCCATCTGGAGGGGGGCCATCTCGCCTGCGATCCTAAGCACATGGATTGGGAGGGAGGGAGTTCCAGCCGGGACATCAAGACTTGCGCCCGAGTAGCGCTTCCTAGCCTCACTTTCCCTTTCCCTCCGCGCACACGCTGCGGGTCAGTTTCCAGGGAAGTTGTTTCCTCGCGAGGGAAGGAAAAAGTCAGTGTGATTTAGGATCGCGGCCTGAAACCACACTGAGCCGGCTTGTTGTTGCTTTCATTGAAAGGACGATCATGCTAACAGCCCCCTTCCTAGAGCTTTTTTGGCAGTTTCTACGTTCCTTCTAAAAGGCATCGGCCGGGTGGGCGGTGAGCGACCCTGGGGGAAAAGGCCTCCCTCGCCTTTCATTCCGAAGCGGGGTCCGTAGCCAGAAGTGGCTCGGTCACGTTCAGTTCAACCTCTTGCGTGGGGTGGGCGAGAGAGAGCCGCAGCAGCCTCCGTGGACTCTCACGGCCCTCAGGCCGGGGCTTGGGTGGCTTCCAGAACCAAGGGATCGCCGTAGCTGTGCTTAGACTCAGAAATATGTCCCAGGTCTTGTCCGATAACACGTTTCACTTGGGGAGAAGTTTCCCCCGCAAAAAATGTTCCCAAGATCACGGACCAGGAAAGTTGCTTTTATGACTGCAACTCCCACAATCTCAGAAATGGGGACTACAGTATGTGGGTTGGGCAAATTGCTTTTGTAGAATACGACCCCCAGAATTCCCGCAATCACAGGTTGGGAAAGTTAGTTTTGTGGACTATAACTTTCAGAAACCCCCAGTCAGGCTGGGAAATGGTAAGAGTTGCAGACTATGAAAGGAATTTTCCCCGGCTTTCCCGAATGGCCACGCGGAGTCTGGGGGATTCTGGGAGCTGCAGTCCACGAAAACAACTTTCCCCCGTTTTCCCGAATAGCCACTCGGATGCTGGTGGGTTCTGGGAGTTCTAGTGGAGAGCAGCTGCCTCCACGACCTGAGGTCTTTGGAGGCGCCCGGCGCCTTTCCTCTTCCTCCGCGAGTCCTACGTGCCTCTCTTTGCCTTGCAGAGCCTGCCTTCGGGGAAGTGAACCAGCTGGGCGGCGTCTTCGTCAACGGGCGCCCCTTGCCCAACGCCATCCGGCTCCGGATTGTGGAACTAGCCCAGCTGGGCATCCGACCCTGCGACATCAGTCGCCAGCTCCGCGTCTCCCACGGCTGCGTCAGCAAGATCCTGGCGCGCTACAACGAGACGGGCTCCATCTTGCCGGGGGCCATCGGGGGCAGCAAGCCCCGGGTCACCACGCCGACGGTGGTGAAACATATCCGGACCTACAAACAAAGGGACCCGGGCATCTTCGCCTGGGAGATCCGAGACCGGCTCCTGGCTGATGGCGTGTGCGACAAATACAACGTGCCCTCGGTCAGTTCCATCAGCCGGATCCTGCGCAACAAGATCGGGAACCTCTCGCAGCAAAGTCCCTACGAATCCTACAAGCAGCATCAGGCGGGCCCGCAGCCCGCGCTGCCCTACAACCACATCTATTCCTACCCCAGTCCCATCGCTGCCACGGGGGCCAAGGTGCCCACCCCACCGGGCGTGCCGACCATCCACAGCGCCGTCCATATGCCTCGGACCTGGCCCTCCTCCCACTCGGTCACCGACATCTTAGGAATCCGGTCCATCACGGACCAAGGTAAGAGCTTGAAGAGACCCTAGAGAGGACTTGGTAGGCCAAACTGAAGTAACTACAGTCCCTGTCCAAAGAAGTCAAGGCTGGGGGTTGATCTCTTCAGAAGCTTTCCATTTGTTACAGTTTATCTGGCCCATAAAATTTACCTGGTCCAAGGTGTAAACTTAAACAGAATTCCTGTATTACCTTGCCCCATAAGTACTACAGATAATCCAGGAAACAATCATTCAGACTTCGTGTGCCTTCATGTCCTTTATGACTTCTGATGACCCTAAAGCAAACCTTTCACTGGGTTTTGGTGGCAAGAATTGTTCAGAGGAGGTTTGCCCTTGCCTTTATCTGAGGCTGAGAGAGTGTGGATGGCCAAAGGTCACTCAGTGGGCTTTGATGGCCTAGTGAGGATTCTAGCCATGTTGTCCAGAGTCCTAGTCCAAGGCTCAAACCACTACCCAGTGCTGGCCATCCATTGCTCTCTGTATAGGTGCCTTTAAGTCACCTATCTAGTTATGGCATCCCCATGAATTTCATGAAGTTTTCCTTTCCCTTTGAAATATAGCCTGGAGCACCTAGTATTCATTGGCCCTCTCCCCTCCCACTACTAGCCAGGGCTGACCTTGCTTAGCTTCCAAAATTGGAGGAGATCTGGAGCCTTCCAAGTAAATCTCTGGCATAATTTTTCTTTTAGGGTCAATACCTTGTCTTATGGAGTGATCTGAATTGCCCACAATTACTCATATTTTTATGTCCCTAGGAAAAGTATTTTCTGACCCTCAGTTCTGGAAGATTTTTGCTTTGGACTATGAGGGCTGCACTGTATTTTGTCTCCTAAATAGGATTCTCTCTAGCCAGTAGCGATTTAAAGAAAGAGAAAATTAAAACATTAAAAATGTTTTCCTGGGGAGCAGATTATAGTCCTAGATTTTTCAAAGAAATAACAGTCTGTTATTTTGAACTATTCAATGTTATTGTGTGGGATTTTACTATATTGGAAGATATGCATGCATACATTTTATATCCATCTAACTAAAAATGTACCGTTGCCATTTTTAAATATCTCAGATTAAGGAGTTAGCTAACGTTAAATACATGAAGGCTATGTAACAAACTATATATGCATGAACTTATTTTAGGTTTCTAAAATATATATCTCAATTTATTTAAACCAAGGTACAGCATATATGTATGCTTGCTCCGGAGGCAAATCCCACTATGTTCAATAGGGTTTGCTCTTGAGTGCATGTTAAGATTGCAAGCTTAGATCCAAATTTAGACTGAAACCAATGGACTAAAATCTAAGGCCCAGCACAGGGAACTTTTAATAGGAAGTAAGTTCTGAGTGAACAGGCACAGGACTGGGCTGTGGATAGATTTAATCCGAGGTAAACTGAATAAACAATGCCACAGGTCTTCTGGATTGGTTTGCCTGCAACCTATATGCAAGTGACAAGCACTGAGGCCTATTAGTATACAGTAATTGTAAATGTAGTTGTTAATCTTATATTAATCATGTGGAACGTTTTCCACACACTCCATTGGTATCTCTTGCCTTACCAATTACAGTTGTATAAAATAATATGTCTCAAGTACATAATCATATTGCCTGATAATAATTAATTGTATAAATCCCTTTTCCATAGTAGAGTGTTAAAACTATAAAGAGTTGTATGCAATCTTTAGTGATTTTTATTGTACTTAAGATTAAGACTAGAACTGATTTTATGAGATGCTGAAATGACACTGGGGTTGGGAGACACACACACACACTCTTGCCTAAATCTGCTTGCTAGTCTCTTTTCGAGTAGACCCATGGGCCCAATGGAATTTACTAACCAAGTTCCTGTTGGTTCGGTGGCTCTCTGTTTGGGGCTAGTAATTGCTTTTAGGCCATTATATATCTATAATATATATGTGTGTGTGTGTGTGCATATGTTTTTTCTGTTATAGTACTAGATGGATATGGTATAATATTAAATGCATGTGGCATATTTACACCCACCACCTCCCCCTCCCCAAAATGCGAGCAGGTATGTTTACTTTTTCTGCCAGGCCTTTGTGCCTGTTGTTTGCTTTTAAGTCAGGGATTCCACAGGAAAGGCATCTCCTTGAAATTGCAGGCAAATCCACCTCCAGTTCTCGCAATCAGGCCAAATTTGCTCAGACAGGAAGTTCAAATGTCACCTAATTGCTTTCGTTCTTCTGCTTCACTTTGTTTTCCTCCAAAGCGGTGGTCCAGAAAGCTGAAACTACTGATGTTTAACTACCATTTAGCCCCTTCCGCAAGCTTGCTGCTGGGTTCGCTTTTACTCACTTTGCTCCACAATTCAAAACTTCACATTTTTTAAAAGATAAACGTGATTGTCCCTGACAGTAACCTCGAATTAAACAATTGAATTAAATATTTGCCTAAAGCTGACTGTCTCCATCGAGTCAGTTTTGTTTTTTTTAAAGTGGATTAGTTGTTGTGCTATATAGATTATTGTGGGATTTAATCTCAGCGAAAGTGTGCGTGAAATCTAGCCAAAAATATGCGCAGTTTCTCCCCTCCGCGTCCGCTTTTAAACTCTATCTGCTTTCCCCTTCCATAAATTCCTGTTTGTCTAATACCGTAAATAACTATATGAGCTGGCCAATATATACTACAGAGAAAAGACCCTTCCGTTTTAAAATTCCTTTTAATTCCGGTGGGTAAAAATATATATAAAAATTACAAACCCTTATAACAAAATATTGGACGTTGTTTGTTTTCTCGCAGATTCCAACTGGCGCCCTTCCTAGAAATAAATTTTGCCAGTCCTGGAAAAGTCATATATTGTATTCGGTGTTTTGTGCCGTGGTGGTGAGGGTGGGCTACACAATTGTGTAGCCGATCTCCTGAAGGGAGAGAGTGATCTAGCCAGAGACGGAGAGATTGAGCGTGATCTCTCCCTTCATTATCATCAGTGTGGCGAAGGACTCCTGCGGGAGGAGGAGGAGGCGTGGGTGAGAAGGGAGCCCCCCATCCCAGCCGTTCCTCACCCCGGTTGTCGAAGCTGCTCGCCTGTGCGGGCTGTTTGCCCTTGATTTATAGGAGAAGCTGACCTTGCTGACACGAAAAGGAAGCCCCTATTCATGGGAAAGTGAGAGATCAGCAGAACAGGGAGCTCAGCAGAGACAGCTCGGTTTCCTAAGGCTTTCCTAAGACATGTGCCGACCGAGCTAGGGTGGTCGCCGGCCCAAGGAGAAGGAAATAAGGGCGGTCGGGATTCCCCCCTCCCTTGCGCGCGCGCGAGAGAGGCTGCGGCGGGAAGCCTTCCTCCGCTTTGTGCTTCACTCGCAGCCAGCACTCCTTTTGCGGTGGTGGTCCTTTAAATCTCGCGGGGCTCCTTGTGTTGGTGCAATGCGGGGGCTTTCTGACCCTGAAGAGCACCCGTAGCATTTCCTCGGCCCAGCAGGTCGCCCCCAGCGGATCTGTCAAGCCCCTCCAGCCAAACAGCCTCATCCCCCCCGCTCATTAAACCTGCGCGTTTGCCTTTGCGTGATTCTTAATGGAGACCCTTTCAGCTTAACTGGTTTGTGGATCCCGCTGATCCACGCCTCCCACCGCAAAGCAGATAAATAAACGTGGATGTTGCATCCCTCTGAAATCCAGAGTTTTCTTCCCCAAAGTAGAGTAGGGTTTAGATTCTATTCCATGCATTTACTCCAAAGACAGCCACGGTTCCCATTGATTTCGGTGGGCTTTGCTTCTCTGTAAAAGAGCTGTGGATCTCAGCTTGGAAGGAGACTATTTTGCTATCAGTGTGATTGAATGGGGAGGAAGGGCTTTGTTACAGTGCCCTTTTCCAGCGGCTGTTAACAATCCAGTACTGTAGTCTTCAGAAGCGATGCTTCTCTCGTATTTCAAACAAAAGCCTCCCAGTCATTTCCGAGCTTTTTTTTTTTTTTGGCCAGGATGGATGTCGTGCCATCCTTTCAAAGGAAAAAAAAAAGGCAAGAACTTAACACCATTCCACCAAAGCGACCTAGGAAATAATTATGCCAGAGGTAGTTATCGCTCCGCAGTGGCTGTCAGCGAGAGGGGATGATGGGCAAATTTCAACAGCTCTAGGGTTGTTCTTAATCCGGTTAGGCCCTATAATTTCCTTCCTTCGTGTTAGGATGAAATAACTCTCGAAGGGGAGGAGGGAGGGATGTTGAAAACTGTACGGAAGACGGAATGCCAGATCTTTCCATTCACATTTGTCCTACATAAACTTAATTTCCGCGCATAACTTGATTAGGTGATCAAGTTCTTTCAGGTTTTTTTTTTCCTTCCCCAGTGCCTTCCCATTTTTTTTCCTGTGGACCTTATAAATTCAACCCAACCCTGCTCTGAACTAAGGCTCCACTCCAGCCATACCGGGTGGACCTAATTAAAAAAAAAAGTTGGACTACTCTGGAGTAAGAGGCATTCCGAAGTGAAAGAACAAGCGTCCTAGAGCGTGTTAGATATTTCCCTGTGACGTTTTCCCCAAACTGTATACACTGTATTAAATACACAATGTGTTATTGTGTTATTAAATGCACAACATTCTGGCAAGTGAAAGGCTGGGTGGCCACCACCTCCAGTGAGCCTTTTGGAGCTTGAAAAGTCCAAAAGTGTCTGATGGCCAGGGAACCCGATCCTCAGTAGTTAGGCGAAAATGTTATGAGAAAATAACTTCCGTTAGGAGAAATGGGAATTAAACATAGGTCCTGCACGTCTTCGCACTCAGGGAATTTGTACTTTGAGATTTAACTGGGTGAGAATAATTATGTTTTGTATTTGTTGTTGCCGTGTGCCTTGCTTCAAGTTGTTTCCCACTTACTTATGAGGACCTTGAGGCGAACCTATCACGGGGTTTTCTTGGCAAGATTTGTTCAGAAGGAGTTTTGCCTTTACCTTCCTCTGAGGCTGAGAGAGTGGGACTTTCCCAGCGTTACCCAGTAGGTTTCCATGGCGAAGCGCGGACTCAATCCTATTCTCTAGAGGTAGCCCAGCGCTCCGATTCTGGCGCTCACGTAGCAATTCCAACTTTCTTGAATATTGAAGGTAAACTGGAGACACAGTACTTAATTTTAGATAAATAGGTAGATAGTCAGACGGGGGGCCGACAGAAATATAAGCAAGTATAGATTTGATACTGGCAGCCTATAAACCGATTATTAACCAAGAATATTAACATCGTATTAAAACCTCTTTAGTTTCCATCTGAGGCCATTTCCGCTCTAGACTGTCGTAGCGCTATTATTCCACTTTCAACATCCAATGGAATCCGACCGGCCGCTCCCGAAACTGTAAACCCCAGGATTCTATAAGATGTTGAAAGTGGAATAATAGCGCTATGACACTCTAGTGCGGAAATGACTCCGGAGTGAAAAAGGAATGTTTCTCTTCAAAGATGTATGTTGAACTGCTTTCGTTTGAAGATTATTCCATGAGTGTCAATGGAAGCTGCTCCTTTTTCAGTGTTGGATCTCTCTCAAACAGATCGGGCCTTCCCGGCGCCTGACTCCAAAGTATTTAGTCTGGGAAGTTACATCCCTCTGAAATCTGGTAATTCCTCCTTACCGTATTTATGGGGCAGGGAATCCTACTGTACGGTCTGCAGGACCAGGCCACCGCACGTTTGTGAAGGGATATATGCTCAGAGGTATCTATAGTTATTCACTGGAAGCCGTAGGTATCCATCCATCCATACAGTATCCATTACTTCCAACGAGCGGGCGAAGGTTTTGCTGCTTTAGGTGTGTGAGAACGAGGGAAAGTGCCGTACCCCAGGGGTGGGCAGACTTAAAGCTTGTGGAATCTGCAACGAGTGTGTGCGATAACCAGGAGAACCCCCGAGATCCACCCGACCAGAACCAAGTGCGAACGGGCAGCGAATTCAGAGAGAAAGAATGCTGAGTCCGGGAGTTTCTTTCTGGCTGCACATCTGAACTGAACTGAATTTACAGCTCTTTCACCTAAAAATTCACTCCTGGCCCCTTTCTCTGTAGTTCGGATAGTTGAAAATAGGGGGAGTCCGAAATCCCGGACGGCTTGGCTTGCAATCAGGCAAAAGATTTACCAGGAGATTGCATGCTACACACTGTTCAACCCCCTGTAGGCCAAGGGATGGACTGGCTTTAGTTTTGCGTGGGACACTGTTATTTTAGCGAGTTACTGTGGTGTAGTGATTTGAGCATTGGACTACGACTATGGAGGCCAGGGTTCGAATCCCCGCTCCACCATGGAAGCCCAATGGGTGACCTTGGCAAGTCACACTTTCTCAGTGTCAGATAATAGCGTAACAAGCCCCGCAACAAATCCGCACTCGACTGCACTATCATTCCACTTGCAACATCGGGCCCCTCCCGAAACTGCAAACCCCAGGATTCCATAGGATGTTGCAAGTGGAACGATAGCGCTATAACAGTCAAGTGCGGAAATAGCCTTTGCCGAGAAACCCCCTTGATAGGTTCACCCTATGGGCGCCAGAAGCCGGAAAGGATTTGAGGCAAACAGCAGAAACAACTGTTACTTAACTTTTGTTTTATTTTATTCTAGTTTCTTTGTTTCGCCATCAGTTTGAAATTTATTGTTAGTTTTCTACGCTTACAAACCAAGGGTATGGCCATATTCAGATAGTTTCAATAGTCGGTGATCAAGGGATCCCAGGCAAGCGCATTCTTGCTTCAGAACCTGAGGATTGTTTGGTAGGTCAGACCTGAGTCCGAAGAATCCAAGAGCACTACTTTGCGATAGAAAGAAGGTTAGGGAGATGAAATGGATCGCAATCCGCATCAGGCGCCCCACCCCTTTCCATCCTGGTGGGATCTCAGGCTGCCGGACTTTCCTCATTAAATAATAATAATAATTTATGACCTATTGTAAAAGCCAGGGCTAAGGTTATCTCTTGACTTCGGCAGAATTTATGCTTTGGGAAGGCTGCTCTGAGAACTAGCGTGGGTGTGTCTATACAGAAGTAAGCCCCACCGAGTCCAGTGGGACCTACTCTCAAGGAAGCATGCTTGGAATCGGAGCCATACAGCACATTAATATTATGGCAGCAGTATTAGGGAGATAAATGCTGAGGCACTTAAATTTGAAATTCCTTTACTTAAGTCACAAAAAAGTGAGTATGTTGAATGGTGAGAAGAAGAGAGTCGGTCCACAGGCCAAATGAACTGGCTTAGTGGGGTTTGTTAGGTTTACAGAGCAGAATAGGCAGCATCAAGTCAGGCTGTGTGGAATTGCTCAGCGGGACTGCAGTCCGAGGCCTGTAGCTTCAGCGGAACTAACGTCAAAGTTTTAGGCAAGTCTCCCTGGAAGTAAATCCCGTCAGTTGCAAAGGAACCTCAGCCCGAACTCGAACGAGAACTCAAAGTGTATTTGAGGTTAGGTTGAGACCTATGCAGCTTTTATGCCAATGATCCGACATACATATTACATAGAAGTAATTGTTACTGCATTCAAAGACATCCAACTGCGAATGTGCTCCTACTCAGTCCCACGCCATATTCTTACTCCAGAGTAATCCTCCGTGGTGTAGTGGTTTGAGCGTTGGACTATGACCCTGGAGAACAGGATCTGATTCTTCATTCAGCCATAGGTGATTTTGGGAGCGTCACAAACTCTCAGCCCCAGAAAACCCAGATAGGTTCGCCTTAGGGTCCCCCTAAGTCGGAAATGATTTGAACGCACAGGACAAACCTCACTGAAATCAGCAGGACTCCTCTGAGTAAACACGCTCAGGAATCTGCTACAAGTCTGAGGTCTTAAGGCATTTCCGCACTAGCCTGTTATAGCGCTATGATTCCACTTCCAACATCCTATGGAATAAATTGCAAACCCCAGGATTCCATAGGATGTTGAAAGTGGAATCATAGCGCTATAACAAGCTAGTGCAGAAATGGCTTTAGGCATATCTGGGGAAAATCTTAATTTAATACGGCGAGATTTACTTCAGTGTAACTGTGTAGGGTAGGCTCAGGCTGCAAGTGTGCATATGATCATCGGATGAGGGAAGTCGAAACCTTTTTGCTAGACGTGACTTTTAGGCATAAATACCCATTATTTTTGTCAGGGTCAAGGAAACTTGATGAGTTTCACAGCCTTCCCTCCCAAGAAGAGAGAATTTCAGGCTGGATTCATTGAGTTCCCTGGATACCTCGGACTAAACCTTCACCCCCGGTCCCCTTTATCAGCTGATTCTAAACCACTTCCCTTGAAACTACGGTCCCACAAAGCTCAATAGGATTTAATTGCCAGGCATGCAAACTGCCAGCCTAGAAAAGTCGTTCAATTGAAAGGCAAAAGACTTCCTTACCAAGTAAATGGGAAATACTATCACCACCATTATTTTATTCATTTATATGCCACCTTTTTCCAATAATGGGATACAAGGCACCTTACAAATCATGAAAACCAGTGTGGATTAAAAACATTATACAGTACAAACATATGTATCTGTAACTATCCATATGCTATTTTAAAAGCAGTTAATCTCTACGTTTAAAACCATTCTGAATTTATTCAAGGACAGAATACTTTTTTAAAAAATCAACAAAACAGCACACCCTTTAAAGTCCAGGGCAGTAAACTCTTGAAAGCCCGGTGGAAGGAGGGCGGTCCAAATTCTGGGAGCAGCCACCAAAAAGGCCTTTCCCCTTATTCCTAGCATATGAGCCGCAGGAGGGCCTCTCCTGAAGCGCTGGAACAGGCTTGTACAGGGAGACAGATTCCTTCGAGAAGCCGAGACCCAAGGCCCGGGGTCTTCTTTGCGCAGGAGAGCATGGACAGTGTGGGGTTTAGGAGGCAAGCGCACGCAGTGCCGGTTTTTCAGTCCAAATTACTTTCCGAAGGGAAAGCGCATGAAGGATCGCCGCCTTAAAACGGTGGTGCTGATTCTCTGTTTGGGGACAGTGCACTCGGTCTTTTGGCTGACCGAGTCTCATTTCCACCGGGAGCTTTACGTCTGAGAAGATCGGCTTGCCTACTCGAGAAAGCGACCTTGCCTGTTCCTCACCCCCCTTCTTCTTCTCCTCCTCCGTTTGCCTGCAGTGAGCGACGGCTCGTCCTATCACAGCCCCAAGGTCGAGGAATGGAGCAGCAGCCTCAGCCGAAGCGGCTTCGCGGCTACGGCCCAGCACGTGGCGGTGAACGGGCTGGACAAAAGCTCCCTGGAGCAAGAAGCCAAGTACAGCCAGGTAAGGGCCGCTACTGTCCGGGAAAGGGAACGGGCTGGGGGAAAGAAGGGGGTTTGGTGGAACGGAAAGAGGGAGCTGAGCACAGGGCCGGTAGGAACCCCTGCCTGTGTCCCCTTGCTAGTCCCAACTAGAGTTCATTCAGCGGGATCTAGTTAGGATAGGGCCTTTCCACATAATACAGTTACAGCGCTATGATTCCACTTTAATTGTCATAATCCCATCCTGTGGAATGCTGAGATTTGCAATTTAGAATTCTCAGCCAGAAAATTCTAGTGCCTCATCAGACTACTGAATCCATAGGATTCAACCAATGCAGTTACAGCGGAATCAGAGCTATAACTGTGCGATGTGAAAGGGCCCCGAGTAAGTAAACACCTTGGGAAAATAAATATTATAGTTCTTAGGATTCAACCAATCCACTCTAGTTGGAGGCCAACAATCAGATTTAGGCCTCTAATTGCCCGTTGTCTGGTAAGGGAGGAACTACTTCTGTCCGTTTTTCGTTCTCTGGAACGCAGCTCTCTCAACAAAAATTCAAAAACGGTGGCCCACTCGCGATGTCCTTTCGGGCACCCAGTTTTATTTAGATGATCTGGACTGCTCGCTGCTCAACGTCAAAAGTCGTCCTCCAAACCAAAGAGTAAAATTTTAAAAAGATTCAAAGAATGGGTTCCAAGGAAAGACTTTCCCACCTGTCTTTCTTTGTGGAATGTTTTGGGGGTGTCTGCTGCCTCTCGCTTACAACAGTAAAAAAAGTTCCTCACGGTCTCGCAGGTCCCTTTCGAAGCGCCACTGAATTTGAAGATGCTTCAGGTTTCGTTTTAAATGTCATATTCAAAGAGTAACGCTTGTTAAGCGTAGAGCTTTGAACTCTGAAACAATGGGATTCTTGGGCACTGGCTCAGGTGTTATTTGCACCATACCTGGTTTTTCAGAATCAAGTCCTGCTGTGTTCATTACGATTTACTTCCAGGTAAACGTGTGTCAAATAGCAGCAGGAGCCCTACGTGCTCACATCTAAGGAGTAAGTCTCATCCAAGTTAAGAGGGCTCCGTTTGACTAGATATGAATAGGACCGCGCTTGAAATCCCATTGATGCTGCTTGAAGAAATAGGCAGAGGTTTGTGCTTCCGGCTTCTAATCCTTTGAACACTTATTTGAAAACAAGCGCCGTTGAAGTGAGTAGGACTTAACTTGGTTTGAAGGTTTGCTTTCTTGGTTCGGGATGAGTTTGCTTTGGCTTACTACGTGCCAGGCTGGGTCGTCTTTAAACAAGCGTGGCCCCGAAACGATTTCCAGATGCTGTTGGACTGCAACTCCCAAGGCTCCTCACTATTGGCTAAGGCTGCTGGAACGTGGAGTCCAACATCTGGAGAGCCTCGTGTCAAATAACGTGGCCAGAGTGTCTGGAATGGAGAGGATCTGCCGCCTCCCTCGCCGTCCCATCTTGGTCAACTGCAGTAGAAGACAAGCTCGAGGTCCTTTCTCCCTGGTTAAAGATAGTGGATCTAAGCTAGAACCTCCCAGGAACCGCCACGGAGGGGGCGAGAACCCTTCAGTTGCCTGGTTCTAGAGGCAACGCCTCACGATCTCTGAGTAACTGTGTGTCTTCAGGTCCCAATCCAGTTCATTTCCATGCCTTCTCAATGACGATGAGGAAGTGGAGTGCACCGGTGATGGGTAGGGGAAGATCTAAGGACTAGTCACACGGAATAGGTTATCTCCCTTGGGTCGGGAGAAAGGAAAAGAAAGGTTATAGATGGGTTATAGATCTTTTGTTCGAGGACCCACGCGAGCTTCTTTCGGGAAGGGGTCTGCTAAAGCGTTGCGTGGCTACGCCTCGGCCTTTTCATTCCCTCGGCCATTTCCGCACTAGCCTGTTATAGCGCAATGATTCCACTTTCAACATCCTCTGGAATCCTGGGGTTTGCAGTTTCGGGAGGGGCCGCCCGGCCCCTCCCGAAACTGCAAACCCCAGGATTCCAGAGGATGTTGAAAGTGGAATCATTGCGCTATAACAGGCTAGTGCGGAAATGGCCATCTTCTTGAGGGTGGAGCCCCCCCATCGCCGCCGCCGCCCCTTTAGCGCAGCTGGCTGTTCTTTGTCCCCAGCCCAGCCAGGCGCCCTTCCCTCCCATCTCCCCTTCCAAGGCCGTTTGCCCGCCCAAGACGTGGAGATGGACTTTCTTCTGCCCAGCCGTCTGGGTTTGGAGAACTGTCCCCCACTGCAGAAAGTGGGCTTCCGAGAAAACAGTCTAGACGTCAGCAAAGCTCGAATTTGCGAGGGAATTATGCTGGCAAATCGCTAAGTTTGGGCTGCGGAACTGGAAGTGTTTCCCTACCACCGCCAAGCTTGGGAAAGTTACATTTGGGACTACAGATATGGAATTCCGCGGCGTTTGTGGTGGGAGCTGCAGTCCAAAGTAATAATTTCTCAAGACTCTTAAATTTTTCCCCGGATTTGCTGTAGGAGGCCAAGTTCTCAAGAAGAACACTTTACTTTCCGAGTAAGCCTGACTTTCAGGATCGGTCTGTATGGATAACCTGGCCTCTGTGTGTGTGTGTGTGTGTGTGTGTTGCGTTCAGTGGGACTCTGTTCTGCTTTGTTCTGCTTCAGAGTTTCTTCCAGGGGGAGTCCTGAGGTCAGCTTCCCAGTTTGCAGGCAGACTGTTAATAGGCAAGGCCGCTGCTCCTCCTGCGGAAATGGAGCCTTGCATCAAGAGCTTGGCTTTTCTGTTGTTTCCTTCTTTGTTTTTTGATGCCTTGCTTTGCTTCCTCTCTCCACCATTCAAGATTTAGCCGCTTTTTTTTGTTAAGAACGGGAGGTTTGCAAACCGTAGTAGCTTATCTCTTTGAAGAAAGAAAATCCCCCCTCCCCGCTTCAGTCCATTGTGTGCACATTGGGATGTGATGGTTGTCTTTGTAGTGTTGATTTAAATGGGAGAGACATACAGCTCCGTTCGAAGTGTATTTAGTCAGCGGTAAATTTCGTCGTCTTCAATGAGGCTGAGTAGAATTCCTATGCGTTATTATTTTTTGCATTTCTAGTCCTCTTTCCATTTAAAAGAAGTGCTCAAGGCCGGTAACATCATCAGTAAAACAAAATTAAACAATAACACCATTAAAGTTGGCAATCAATAAACATCTATATCAAGCTTAGGCAGTCAGTTCCATGGAGCTCCGTGAGAATTACTTCTGAATAAGCACAGCTGAAGGGCCCTGTGCACCTATTTAACTTTTCAGCTTGAAGCCAATGGGATTTCAGTGTGCGTGATCTGGCCCTTTGAATGGGGACTTGTGGAGACAGTCACATAAGGACTGCATTCATTGGTCAGCTGAATAGGCCCTAGAGGGTCCTTAAGGCTATCATATAACCTTGACTGTTTGTTTTCAGATGTTTGCTTCTGCATTTATATCCCACTGCCTGAACCTATGGACACTTTTAGAACTGTGGTGCTAGATAGATGTCTTGATTATTTTGTAAACTTCAGTCCCTGAAATGCTCAACTTGATACTGCTTCTCTAGGGATCCATTTCTGTAGAGGAAAGATACAAGCACAGCGCCCACACTTACCCAAGTGGGCTGGTCCCTCATTTTCCCTATGAAGCTGCACACATAATTTTATACCTAGGGAGATTATTTGTGCAAAAGCTTCCTTTTTTTTTTTTTTAGCATGTTAGTCAAATGTGGGGTTCATATATACTTTAAAAGCATAAACTACACAATTCTCCCACATATGTTTTGTTGGGCACATTCACCACATGTGGGGGAGGTAATTCAACTGGTTGTTAATAGGCTTCCTTTCCAAACAGTTTTGTTTAAAGTGGGTGTCTTCTACATGCCACCTGGAGCTCTTTGAAGGGAAGAAGGAATTAAAATGTTGCTGTTGTTCATAATCTAAGGGAACAATAAATTCTGCATTGGATTGATTGCCAGTCTTCCTATTAAAAAGATGGTACTGTTGTTCTACTTTCATGATGCACTGGGTACAAGCATGAGTTTAATGCTTTTACACAGTTTAGAGCTCCCTGTTTTATTTACATCAAAGTATTTGTATTAGTAAAATAACCATTTGTTTATTTAAGAAAAGCTGTCAAAATATGTTATCCAGCTCTATTTTTGAGTGTGTATGTGTAACTGAAAATACTTAAAATGGCTTCAAATGTTTCATTTTAATTTTTTTCAAATATGTAGCATTCATATGTTCTATACACAAACAATACACATTTAAATCAAGTACTGTGTCTTTGTTTTGTGCGTCTTCAAGTGAACTCTGACTTATAGTAACCCTATGCTAGGGTTTTCTTGGTAAGATTTATTTAGAGGGAGTTTGTCATTGCCTTTCTCTGAGGCTGAGAGAATGGGACTTGCCCAAGGTCAACAACTGGGTCTACATGGCTCAGCAGGGATTCCAGCTCTGGTCTCAGTTCCAATCCAATTCTCAAACCACTACACAACACTGGTTATATCATGCTGTGGCTTTATGGAATCCTGGGGTTTGCAACCGGGGGCTCCCAAAACTGCAAACTCCAAGATTCCATAGGATGTTGAAAGTGGAATAATCGCGCTATAAGTGGGTAGTGCGGAAATGGCCTTGATCATAATTTGGTGGTAAATCCTCTTTCTTCTTGCCTACAAATCAACTTTGCATTTTTTTTTAAAAAGAAGTTTGATTTGCTTATATGTTCATTCTGTATTAATATAACCAAATTTACGGGGTGAACTTACATTGGACCAGCCATCATGATCTACAGTTCCCCATTGCCCAAAATATTTTTATAGCAGCTTTTCTAATCAGGTATGTTTCAAATGTGTTTATTTACAAATCTGAAACTGGACATGCTACAAACATTTTTAATTTTAAATACATTTTGAAAAATACACCTATTTTTTTTTAAAAAAATCTTCCCTGCCACCTGTTTCCTGGACAATGTAAATTTTTTATTGTTGTTGTATGCCTTTAAGTCATTGCTAACTTACAGCGCCTTGAAGAGGCCCTATTGCAGGGCTTTCTTGGCAGAATTTGTTCAGAAGGGGGTTGTCCCTGCTTATGTCCAGGTTGTTCCTTTGAGGTCCAGAGAGTGTGACTCACCCAAGGTCACCCAGTGGGTTTCCATGGCTGAGTGGGGGTTTGAAACCTGCTCTCTCAGAGTCCTGGTCCAACACTACACCACAGTGGCCCCCTGCTATATTTTAATTTCTTTCTTGTGACTTTTGCTTGTTTTATTATTATGGTGCACATACCTTTGAAATTTTCAGTTCTAAATATTTTATAAATACAGTATCTATAAAAACCTCCCATCATCCCCTGTGAGGACAGAAGTTCTAGTTTTACACATCTGGAAGGAATCTCGCTGGGGAAGGCTGGTCTACACAGACAATCCAGTCCTGCCCTTAACAGACAATCTACATTTTAGAGTCAGAATGTTAACAGTTAAAAGGAGAGCATATATCTAAAAATCCTGTGTAAGACTTAGTGTCACTGTTCAATAATGATTTTTAAAAATGACTTCAACCAAGTAGGTTTCAAGTTTTCTATCAGCTATATGGCAAGCCCTTTTTCACTGCAATTATCTGACTGTATTTTGAAATTTTTGTGCAAAGAGAGAGCTAGCAATAAGGAACCAACTTCAGCGTCATCCATATGTCTGCCGCAGAGTTCCTCTATATTACAAAGAATTCTTTGGGGAACAGTCCCAATCCACACACAAGTAACTGACCATTGCCCCATCAGTCCTAGGCACCCTAGCATTTGCCAAGTGTTCTCTTGCAACTCTGTTGCAGAGCAACATGGGTAATGTACTCTGAAAGGTGGGTCATGTAATATACACTGGGTTATATACACTGCTCATCTGCCATCACCTTCTGCTCATTGTTCTGATATCTTACTCATCTGACACCACAATTTTTCGGATTAATACCTGGAATTCTAGGAACACAGTTTGAAATCCACCATGCAACCCACAGAGGCCAACTGAACTACAGTACATGAATTCCAAGTTTTGCTCTTAACCAAGTCTTGTTCATTTATTGCAAAATAGCCTCAGCAGCTTAGAGACTGTCTGCTAGTGAAATCAATAGGTTGGAGTCAGACTAAAGTAGTCAATGTAGGTTAGGAAAATAGGTTACATGTCAGTAAGTTCAGTTGTTTTTGATGGGAACAGAATGCAACAAGCAGAGCTATTCTAAGTAAGGCCAATGGGAAGTGATAGTGTAGATCCATAATTCATTCCCAGACCTGTGGGCTCACGCTGATCAGAGCAAGGTATGCTGGGTTTGCCTGGGGATTCTGTCCTGTGAGTCCTTGTATTTAAATCTCCCCAATTGACAGCAAAGTGAGTTTATCTATACTAGGGCTAGGAAGCCTGCTTTGCAGAATGAAGTGTCTTTAGATGCAACAGATCCCAAAAGAGTTTGGATGCAACAGTTCCAAAGCCATCTCCTCCCTCTCTTTGGAACATTCCATTTTAAGATTGGCTACTTGCTATAGATGTTAGGAGGGCTTTTGGTGGCATCTTTCACTTTCCCAGACACAGATGGCTCTTCTGTCGTGGTGAAGGCCCTCCCTTGGTGGAAAAGCAAACCCCTTTAGTCACCATCATTGTAGCTCATGTTCTCAGTTAGTTTCGATGGAACCTAATAAATATTTTTAAAAAGTTGTGATAATTCTTGGTGTATACATAATTCCTTCCAACAAGTAGAATTGTTGTAGTCCAATGTTATATGTATAGTACTTCATTCTGAATTCCCAGTCTTCAGCCTGAGATAGTGGAATAGGATTTGTGGTTGTTCAGAGATGTGTGTATTTTGGGGATTGGTGAACTTCACATGAGTTGAATAAGAAACTGATGAGAACAAGGCAACTTGAGCCACTGACTGAAATGGAAACATGTGCAACCAGGACTTGTGAAAAATTCACTGAATCTCATTAGGTTGTTTATCAGAGGTACCAGCTGTTCCATCTGCTACCTTAGGACAAATTCAGTCTGCTGCACAACAAAACAGCAGGAAAGACAACAGAGGTTAGGATGTGGAGTTCTGAACTAGGAAAAGCTGATAAGCCAGATGGGGAAGTCCTGAAATCCATAACTTCTCTCTGGGCCAGAGATTTCCCCTGCCTATATTAACATGACAGCTTCCCATTGGAGAGAATTGGCCTAAGTAATCCTAAATATACTTATCTATGGAGCAACCACCTTTGAAGAAAATAGGATTTACTCCTGAGAAGATATGTACCCTTATTGTGTTGCTCTACTGCAGGGGAAGGAAAGATATGGCCCTCCAGATATTGCTAGATTGCAACTCCTCATTTTCCCAATAATATCTGGAGGCATGATTCCCACTTCTGTTCTAGTGCAATGTTTTACATGTCTGCTCAGAAGTAAGTTCCACTGAGTTCAATGAGGCTTATTTCTAGATAAGTGGATAAATTAAGTGTAGCCTAAGTGAAAAACATCCTTTTTCATCCTTTCTATAGTAGCAGAAACTTGGTGTTTCAGAATACAAAGAATATGAAGTTTCTATTAACTTTCACTTCTGCTCTCTTGCCTTTGTTTTCAATATGTACTGCAGAGTGCATGAGTGCCCTGGTATGCTGTACTGAGTGGACACATGAACCATGACCCGAGACCCTTTCTATTCAGATTTCAATTTAGCCCTGCTCAGAGGTCTTACTTAGGCAGGACAACATCTTTTTCCCCCATCCTGACTATATTATGTGGATCGTTATACTGACTTATCTCATGATGTTGTGGTAAGAATGATGGAAATAAGTGTTTCCAGAAGGCTAGTAGCTGAGTTTGTTTAATGTGGTGAAAGCGACAAAGACACTTTTGTTGTCGCTGTTTTTTCTAACCATTCTGTGGAGGAGTTACCAAAGCTGCAATAGAAATGCTCAGTATAAATTATTAGTACAATCTAGGCTTACAATCAGTATAAATTATTAGTACAATCTAGGCTTACAATTGTATTAAATTATTAGTACAATCTAGGCTTACAATTAGTACAATCTAGGTTACCCAGAGGACCTTTTCTTCTGTCGCTCCCAAGTTATGGAATGGCCTGCCGGAGGAGACCCGGCACATTACCAGTCTTGACTGCTTTAAAAAAGCAATCAAGACCGTTCTCTTCCGACAGGCCTTCCCAGATTAGTGTTCAACCGCCTCTCATCATTGTCTTTTGTGTTAATCTTGTTTTTAATTTGTTTTAATTAACTAATATGTTTTAGGGGGATAGAAGGGTTGGAGGGTGGGGAGGATAGGGTACATTTTAATGTTTTAATGTTTTTATATATTTTTGTAATGCCGCCTCGATCCATTGGGAGAGGCGGGATAGAAATAAATTTTATTATTATTATTATTATTATTATTATTATTATTATTATTATTAGGCTGCTGAATCTAGGTCTGCTCTACCCCCAACACCAGCCAGTACAACTAGCAACATATTATAGCAGGGATTGGGTAGGGAAGGGAGATCTGCATTTAGGTAAGGTAGAAGAAATACACATACATAAATCCGTTTCTACGTATCTCTTCATTTTTACTGGAAGAAGCTGACTGTATTTAATGTCAGTTTTCATTTACAGTATCATTTATAACTACCTAAAATTATGATTTCTGTTGTTATACAGTGAATAATATAAACCACTTTTAGGAAAGATTTCATAATGCAACAAATGTTAGATTAATGGTTGAGATGCCTGAAAGGCTGGCTATTCATCATCCCCCTCTCTCCACAGAAGGAGAAAAGGATAAGATTAAGATCCTGATAAGAGAACACTAGTAGGAGACATCCTGAAAATGAAAAACACTGGCTCATTTATCATCATGGTAACTCCTCCAATTTCTGGGTAGCTCTGTTGTAGGACTGGAAGCTTTAATCAGCTGAAGTGTGAGCAGCTAATGTACTAAAATGCAACTCTCCAGAAGTAAGTTCTACTTGCTCCCAAGAAAGTGTGTGTGTGAAAGATAGCTAAGTAAAGCCAGCTAAAAATTGCTGTTTGACAACTACCATTTTAAACTTTGGGAAACTAGTTTGAGTTGGGAGGAATGAAAGTTAAAGATGAACTTGTCTACTTTTAAGGTTATTGTAACTAACTGTACAGTCTGTTATGCACGCATTTAAAAAGTAAGCAACGCACAAGATAATTTCTTTCTGTTGTTAGTAATAATTGGTGGCTTTCACTAGTACAGTTCAGAAAAGTTACCTTTTGGAACTAGTACTCCCAGAATATCCTAGCCAGCATTGTCATAACATGCTAGCTTGGGATCTGAGCCCCAAAGTAACTTCTCTGAACTCTGGTTGAAAGTCCTTTTGCACTTCCGTTTCTCAGGGAAAAGATCCTAGCCCAATTAGTCTGCCTATTAGACTAGTGATACACTAAGGCCTGTCAAGTTAATTAATTAACTGATTGGTCAATTAAAAGGGGAAAAAATTACTCAACGAAAAACCTTGAATCAGTTCACAGCCTTGGTCATTATTCTCCATGAAAATGTAAGCTGCACATATGTGTTCACTTGCCTGAGCAGAAAAATACAGTATTTGTGCTATTCTCTGGTTGCCAGTGATATTTGGTTGCATATTGCCTTTATACATGTCAAACTAGGACTGATTGATTATTTATTTAATTAGTTTATATCCTGTCCTTTCAACGAACAGAGCAGATAATGAGATCTAGAGACGTTATAGACATTTTTCCTGCCTTCCTATAGTCAAATACGTGTTTTGCCTGTGGGTTAAGGGCTGAATGCTGTTTTCCTAATCTCCAGAGTTTCCTGAATGAAACTTGATGACTCAAATTCTGTTCAGGAAGTGGTGGTTTTGTAATTGCATCCATAGAATATCGGCTGACCTGAAGTCAGTAGGACAGATTCACCAGTGAATGCTTTTTATATTTATACCAGTCTGAGTCTACCATGGGTCAGTGAAGTTGTCACCAGTGTAAAAAGACAGCAAATGCAACCCTGCATTTAGTGGGAATAATCACAAAGGGTTTTGTGTGAGTTAGGAATAGTTACTCTGGGTCAGATAGCTGATTCAAGTTTTTGACTTGAATTTGGTTCCTAGTCCCAACTAAACTAGACTCAAAGCTAGACTAGAATCAACAGCTGAATGTTAAATCTACACTTATGTAAACCCAATCAATTGAATGAGTCTACTCTGGTTGGGGCTAGAAATTCAATTTAGGCCTTTGCTTCTTGAAGACATTGATTTGCAACTGCATTTATCCAAAGGTGGCTGGTGGCTTCTGTGCATGTGGGGCACTGAATGCATTCCAAGTTTTCCTCCAAACTTTAAATGAGCTATCCAAGGTGCTAAACCTTACCCCCCAAACAGTTGCTACTGAGTTTATGTGTACCAGGTTTATCTGTAAATAATACTTCTCTGTTGGCTCTTTCTGCAGCTTCAGCACTGTGAATCTGTTTGTCACTCACAATCTTTAGATAGATCATGCTTTAAAAAGTGGATTAAAGATCCATTTAATGCCACACTGAATAGGGCTCAGGCAGGTCTGCTCTAAGACATTGTCTTATAATTCTGCTAAGACAAAGGACAATATTGTTCCTCTTCCATTCTGTGTGTAGTAGCCCATACTGGACTCGCAGGTGAACCCAATGAAGACTGGATAGGTGGTGTGGACTCAGATCTATTTTCCAAATAATTGAGTAGCTGGGGACCTAAGAGGAAATGACCACATCCCTTGTTCTTCCTAATGGTGGGGCTCAGCCAGATCTGGAGAGAGTCTGTATCAGGGAATGAATACAATTCCACTCCCACTTGTTGGTGCCCGTAATCTGGTTTTCTGACACTGGAGGTTCCATTTAGCTGGCATGCCTAACAGCCACTAATAAACCTGCCATCAACATAAGAATATAGTATTTTCCAAAGTTTGGAAAAGTTACATTTTGGATGGCAGTTCCCGGGAATCCCCTATCAACATAGACTTTCTCTACCAGGTTTCCCTATTTTACCTATGTTTCTTAGAGTACCATCAAATCTTCATTATGGACACTTTCTTCTGCCTGCATTTCGGTTGCCTCTGGTCCCTATATTTCAACCACCACCACCCTGCCCACATGCTCAAGTTCACCTAGAGCAGAGTAGGGCAATTTTGGCAGGATTGTGGGTGGGAAATTATTCTTCCCAGCACCCACTACAAACTGCATCAGCCTGAAAATGTACAGCAATTACCTCAAAAATAGTCAGAATTCCACTTTCCCTTTATTATTTTGTTTTTGGGGGCTCAAAGCATTGGAGAGGTGAACTGGAGGAATTCACGAACAGAAAACACTTTTTGCCCATCCTCCCAAATATTTCAGCTTGGAGAGGCACTGAGGGCTACAGAAATAGTCTTGGTGGCTGAATGCAGCCTGTGGCCCACATGTTGGTCACCTCCAGTCTAGAGGTTAAACTCTATCTGCTGAATACTTGGATTGAACAAAGACTTGCCATCGTCAGAGGTACATCCATCTGCTTATCTAATGAAGATGTGCCCTTGGCACCTCCCGATGACTTTCAGGCGATCCTGATCATTTCTGGTATTGGTAACTTTTGCATTTCCATTCCTAACTCTTCACTCTAATGCTAAGTGTATAAATATCTATTCTGAGGCTCCACTCCTTGCATCTGATGAAGTGGGCTGCAGTCCACATAAAGTTATGTGACATAAAACATATTGGTCTTTAAGGGACCATAAAATTCAGTCGTGTGGTGACAGGGGAGAGGGGGACAGTTCACCCAGGGTGGCACTGTTTTGGGGGCATTCTGGCCTGTAGCCATGCCCCTGCACACCCTGGCC
Source organism: Ctenosaura bakeri (assembly GCA_948474755.1). Classification (NCBI taxonomy): domain Eukaryota; kingdom Metazoa; phylum Chordata; class Lepidosauria; order Squamata; family Iguanidae; genus Ctenosaura; species Ctenosaura bakeri. The sequence continues at coordinate 116,789 of CAOLHI010000999.1, read as the reverse complement.
ACACCCCCATGCACCATGGCCATGCCCCCACGCACAGTGGCCCCACCCCTCACGCCATAGCTCCGCCCCCTCCTCACATTCCAAGCTCCGCCACTGATAAAACTCTGTTATTTTTCCTTATGGAAAGTCTGGGATACTTATATCCTATTAATCCATTTTGTTTGGAAGCACTTACAGTATAGCCTAAGAAACACTGGGAACTGCTTTATACCAGATCACACTACTTGTTCTACCAAGTATTGTCAATTCTGATTTGCAGAGGTTCTCCAGGAGAGAAATGTAGAACAGACCTTGGGATGCTCCAAAGGTGGTCTGTTAATTAGCTTAAAAACCTTTTATTCTAAGATCTTCTTCAGCAGCTATTTAAAATCATACAGGGAATGATTTCACACACATCACATTTCATTAGATCATTATTGTAGTCATAGAATCATAGAGTTGGAAGAGACCCCAGGGGCCATCGAATCCAACCTCCTGCTATGCAGGAACACCGATCAAAGCATTCCCAACAGATGGCCATCCAGCCTCTGCTTAAAAAACTCCAAAGAAGGAGACTCCACCAGACTCTGAGGCAGCATATTCCACTGCCGGACAGCTCTGACCGTCAGGAAGTTCTTCCTGAGGTTCAAGTGGAATCTCCTTTCCTGCAGCTTGAATCCATTGCTCCTTGTTTCTGGAGCAACAGAGAACAAGCCCGCTCCCTCCTCAACATGACATCCCTTCAAATATTTAAACATGGCTATCATGTCCCCTCTTAACCTTCTCTTCTGCAGACTAAACATACCCAGCTTCCTAAGCCGTTCTGCACAGGGCATGGATTCCAGACCCTTCACCATTTTGGTCACCCTGCTCTGGACACGCTCCAGCTTGTTGATATCCTTCTTGAATTGAGGTGCCCAGAACTGGACACAGTATTCCAAATGAGGCCTAACCAATGCAGAATAGAGTGGTACCATTACCTCCCTTGATCTAGACACCATACTGCTACTGATACAACCAAGAATTGCTTTGGCTTTCTTGGCTGCCTCATCACACTGCTCACTCATGTTCAGCTTGTGATCTACCAAGACTTCTAGATCCCTTTTAGTCTGCTGGGACTTCTCCTGTTCTCCAAGAGTTCTCAAAGATTATTGCAAGTGGTTCAGAAATGACTTCTGCCAGTTCTTTTAATATCTTTGGATGTAATTCATCTGGCCCTGGAGACTTGAATTCATCTTGTTTAACCAAATATTCCTGTACTACTTCTCTACTTATTCTGTGCTGCATTCCCCCCCCCTTCCTCACCTGCTCCCCATCCCCCAGGTTGAGTACTTCTATCCTTTTGGAAGAAAACTGAAGCAAAGAAGGTGTTGAGTTGTTCTGCCTTCTCTCTTGCCTTCGTTATTAATTGGCCGTCTTCTCCACACAGCGACTCTATCATTTCCTTGTTTTTCCTTTTGCTGCAGACATATCTAAAAAAAACCCTTTTATTGTTTTTAATGTCTCTTGCAAACCTGAGTTCATTCTGCGGTTTAGCTGGTACATAGCTGGTGTATAGCTGGTACATTTGTTGATGTTATGTGCTTTCAAGTTCTGACTTAACAGTGATCCTATCATATGGTTTCCTTGGCAAGATTTGTTGACGGGAGATTTGCCATTACTTTCATCTTAGACTGAGAGAATGTGACTTGCCCACAGTCACCCAGTATGTTTCTGTGGCTGAACAGGGATTCAGACACTGGTCTCCTGGAGTCCCAGTCCAGTGTTCAAATCATTACATCACACTTGGTCTATAATGCTGTATCTATACAGGTTCATAATTAGGTGATGGGTAAAGGCCCCTTCTACACTGCAAACCCCAGGATTCCATAGGATATTGAAAGTAGAATAATAGCGCTATAACAGTCTAGTGTGGAAATTGCCGTAGAATCAAAACTTTTCTGAGCTAGGAACTCCAAAACCATTTCCTGGATAAATTAAAACATTTGAACAAAGGCTGAGGTGTTTTTTAACACCTTGTGAACACATGATGGAAAAAAAATTCAGATAACATTCAAGGGCATATGGGCTCCTGGAAAGGATTTGAACTTTAAATAAATTAAAGAAAATGGTTTTAAATCCTTTGGACTCACCCATATCGCTACAACTTTTAGTACTAACGAATGACAAAGAAAAATTGCCTGAACCTAAAGTAATCAATTTATAATTTGATGAGCTGATTTTCCAGTTTCTCCATCACTATGCTACATGCTCAGTTGTAATTTTGCCCATAGAATAACAGCAGAGTAAGGCCATCATGCAACAGCCTGTTACACATCAGTGAAGCCTTTGTTTTCAAATACATGACAGTCAATAAAGCAACAAGTATGTTCAGTTTCAGTTATCTTTTTTGATTCTCTTTACTGAATACCATCAAAGGGCTTTTCATAAGCAAGACAGATGTCCCCTGCCCTCAAGTGACACTCTGGAGCTTCTTGGTAGTATTTGAACTCTATGAACATGGTTCACCATCCATAATTAAATTCCAGTGTACATCTATGTTTTACATTTGAATTACAAAGAAGCTTGCAGAATTTATAAAAGAAAAGCCCATCTAGAAATCTCTTGTTTTGCTCTTTGTCTGGGACCATAAAACAAGGGGTTGTCAGGCATCATCCAGGCCACAATATAGGGCTGGTGGGCTGTATTTTGACTAGTGGAGCACAAGGCGTGCAGGTCGGAACCATAATGTTTCAGTCTAAAAATGCTTCAGGTCCCTTGTGTGATGCTTTTAGCAATGAAAGGATCACATGCAGAGCATGGAAAAGTTTTTTTTTCTTTTTCTGCACTTCAAGTCTTGTCATCTCCAGCGTGGCACTTTCACTACACTTGGTAGAAGAATATTGCAGGTTATTCATTCCAGGTATTTCTTACTGAAGTCCTCATCCTAAATACATGCATCATCATTACTCTTTTTATTTGTATGGCAAAGGGACTCTACAGAGTAATACATGCAAAACAGGAAACGCTCTCACCCAATGGTCTTCCAGTCTGAATTCTGACAATAACAAGGCCAAAGGGATATATGAAGAGCAGCACTTACATTTATTATCTGTGAGACTTAACAAATAAATAGGACTAGAAACATACCACCTTTATACGTGTATACAGCAAATAGGTGGGACTAGAGTCACATAACCTTACAATATAGAGGAAGAGGTTCTCTTCAGAAACTTGCTGGCTCTCTGCTGGATTTCTGGAATGGATTATGGCAGGTGTAATATAATTAATGAAATATAGGCATCTATCTGATGGTTCATAGTGAGGAACTTTCCAGGTTGTATATTTCTTCCAAGCTGTCTACTAGATATCTTGACCAAACTGGCCTTTTTGTAAAGAAAGGAACTGCCACCAAACCAACAGTTAACAAGGTAAAGGCACACATGTCATTGTATGTTGCAAATGAAGGGGTATTAGCTGATCCCACCACATACACCTGATTCCTTCCCAGGTGAGCTGCACTGAACCCCATTTGAATCCTAGTTGTGAGACCTTCTTCTTACTGACCACCTGCTTCTATGCCCAAAACACAATGCCGTGCCCAACGAGTCACCCAACTTCAGGGTACACCGTCTGGATGAACCTAAGAAAGAAAGCCCAAGAGGTGAGTAGATGGTACCAGCCCTGTTTTGTACTGAGCACCATCTGCTCATAGCCTGCACCTCACTGACTAGGAATGTAGTTGTGGAGACAAGAAACTTAAATATTGTGAGATTTCTTCCTGGACTAGGAAGCATTCCACTAGACACAATTTTTCCTTTACCAACTTTGGGATTTAGGAAGGTGATAGCTGAAACCTCACTGTTATGTTTATGGCTGGCATGAGAGTAATGAACACAGAGCAGAAGTAAGACATGGAAATCCTCCAGATGCCATTGGACTTCAGCTCCCCTCAGCATACATAATAGGCAAAATGATGGGAGTTGCAGGCTGGCAACATCTGGAACACCACACTTAACCTACCTCATTGTAAGTAATAGTTTGCAAAATGATAAATTGCAAGGTATGCACATAATGGATTGGAAGTTTTTTTGTATATCATAAAACTGGTGAAGAGACACTATTTGCAAGGACTTCTAATCAGAAAAAAATGCTAGGATTCTCTGTTTCACTTGGCAAGTACTTGGAGGAGATAAATATTACTGGTAGCAAGACAGTAGAGGGTATGAACCCAATATTTTGCCACATCCATCTGTACCCAACTTGTGCTAAAAATTCTCTTTATCTCTAACAAATTCATACAGAGGAAATGGAGTTACATGGGGATGAGAAAGTTCTGAGCAGAATCGTTTTTAGGGGTATGTGACTGGCTATGTGAGTAGGTTAGTAAGAAGTTTCATGTACGCTGTGGTGGATTCCAGATTGTTAAGTGGTTAAGTACACTCCCATTGGGATCTCACTTTGGTCTCACTTTAACTGGCATGGCTATATCCCATAGAATCCTGGGATTTGTAGTTTGAGGAAGAATCTGGCAGGGAATTCTAAATACTTCTGGAAATTACAAATTGCAAGATCGCATAAGATGGAATCATGGCCTTTAAGGTGGAATCATAACTCTGTAATTGTGCAGTATGAAAGAGACTAATGTCTGCATTCACAGTTATTTATTGGCAGGCCATGAATTAGGGTGACCATTGACTTACAAGCTCGTTGGTGTTAGGAAAACTGGTTCTGGGTAAACATGAGGCTTAAGACTAGCTAATTCCAAGGTGTAATTTGATTCCAAGGTGTTCTGCAACTTGGTCGACACTCTCATGATCATCATTCATTTCAAAATAAAGTCAATCTATCCATTAAATTCATGACTTTCTCATTGTCACAATATCAGTAAAAGCCACAAGTTGAACATTTTGCTGTCCTGTTTAATAAGTCGAATTTGCATCACCACATAGATATACTGTGCTACCACCTATCCCTTTGATTGCTGATGGATCCTAAATTACTACATGATTGAATTGTCTTTAAGAGAGGACAGGAAGGGAAAGAAAAACATCCTAGCTTTTGCATCTTTTGAGAAGTGTTTCCTTTGGCTACACTTGCAAACCTTTACTTGATCTCTCTCAGACTTCTGAACATTTTTGCCTCCTTCCTACAATGTTGCAAGCCCCTAATTGTGAGACTGTCTCCACTGTGAAATCCTTCTGCATTCTTCCTTCAGCACAGAGTATCTGAAAATATTTAGCTCCTGTTTCCCAGGAGGGTTCCAAATTTATTATCCCCTTTCTTCTGTAGCTCTTTCTCCTCTTAAGCTGTTTCTAATAGAGACTGTGGTTTGGTTTTCATTGACTGACTCTTGAAAGGAGCACTTCCCACTCTTGATTGTGCAGTGTTGCAGTTGTATCCTACTGTTTGTACCTTTTTTTTTTCAAAGTGGGTAATTGTCAGTGGGTCAATTACATTTATGATTGCTGCTTCTTAATGGCAGATTTATTTGAAACATGATAAGCAAACAATCATGCAATGCATTGTAAATGAAGCAGTCATGCTGACAACATTTGTTGACACTTTTCAATGTCGCCCCCACTTTGTATTTCACATCAAACCTGAAAAAGCTGCCATAGCCTTTTGGAGTGCTGCTGTCATCTTTTGGCAGTGCCAATATAACATTTTCATATCTTGTGGTTGCCAGTACAACTGAACCAAAGCACTTACATACATGGCCAACCTAACACTTTCTGCTGAAGCAAAGATGGCACACACCCTCTCCAGTCTAAATAACAGAAGCCGATTTTACTGGAGCTTCAGTACTGGCAATGGGAAAGTATTCCCAACTGCACCTAAGACAGCAGGTTGGTTTAGGGAGTCCACCACAGCCCTCTGACAGCTAGAGAATTTAGGGAGAACAGCTAGAAGGTTGGCATTGTTGCTCTCTCACACATTTGTCACCTGAGGTGGTTGCCTCACTCTTTCTCATGATAAGGCCAGCCCTACAGGTGTAGTGAATCTTATGGCATAGAAATTATCTTTAATGATGGTTTACTGGTCTTGAAGCACCTTTACTGGAAACTACGTTCCACAGTAAATAAAGATGCGGATTTATTATTATAAGATATGGATTTATTATTGGTTTAAATGGCAACTTAGAGATAAAAATTTCAGAATGTCAAGGAAATGCCAGCTGTAACTATTTGCTAATGTTATTCTGTTGGTTTTTGAAAACTGTATTAACTGATCAATCTCAGTTGGCTTTTCTATGTCTTTTCTTATCTCTGTTGATCTACGTGTAGCCGCAGTAATGATCAAATCCAGAATCTGTGATATAGTTGAAGAATTAGCTTGCATTTTAGTCTTTGAACTGTGCAGTGTTGAGACAGAAATGTATTTGTATGCTCTGAAGAGCAGATCCTTTATTTTACTTATTTTAAAGCATATATGCCCCATTTTTAATTCCAGCAGCACCAAAATAAATACACAAACTGATTAACATTTATAACAATTTCAATTCAACAATTCAATAGAAATCTTTTCATTTTATAATATACCTTTGTTTACTATTTTATTTTTTACTAAAAATAAAAAAGGATCATCATCAGAAGCTACAACACAAGAGCCATCCAAATGTTTCTAACATTTTTAGGGGAACCCCCCCTGAAACATTTAAAATCAGTAAATAAAAACTATATCCTAAATGTCTACTCAAAAAGGAAAGTGCTCACCAGCCTTTAGAATGTCTTTCTGAAAGTGAGACCAGACTCCCTTGGATTGCTGCAGAAGAAGCAAAACTCTTCTTGACAATAACCTGTGTCAGTGAACAGATTGGTTTTGGAAATGAAAGTCCTTCAGATGGTGGGGGAATTTTCTGATTCATGGCCAGCCCAGCAAGCCCAGTATGGCTCCAATGAATGAATGAATGAATGAAAGATTAAAATAATAAAATAAAAAAATCACCCCAAACAAAACACCAGTCAGTTGCGAAATTAAAAAACCCCCAGATTGTTTATGAAATATCATCAGAACAAATCTAATTAAACCAACTAATGTAATAATAAACCAGTCTAAACCAATTTATGGTAAAATAATCAGAGGTAGTTAATGATGCCCAGGCAAGCAAATATGTCTCAAGTTGTTGATGGAAATACTCCATATGAAGAGCTCATCCAATATCAGTGTGGAAATCATTCCACATGGCTGGTGCAACAGAGAAGAACACTCTTCTCTGCACTGTGACCAAGGAAGCATCAATAAGTTACCCTGCAACATTTCATAGGCCATTTCCGCATGACCTCTTATAGCACGATTATTTGACAACAGAAGATTAACCAGCACTGTCTTGGAATAGTAAGACAGTATGCAGCACACCATGGTATGGTAGGTGAAATGTTCCTCACCTCAGGATGGAAAGACCAAAATTGCCTATGCAAAAGAAGACAGTTTCTTGGATAATCAAATCCTGTACTGTTAGCGTATGTGGTGCTCAAATGATGGAGAACTTGCCATGTTACTTGCTTTATTGATTCCCATATTCTTCTCACTCCTGAAGATATGTTCTCACCTGGACTGAAGACACACAATATAGTTTTTCTTAGAACTGCTGTTGGTTTGAAGGATTGCTGCTCCAATCTGTACATTCATCCCTTTCTTAACTTTAGTTTTTTTAAAAAAGCTTTGCATTGGAAATATTACTTATTTTGGACTACACCTCCCAAGATCCTTCAGCAAAAATGGCAATTGGCCAGGCATAGAGTTCTGAGAATGATAGTCCAACCCCCCCCCCGGAGATGAGATATTTGCATTTTTTTATATGGTAGCAGGCTTTCATATTAGCTAGACATTGTTCAAAAACCTGCAAAATCTACTAGTCCAGAACTGATGTCTTCTGCTTTCTTGAAATATCGATTTTCTTCTTACCTGCTTTAGATTCACCATATGATTTTCTCCTGGGTACACTTCTTGTCTGTTGGGAGACAGTAACTAGTATGGCCTTTTCCGCACTACACTCTTATAGCGCGATGATTCCACTTTCAACCTCCTATGGAATCCTGGGGTTTGCAGTTTCAGGAGGGGCCATTTGGCCCCTCCCGAAACTGCAAACCTCAGGATTCCATAGGAGGTTGAAAGTGGAATCATCGCATTATAAGAGTGTAGTGCGGAAAGGCCCAAGTCACCTATAGACTTGCTTTATCTGCAGACTCATATCTTAACAGGCCAAAAAATAGGTCTGTGGCACATCGGCAATAGTGTTCTTTAGTTGTAACTGGATGTTCACACCAAAACTCTTTGTCTTGTATAACTGTAGGTGGCACAGTGAAGGTACTGTTTATCTGTGTTTAGATATCTGGGACTTTAATATCATTCCCTTAGTGCATCTAAAGAAATAGACTGAAATTCATAAACGCTTATGTTTGATATGAATCAATTAGTCTTAAAGGTGCTGCTAGAATTCCCACCCTTTCCTTTTTACTGTGCAGTAATTTTAGACTCTGGACTTAACTAACGATGGCCATCTTTTTTGCTTATTTCAGTATGTGGTTAAGCTCTGCTGTGTTTGGGGACTGCCTATTCATTCTACCAAGAGGGACTTTATTCTTTTGCCCCCCAAGTCCCATTCTGATGCCATTAATTCTTTCTGGATATTCTAATGGGACTTTTTGCAACATTCAAACATGCATTCATGAAGAGTTTTAGCATATAATGTCATATCAAAGTCCCTTTACCTCCTAATATTACAGTTTTCATACCACTTATTCTAGATGATCCTAATAAGTGGGGTTGAAGATTGTGTTCTAATTACTCTTTACATGTGTGCATGTATGCTCTTGGGCAAATAAAATAAATTTGCTTGGAAAAACAGCTCAGTATCTTTTAATTGACCATTTGGCTGCATGAATGTTTGTGTTCTCTGCCACCATGTCCAAAACCAATAGTGGGAGAAAACTGTAGAATTCTGTCTAACATGCTGATGCAAACGTGCCCCCCTTTTTTTTTAAAGTTCAGTAGTAGAACTTACTCCTGTGGAAATGTATAAAGATCTGACTGCTGGGTAATGAAAGAGTGTGATCTTATGTATGTCTACTCAAAAGCAAGTCTCACTGAATTTAATGGGACCTACTTCCAGATGAGTGTGCATAGAATCACGGCCTTAGAAAACACAGCTGTGTTAATTGTGTCTTTACTAAACATCCCATTTCTGAATAAGGTTTCCATCACATTTGTGCTCATGAAGTTAAATTTGAGCAATGTGTTAAATCGTCCCTTGAGATTGCAAACATTGGTTTGATTATACAAATCATATTTACTATGCAATAAAGAGAAGTGATGTAGCATGCTTACATCCTGTGTATTTACACTTGTCCTACATAAACTTCCCATTATATTACCTCTCTATTACTTGTATATATCACCAGCATTTCAGCCCTCGTTCAGAAATACATTTTCTTGAGATCCCATGAGACTTTACTTCCAAGAAACAAGTTAAAAGGTTTTACGATAATTTCTGCATTTTCTGTCAAAAATACAAATATGCAGGAATGCTGCCATGTTCCTTGGTTATGCAAACATACAGTTTTAATGTCTGTTTTGCAAATGTGACGTCAAGCCTGTCGGATACACATATTTGAATTCTGCTGAGCTGTAGGTATCAAATGACCAGTTGGGGAATTATCTGTTTGTGGAGGAATGGTAAAATAAATAAAATAAAATAAATAAATGAAGTCCTGACAGCTTAGGTGGAGGACAGAATGGCTTTTCAATGCTGAATGCTTTCCTACTGAAAAAGCGATACTTCCCACAGTTTGCTGTGTGCAGCTCTTGTTCAGAGAATAACTGTGCTTTGGAAGCCACAAGGTCCATTACATCTTACAATCTGGTCATATGAGCGCTGGTGGAAAGGCAGGAGTGTGGGCCGGTAGCAGCATGAGTGCTGGTTAATTTATTTTACAAAATATATTCTGCCTTTCCACTATAAAAATCCTGAAAGCACTGTGCCTCTCCACATTAATAACAAGAAAAAACAAACAACGTTAAAAGCAATTGTGCAGTGAACATAAACAGCAGCAGTTCATCTCAATGGTTGCAGTTTCAGCAAAGAATTATTAATTGGTGCTAAAAGCTTAGACAAACAAAGTCAACCTCAGCCTGGTTTCTTAAAGATAATAATGAGGGTACCCGTGGAGAACATTCCACATCTGGGGTGCCCCTGCAGATTTCCCCCCTTTCCTAGTCACTGTCAGAACTTCTGAAGATAACAGGAACTAGCAATGGGTTCAAACTAGAGGAAAAAGGATTCCACCTAAATATTTGGAAGAGCCTCCTGATGGTTAGAGCAATTCAACAATGGAATACGCTGCCTCAGAGTGTGGCAGGGTCTCCTTTAAACAGAGGCTGGATGGCCATCTATTGAGAGTGCTTTAATTATGTATTCCTACATGACAAGGCATTGGACTGCATAGCCCAATTCTATGGTTCTGTGATTCTCGGAGAACAGCCTCAAGAGCAGAACAAGAGAGTAGAACCACAGGCCAGTATAGAAGAAGGTGTCAATTTTGGCACCTATGTGGTCTCATGCAAATCATTTGGACTTACAGAACTGGATTGCAGTCTTGACCCCCAGAGTTGCTACCTAGAGTGTGAGTTAGGATCAGGGCCCTTTCCACAGGACGTCGTCATTCTGCATTGGGAATAGGAGAAGGATGGAACCTGGACAACACTTATATGTGATGTCATCCATGTCTTGTCGTTCTCCCATCCCCAAGCGGGTTTTACCTGTCAATGACTGGCAATTGCACAGCCATCCTGCTGCCTTCCTGCACTTACCTGAGTTGTGGAGGGTCAGGAAATGCGATGGCCACACTTCCTGCCCCAGCACAGCCTAGGACAGTGCTTGGCTGTGCTGTGGAAGGAAAAGAAGTGGCCCTTGCATCTCCTCCATTCTCTCAGCCAGCCAGTACAGAGGGAAGTACTCCTGTTGCACTCCCCTCCTGGGAGAGGCTCTACCGGGATCCCCATGAGATGCTGCTGGGATCAGGTAGAGTTCAGAAGGGGCCTGGGTGAAGATGTCACTCTGTCAAAAGGGAGGAACTTCATGAGTTACAATGGTAATATCTATTTTGGAGGCCCAGTTTAGCCTGTGGAACTTTCCAGGGCATTCCAAGGGCAGATAGTCTTGGAAAACAGGCATCCTTGGATCCACTTGATCCAAAGTCAGTGTCTTCCCTCTGTAGTCATAAGATCATGTCCACTATTGATGCAAGTCTTTTTCCTCCAGTTGGAATAAAAGAGGATGAGAACTGAAATAAAACAGAAAAGAAAACAGAAGAAAAAGTTGATTTTTTTCAACTGCTACCATAGGAATTTGAATGGACAGTGGCTCCATCATTTTTTTCCCACCCCCTAGTTTGGATTTCTCTGTCCACTGCAGCATTAATTCCCAATGGGCACAATCAAACCATAAATAAACAATTAATATCTCATTGTTTCCAGGAGACATATTGGATTATGGGGTTATGATTATGATTTATTGTAGTTATTTACAGTTAGGTTAACTTCAACTTATGCCAGCCCTATGAATGGGAGACCTCCAAGAGCCCAGACTACCACCTGGCCTGCTCAGGTCTTGCAGACTCAGGGTTGTGGCTTCCTTGACTGAGGCCCTTTCTGCACGACGTCGCTGTTGCATTTTTGCCACAGGATGGCAGCGGCCGGCAGGTCGTGCTTCTGCATGACATCCTCACTGTCCCGCTGCCATCCTGTCGCGGAGCCTCGCACTTGTGCAGTTTTTGCAAAATGGAAAAAAATCTATTTTGCACCTGTGATTGCGCAGCACTCCTGTCACTTCTAGCCATGTGGAAGATGTGGAAGCGCATTGACGACGCTTCCTTCTGTAGCACAGCAATGGAAAAAGCCTGGCTGTGATGCAGAAGGAAGATGTGGTGCCATTGCATTCTCTTCCTCATGGGCCGAGCAGGTGCAGAGGGGAGCGTTGCTGACGCGCTCCCTTCTGGACCCAGAACTGCAGCGAGACAACGCGGAAGAGCTTTGTCGTGCGGAAATGGCCTTAATCAATCCATCGGTGGTGTGGCCTCTCTCTTTTCCTACTGCTTTTCCCTTTATCTAGCCTTATCATCACTCCTCTCATGGTGTGTCCAAAGGATGACAGCCACAGTTTAATGACTTATCTTGGGCTTCTAGTGAGAGTTCAGCCCTGATTTGCTCTAGGACCCATTCATTCGTCTTTTTAGCAGTCCATAGCATCCATAGAACTCTCCTACAGCAACACATTTCAAATGAGTTGACAGTTGTGTAGGGACGGGGGGACAATAGGGGTGGTTCACCCCTGGTGGCAATGTTTTTGGGGTGTCCCAGCTGGTAGCCATGTTCCCATGCACTGCGACCACACCTCTGCACACTGCAGCCATGCCCCCGTATGCTGCAGCCACGTCCCCATGCACCATGGCCATGCCCCCATGCACTGTGCCCATAACCCTGCCCCCTCCTGCCCCCCTCCATGTACTCCAAGTTCTGCCACTGTGAGTTGGTTACCTTCCTTTAAGCAATCTTCTTTCACAATCATACATAGAAATTGAAAATACTATGGCATGGATGATTCTGATTCTGATACTCTTCAATGAAATTATTGATTGAATAAACTCTTCATGCTTCTAAGCACTGGTGGACCTGCCTCATATTGTAGGAGGTGACATTGAGGCAGGTCCAATTGGTGGAAAGAAGTTGGATTGGATGAATTCAGAGGATTCACCATTCTCAAATCAGATACGAGAAGGACCTTTCTGAATTACACATAGGGACATGTGAAGAGTGTATTTCAGTTTATTTTTAATATCAGAATTTATGTATCACTACATATTTGGAATGGAAAAGGCTTGTGTTAAATAAAATGGGAAAAACTGAAACTAAGAAGTCCAGAAAAGTGTAAGTGTTCAGTTCCTGTGTATTTGAGCAGAATCATGCTGAACTGGAGTTGCCATTTCTTTTTTTCTCTAAATGGGTCTCCAACTTTAATATAGCATGTATGAGAATAACTGTACTCATTGAGTTTGGGTGGTAAAAATACATTTGTTTCATTTTATTTTTAATGAACTTACGGCTATTCACAAATTTCTTCACTTTCAGAAGGGAAAGAATTTAAAGGTAGAATAATTAGAATGTAAGAAGAACATAAGAAGCACATATGCTGGTTTTAATTGTATTTTAACCTTTGTTGTACCCCGCCTCAAGTTACCTGCAAAGGCAGGTAATAATAATAATAATAATAATGATGATGATGATGATGATGATGATGATGATGATGATGATGATAATAATAATAATACTTTTTTTGCAGATTTCCCCAAGCCTGATCCGTAATAGCAGATTAGGGCAGAGTACATACCGGTGGTGGGTAAAATGTGACCAATGAACCACATGTGGCCATGAGGGTCCATAGACTTCTTCTGACTCCTTAGTTTGTCCCCCAAATTACAAACTAATCCCTTGGAAGCTTCTCTAGCTGCAACCCTTCCTGGAATAGTCACCTCCTGTTTCTTAAAACGAGCCTATTTTGATCAAAGAAGCCCTGAGGAGAATTGTATTCAAAGGGCAAATCTCACTCCTTAGACAATTTTGATTTTTCTTTTCTGGGATTTACTTTTATTTGGGGATAGTGGTGTGGGGGATGTGGATCACAAAGACATAGGAGAGAATTAAAAATATCCTGTGGATGACCCTCGGAATTTGCTCATTTCAGGCATAAAAGTATAACACAACAGAAACATAATCAGAAGTAATCAGAAGTAATCAGAAGTAATCAAACATGTGTATTTTGTGCCACCAAACAATCCTGTAGATTAAGTATTTTTTTCTCACCAGTGTGTGTGGGGTGGGTGGGGGTAAAGGTGGCCCATTTAAGACTAATAGACAATCTTATGACTAAGCTGAATTGTGTTCCCAGCTTAACATCTTGACATTAACAAATGACTGCACTAACAAATGAAATGGTAACTTGACTTGGATATAAAGGTTTCAAGACTAGTGCAATTTTCATAAATAAAGCTTTCCTGAAGAACAGCAAGCCCATGCAGGTAGTGGAGTCATCTAAGTAAAATGAAAACGAATACATTATTGGGATTTTCCAGAAACATAATCATGGCTTGGATTTTGTTCCCCGTTTATAGCAGATTGATTTTCTGTCTTCCTTGTTGCCTACATGTTATAAACGCCTATGGTATCACATAGCTGTGCTCAGTCTTGTAGAGCAGGAGTTTCCAGGACACTGTCTATTTTCAAGAAAGACATCTTCCTGCATATTGTCTTTCTCTTACCTTCTGCCAAGACCTACATGCAACTCACAGTCTAGGGAAGTGCTGACGTATTATCTGTAACATTATAAAAAGTATTAAATATCAAAAATGGCAGGTTCAGCTAACTGAGGTAAGCTTTTCCTAAGACTTCCATTTTGAAACCAAACCATCTTCTAACTGCGTCATATGCAGAACCTAGGCAGTCCTCTGCAAACTGTCTACCTGTTGGAGAAGCTTTTCCCAATGCTCAGCCTAGGACTAACTACAATGATGAATTTGCTCCATGACAAGCTCAGTGGTATAGCATGGGCTCAAGTGTTTGTGAAGTCAAAGAGATGGAGCTGGAGGTTTATAGTGGGGAAAATATGCTGTTTAAATTATGCGTATTTTAGCTTAAGCCCTATGTAGGCATGCAAATGATGACTTACCTCAGTATGGGGAAAGCTGCATAGCGTGAGGAGAGATGCATCATGCTGCATAGCCTTGTTGAATGACAAGGAATCACCACAGCTTCTGCATGTATAGTATGGATGTCTGAAGGGAAGAGAGCTATGTGCATACAGGTACACACAGGTATATCTCTACATAGGCCAGAAACTCAACAACATGGGGTTTTGTCTTGTGAAGACCTATGAGTATTGGCTGTACGCAGATCTTGGAAGTAATACATTACAAGTAATGTAGGTACTGGCAATGAGTTACTTTTTTTTTTTTTAATTTGTTGGTAATGAGAACAGTGAAGTTGCATTCATAAAGCAGTCCAAGCAGGCATGGCGGGACTTTATTGATGTAACAAATAATATTCTTTACATGTTTTTAAAAAGACCATTTTAAAGGCATTTTGACAGGATTGTTTTTTTCAAATATTATGCTTTTGTTTTATCGATTCTAAATTCTCTCACTCTACAAATGGAATTAAAGACAAACACACATAAAAGTAATGAATAACACAATGATCAGTTCTTACACATTGTAACAAGCAACAGAAATGCATTACTTTACTTCCTAAGCACTATAATAAATAATGAGAAAAATTACTTTCAAAAGTTAACTCTGTGACCTCTGGCAGTATGCACATAGTACGGTACCCATCATTCTAGGTATTTGCACTGTTGACAGGAATGCTGGGTGAAGGTTTGCCAACCCATGAGCAATACTTGGGGAGATGGCGTATGTGGTGGTGTGGCTTCCCTTTTGTGTTGAGGCAAATCACAACAGATCCACCTGAAAAGGATTTGAACCACAGTTGACATACATTCATATTCTTTCTTCACTCTGCCTCCAGTTCGTCTTTCCACACTTGTTTCCCTGGGTCTATTTTAGGCAGTAAGCCCTTGGGGGAGTGACCTGTTATACCTCTTCTTTGTAGAGTGCCAAGTACAAAGATAGGTCATTTCCGCACTACACTGTTATAGTGCTATTATTCCACTTTCAACATCCTATGGAATCCTGGGGTTTGCAGTTTATGGAAGGGCCTCAAAGGCCCCTCCCTCAACTGCAAACCCCAGGATTCCATAGGATGTTGAAAGTGGAATAATAGCACTGTAACAGTCCACTGTGGAAATGGCCACAGTGTTGTAACAATAAAAGGGTTCCTTTGGTTTGACAGTAGGCTGAAGGTGCATAAGTGCGGGGGGGGGGTCAGGGGCAGTGGAGTGATCTTGATCCAAGCCACCCAAACAGGGACATTAAATCTATGCACACTGATGTCAAAACAAGGCTACCATGTCAGCTCTCCAGCAGGTATGTAGTAATTCCTCCTCCATCTCCAACACTACACTTATGAGTGGAGATCTTAACCCATTTTAATTCTATTACCTGTTTGATTTCCGTATTTCATCCCATTTTGATTAAATAGGTGTAACTGAAGGGTAACTTCCAAGGCAGTTTTTTTGCCCTGTAAATCTTGTGTCAGTTGCAACAGAAGTGTAAAAATGCATTTTGCTAAACATACACACTGTGGAAAAGACATGGGGCGTTAGGCTTAGCTCTTCTCAGGTTCCAGTTCCCCTTTGACTCTCGCAAAACATTAATTCTGAGCCATTGAAACAATTCAAAATGTCTCCCCTGTGGCTTTTGCCTCTTAGATATTGAGCAAAAAAATGAACATAGGTTACATTCAGCTTCAAGCACTTCTAAAATAATTAAATTTCCTTTCATAAACAATGGCTTCAATTATGGTAGTAATATTTACAGAACTTTAAAAAAACCTTTCTCAAAACCCAGCACTTAAGAAAAGACTTCTAAGTACCTAGCAAACCCATAAACACCACAGGGTTCTCCCAACTCCTGATTTTGCATTTTGGTATTCATTTCCTTCGACTGAAATACACTGGATGAATTATTGGCCCAATATATAAAGGGTCCTGGAATTTAATCCCCTCCATTTCATCCATAAGTGAATGTAGTTCTTGTAAGAAGTGCCAGATTAACAAATGGAACTCAGTCCTCATTTGTTAACTCATGTACCCTGAGTTCCAAGCAATTCCCTCTCCTTGCCTTCGGTACTGTGCGGCTGCAATTCTGCTTTTACATAAATGGCAGCAAAGGCTGCTAAACCAGTGGAACTTGCTTCTGAAGTATAAATCCAATTGTTAGTGCCAACAAGAGTAGACACATTGGATCAATTGCTGAATTTACATAAGTTAATGTAAATTCTATTGATTGAAGGGCCTAGAGAATGAATGCCTAGGGGAATAAAAAACAGAAAGAAATGGGGGGGGAATCCCTGCCCCCTCAGTTTTTTTCAAACTCTTTTTATCCTTGGAAAAAAATAGCACAGGGAAAAATGGAATATAGAGTATATTATTTTAGAATGATGAACAAAATGTTTAAGACCAAGTGTCTGTCTATTCTGGAATACGTATTGTGTCCAGTTCTGAGCACCTCATTTCAAGAAGGATATTGACAAACTGTAACCTGTCCAGACGAGGGTGACCAAAATGGTTAAGAGTCTGGAAGCCATGCTCTATGAGGAGCAGCTTAGGGAACTGGATATGTTTAGACTGCAGAAGAGACAGTTAAGAGGGGACAAGATAGCTATGTTTAAATATTTGAAAGAATGTCATATTGAAGAGGGAACAGGCTTGTTTTCCACTGCTCCAGAGACTAGGACAAGGAGCAATGGGTTCAAGCTGCAGGAAAGGAGTGTCCACCTAAATCTCAGGAAGAAGTTCCTGATGGTCAGAGCTGTCTGGCAGTGGAATATGCTGCCTTGGAGTGTGGTGGAGTCTCCTTCTTTGGAAGTTTTTAAACAGAGGCTGGATGGCCATCTGCTGGGAATGCTTTGAGATGGGTTCCTGCATGGCAAGGGGTTGGGCTGGATGGCCCTTGTGGTCTCTTCCAACTCTGTTATTCTATTATTCTATTTACTGTTCCAAAATTATTTATAAAACCTGTGTAATGAGAAGACGTTTATGTAAGGCAGTATATATTGTAGTGCTTGGTCTTAGTTTCCTTTTTTTATTTTTTTTTCAGGGAAGAGAATGCTTTATGCCTGCTTGACACTACAGAGGACTAGAGAAAACAAAATAATTTTTCTGTTTTACAAGTGTTGACAGTTTCCGTTTATTGTTTTTTTTCCTGTTCCTTAATAAACTGGCAAAACCAGAAGTGGTTCCTTATGGTTCAAGAAGCTTGCATCTCAATGTATAACAAAATTTCAATTTTTTTAAACGGAAATTTTGTGTACCATTGATTAGCTGAATCAACTGTACATTTTGTACACCAAATATGTCAATTTTATGCCAGTCAAAATTATGCACAATATATTTTGTGTTCCTAAAGAAAGAGTAGCTTTCAGCCTGTGAAGGATGTCAATATTACATTTTCCCAAAATATTTATTCTTGAAAAAATAGGAAAAACTTTCAGAAATGTTAGATCTCTAAATGTGCTTACTCTAGTTGGTAGTAACAATGGGATTTAGCCTAAGTGAGCACGCAGAAGGCTGTAGTGTATGGCTGCTTTCAAGCATGAGATTTAAATCAGATTTTGAATCCAGTTTGAATCCAGGATGATCGACTTTGGGCGTTTATACATATACTTTTTAAAACAAAGATCTCTTTCTCTTTTTATCCTTGGGAAACAAAATTCACAAGAGATGTGTGCTAGAGTAACATCCATGAATATTTTGTGTATCAGATAGTAGAAAAGTTTTGATCACTGAGGGATCTCAAATTATTTAAATGGGGCAGAGTAAGGTGGAATGGAAGCAGTGTAGCTATAGGAGAGAGGAGAGAAATGCCCCTCAAATAAGAATTCTGCCCCCAATGAGTTTTCCCTTCAGTCACACATTTCTAGCATTGCACTAACTTAAAACATTAGTTGAACGTTTAGAAATGAAATTTAGACATCTGAAGAAAAGGGGCAGGTAATGTAACCAAGGGAATGTGAACACAGCAGACATAAAAGTTCAAGATGTGAATAATTTTCAGTGTCTCACTCTGCAGTTCTAGAAATCTAAGTTCTGAAGGAAAACTTTATGGGAGGGGCAAAATTCTTATTTGGAGGTCAATTTTTGCCTTTCCTGGTAGCTACATCTATGGATATTTGTGTTTCTGAAAGCATCAGTGTATATTATATTAGGAAATGACTCTAGGACATTTTGAAGGGTGTGTGGAATGAGGCCCATTGGCTTTTTTTAAGCCTTCGTGTGTGTCAAAAGACACTCCTTCTGGGCTGAAGGCTTCACTGTAGTGGTTGAAGCAGGGCTGGGCAGTTGTGGCCTACCAGATATTTTGGAACTGCAATTTCCCTACTTCTTCCCCCTTGGCAATGTTGCACAGAGCTTTGAGACAACATCTACCTCTGCCTGATCCAAACTGAGCCATGATGTCCCTTGCATACTTCTGTGTGGGGTCTACAATGCCTGGAGCATCTGATGAAAATCAGTGTCTCACTGATGTGCCTGCCTAAGAGAATAAGTGAAGTTAGTTTTATCAACAGACACCTCTTTGAAGAGAAAATGAGAGAACCTTGAATAAGCCACATTGAAATCCTGGATGAGAGGAGAGAGAGTATAAATGTGATAAAGCTAATATTTACATACTAAATAATAAAGGATTCACAAAAGACCAGTGTTGAATGCCCGGCAACTATATTGTCTGCTTCTTCTTAAAAATGAAGACCAGGATCCTGGATCAGGAGACATATTGCAATGTGTAATTATGATATGTCTCATGTCTGGCTGCAGATCCCAAACACAGAATTCTCTGGCTGGTGAACAGCAGAGCCAGGGGTGGCAGACAAATGGCCAGCTAAGTTCCTATAGCTGGACTCAGAGCAATGACATCATATTTTAGAACCTCTGAAGGATTTTGGAGGGTTCTAGAAGATGCCTGTTGCTGTGCATCCAGCTGTAGATAGCCAAATGCTTCCCTGCTGCTCCCTTCGGCTCTCTGCCAGCCAGGAAATGGCTTTATTTGGGGGGCGGTATCTGCATCAAAGAAAATTGGGTTTGAGGGTGATTTTGGTCACTGGATGGTCAACACAGAATTCATGCATCTGAAATGACAGTGAGCTACAATCTTTGAAATCAATGGGGCTTCAGTCAGTCAGGTGGAAACCTCCAAAAACCTTTCACAAGGATGATCCCACCATTCGGACACTTTCAGTCCAGAGTTTCTCTACCAGCTGAATGGTGGGAACTGATAAAGGGAGTTGGACATCTTACAAATCCTCTTCCTTCTTTCTACTAACTGGAGCCAGGAACTGGAAAAATTACCTTTTGGACTACAACTTTCAGAATCCCCTGATAAGCATGACCACTGGATCCTGGGAGCTGTAGCCAAAATAGTAACTTTTCCAAACTTTGGCTAGCTTTCTGAGTGAATGTCTACTTGAAGTTGCCACCTCTGGCAAAAAACTTCAGATCCTATTTCAATAGTTTTGCTTTAAGTATGACTAAGCTTGAACACAGCACCTTGAAGCTAAATTTAAACATAGCACGTTTTAGTATTGGCTTTGAAAACTTTATTGTCTTCCATTATTTTCCTCTGACAGAATGACAGTAGGATTGGGCCCAGCGTTGTTGCTGTTCTCTGAGTGTTTGTGTAAGCTGGTGGTCCAGGTGTCTGTTTGTATAAAGAAGGGAGAGGCTCAGTAGGAATTCACCGTGAATGACATTTTATTTAAATAAAGCAGGCCTGTTTTTTAAACCACTGCAAAATGCCTTCTGTCCTCACTGGAATACATTCAAAACAGGATCATTTTTGTCCCTGCTCAAGTGTTCTGCAATTTTTGCTTGTTTGTACCTTTTAGTATTTTCATGTTTTTTCCAAGGTAGCACTCCTCAAATATGTGGGCTAGGTTTTATGCTAAAAGGAAGGAGAAATCTACCATAAAGTCTTCAACACAAATTCCATAGAAATGCTTGTGTGCAGTTCCCTGTCCAGATTTTTGTATGGGTACTCAAAAGCTGAGGAGAGGAAGTGAGCCAGCCCAGCCCTCCCTGTCATTCCTACTATTGCCCTCAAAGAAATCAATGCGTCTGAAGTAGCAGCGGGTGGCCTCTATGTCAATGGGGTACCTAGTCCCTGCTGGGTTTTGGTCTGAACTTAAAGTGAACTAACCAAGGTGCTGATGTAACTGTGAGGTAGGGTTCAATACCTTGGATAATTCTTTTAAATTCAGACTAAACTCTGAATAGATTTGTCACCCTGCTGACATTGAAACCACAGGCCTCTACTGACAGAGAGCCTCCAGTGTTCCTCAGAAGACAAGGCTGGCCCCTCCTTGCTTTCCTTTTGCCGGGAGGCAAAAACATTGCTATTCAAGCAGACTTTTAATGTGTGAGGAGGTGAACTTTTTACTTTACTGGGATGTTTTATTTATTTTTTAAACTTTGATTGTTTTACAGTGATTATATATTATTTTTAAATAGTGATTTTAATTGTTTTAAACTATCCTGTATATGTTTTTAACTTTTCTGGAAGCTGCCTTAGGTCCCACCTGGGAAGAAAGATGGCTTATAAATTCAATAAACAAATAAATAATAAAATAAATGATCACAACTGCCAATCCAGATAATCTATTTGTTTCACTTCCTCTTTTCCAACGACCAACATATCCCTCACTTTTCCCCCCTTTCCCTAAGGAAATTTCTTTCCAGCCTCATCTGGTAAACTTTAATGAAACCCAACTATCCTCTATTTTGCCACAGTGCTAATAATACATTTAATTCAATTTATTTATTTATTAGTTACATTTGTGTCCTGCCTTTTCTCCAATGAGTTCAAGGTGGCATACATCACTTGCCCTCTTTCTTCATCACTCTGACCACCCTGTGATACATTTGAACATATTTTAATCTTAAAAATTAAATTTATGGCTTTTATTAGCCACATCCTCCTCAACATACAGCACCTCCAGTGGTATACAAGATTAAAATCAAAACAAAACAGACATAAAAACTACAAAAGATCATTAAAACCACCCTCTGAAATAATGAAGAACAAACCAACCCAGCAGTGAAGCAATAGTAAAACAACATAGCCAGTTCAGAAACACAAGAATCCAGCACATCCAAGCAACCAGTAGAGACCATCATTTAGATTTTTGTTTCTTAAGATTAAGAACTTTGCTCTTGTTACAAAGTGAAAGAAAGAGAAAAAGGAACATGGTAATTTCAAAAATGCCAATACTGCTTTTTTTAAATGTGGGTCAGATCCAGCAAACTCTTGTCATAGACAGAAGCTTCCTACCATGAGTGGGAGACTTTTGGTCCACCACTAGGTGAGTGAGGAAGGAAGTGACTTTCATTTATTTCCTCTGCTTCCCCCTGCCATACTTCTTGGTCTCCAAAAATTTGCCCTGGAGGATTGCAGGCAGAGCTTGAAACATGTCTCTCTGTCTCTGTCTCTGTCTCTCTCTCAATCTACCTTGCAGAATCCCTAAACCCACATGGCCACTGTATGTTGGTTGGGGGATTTGGGAAACTGTAGTCTTTCAAAACTAATTTTCAAATCTCTGGTTGAGGGCAACCTTCTGGAGCAGTGGAAGAGGCAGCATGGGGGGGGTTGCAGAAGGAGGAGGGATCAGACAAAGAGCTTCCTGCCAAATTGTTCTGCCAATGAGAATGTCCTGAGTGGAACACTACTTGGAGAACATTCCTGACATCATAAAACTTTGGGACCATCCCAATGTATGCAAAGTCACTGGACCTGTTAACATGTTGAATTTTGCCTGCTCCTTCACAAGTCCTGGAAAGTCAAAGTACCAGCTTTGAATTATATTAATTGACCATGTTTCAGGTTGTAATAGCTATAGTCACATAATAGATTTTTACCAACCTTTCTAATGCCAGTCTGTGTTTGTGTTGTGTACTTGTTTCTCATAATTAATATTTCTGGATGTAAATTGCCATTACCTCATTGTCCACACCCGCTGTCATATGCATCAGAGGTGGGCAAAGTGCACCTCCTAGACTCCACTTCTGTGGCCCCTGAAGCCACCAGTCCCCTAAAGCACACAACATCACATTTAAAAAACAAGTCAGTGTGAGTTTTTACCCCAACATTGCACAAAAAGCCTCACCAATTCATGGAAACATGTGAAAATAAACCTTTGCCCACTCTACACAAGTACCCTAGAACCCCATACTACACCTCAATACTTCCAGTTCCCTCAGCAGTCCCTCTGAAAATAGCAACAAGAAGTGATGTGCAAAATGATTTCCTGTCACCATTATGACAGGGACTGCTGAAGAAAACTGAGGTATTTGGGCTCGTTGTGTGGGGTGGGGGGCTGAAGCCTGTGGGGGACATTGGGAGGGAGAAACATTTCTTCCAACATTTCACAGATGAAAACCAGGACATATATGGCCAAACAACATAAAAAAGAGGTCAAGATGGCCAAAGTTATTACTGAAGTACCAAAGTTATTACACACAAACCAGAAAAAGCTGCAGAAGTTTGCCTTTGCCTGAGGCTACAGGGAAGGGCAAGATTTTGGTTCCTCTTCTCCTCCCTGCTGAGTTAATTGAGTGCAAACTACTTTTGCACTTAGAACTCAGTTTGAAGCAATTGAAGTAAGCTGACAATAAAGGAGAGAAATGAGAGCAGAGAGAAATTGGGACATTTGAAAAGCAGATGAAAAAGTGGGATGACCAAAGAGCAATCAGGACCGCTTCTGCCAAACTGGAACAGTTGGAAGGTATGGAAAAATTGTCCCTTGTCACCCATGCATTGCCCAACCCTGATATACATAGTTTATATATTCAAACTTCCAAGACTGCACTGAGAATTGGGTTGGGTGTCTTTAAAAGCTCATGCTAGAATAAATCAGTTCTTAAAAACACCTCCTCAATCTTCATTATTTTGTTGCAACAGGCTAACAAAAGTGAAGTGACTGAAAACTGCAACCATTGTCATGTTTTTCCCCTTTTCTCTTCCAGGCACCGAGTGGCCTTCCAACTGTCGGAAGTTTTGTCTCCGCACCAACCATGGCGCCATACCCCACCACAGCACAAGTTTCCCCTTATATGGCCTACAGCGCCGCTCCTTCTGGTTATGTAGCTAGTCACGGCTGGCAGCACACTGGAGGCACTCCACTTTCCCCCCACAACTGTGATATCCCAGCATCACTGGCTTTCAAGGGCATGCCAACAGCCAGAGAAGGTAGTCACTCTGTCGCAGCCTCTGCACTCTGATATCAGAAGCATGGCAGAACAGTCTCAGCCCAGCCCTGCCTCTAGTTTTCACACTTTCCCTATCATTTCCACTTGCAGGATGACATTGTGGGGTGGTAATATCTCAACCATTTTTCTCCATGACAGTTTGCTTCCAAAAAAAGGAGGAGGCAGGGAGGCAAAAGAAAGATCATGGAGGTTCCATAAGTGTAAATAACGTAAGGAAGTGATAAAAATTTTGTTGCACTGTTTTGCATAAAGAAGATCTTACAACCCTCAGAGGGCTTGTTGTGTGACTGTTTGGTAAAACCACACATATTTATTCTAAATCAACAGGACCTTCTCAAACGTGCAATTGTTTCAGATTTTTGAGGAAAAAAGTCAAGGAAAACTGGTACATAACTCTACAGTTCTAACTGAAAACTACAACCAAACAGAAGTTCTTTTCTGGATCACCCAGTAGTTCTTATCTTGAAATGTATGGACAAGTGAGCAGTTGTTTTGGTTAACAGATTACTTTTCATAGTAACAAATTGTAGAACCAAATGAATACACAACTCTGTTATTTATCCTGTATTTTCTTGTGATTACAAAGGCAATAATACTTTTATTTTCTTTATGTAAATATGGATCTGGGTCAAGATTTGTCTTTCCACTACTCAACTGTTGTCTGGTTGTTGTTGTTTTTTGTTAAAGGATAACATCCTAGCCATTTGCTGTTTCTTTTCTGGATAGTGACATTTGCTTTAAATGGCTCAAGTTTAGATGGTTGGTAGGGAATGTCTTGCGCATTGGGTGGAGGCACCTGCATCAAAGAGAATTTGGGTTCATTGGCAGAGAATTGAAAGTGACCAACTTTAAATCCCAGTGGGTGGAATCTGCAAATGGAAGGCCTCCTTATTTTCATTGAAGGAACTGGGATCTACTGGAAAGTCCTGCCAGAGGGAGAGGGGAGGTGATTTCTCACTGGTTTCTCCTTGTCCCTGTAACCCTCCCCCCATTTTCTACACTGTACTGGAGGGTCTCCCAACCCTTTAGAGCAGCTTTTCAGGATCAATGGCTGCAGCCAAGGGAAAAAGGAATGGGTGAAAATCCCTTCCTCCCTTCTTGTAAATGAAATTCCAGTCATTGGGATTTTGGATCCAACTCACTAATTTCAATGGCACTTCAGCATGATTCATTCTTTAGATTCTGGTTGAGTCAATCTTTTATAGGTTATCCCAGTCTCCTAAAATCATGATAGCATCACATTAATATGAAAGAAACAGAGACAGAAAGGATCCGAATAAAGTGGAAGCTTACATTTAATGTGAAATGTTGTACAGAGATTTTTAATCATCCAAGGGCAGCATCCACCAGTCAGTTCTCAAACTCAAGCACGACAGAGTTCTTGTGCACTTCAGATTCATTTCAGTGGGTGCTTGTGCAAGAGGTGTGAATTTTGCCCCAAGTTAACCAAACCACTGTGAAAGAAATTTGTACTGTATTTTTTTTTTTTGGCTTTCCTGTGTACTTTAACTACAGCCTAAAAAATTATGTTGTCATTTAAAAACAAAACAAAACAAAAAAAGAAGTTGTCTGTAATTCCTGCTTTGTTGAATGTAAAAAAAAAGGCTTTTGGTAAAGTTTACATTATTGTACTTAAGCATGTTTCACTCCTAAGCATATTGGTGACGGTACTACAGATATTATTTATGTTTAAGGATTCAACTTTTTTAAAATTTCTATATCCTTTATCAAGCATCATTTCATGGTCATTTGGTTTCCAACTGTTCTCCTTTACTCTTTTCCATTAACAGTATAATCTTTTCAAGATGGCCTGCTTCCCTTGGACAATAATAAAGTTGTGAATATCGTTTCAGAAAGCCTCCTCAAGCTTACAGATGTGTGCTGAAGATTAACCATGAAAAGGAAAGATTTGAAAAATGACATATTTCCTAGCATTATGAGATATTAATATATTATGTATTTTTGTAAGTCTAGTGCAATAATGTAAAAATATACAATTCATTACAGATTTTGAAAGACTGATTTAATAAAATTATCTCTGTTTCTTCCTAGCCATATTACACATACTGCTGGAACAGCAAGATAAGATCCTGTCTCTTTTATGAGAATTTCATGCTTTTATTTTACAATGCCAACAAAGGTAGATTTCTACAGCCATGCAACGAAAATAATGTGTGATGTCATGCCGATACTTCCTGGGAAAATTTCCAAAACATTTTTTCCCATTGCAATCATTTAGTCATGTCATATGTTGAATTGAGAATATTTGTGAGATGCAATCAGTATGGACAGACGGTGTTTCTGGGTTACAATTTTCTTTTGTCACAGACCACCACTTGAACCAATTGAGCAGGAACGAAATACAAGTCTGCTTAAAATGAATTACGGATGTGCAGTTGTAGGGCTTCAGGTACTCAGATATATATAGTACCTGATCATGGCATCAATCTTTAAACCAAAGTGTTAGTAATCGCCATGTTGTCTTAGTGGCTGCAATCTTAGTACATACAACTGAAGAGCTCTTTTGACTTGTGCCTGGAATAACTGACGCAGGTTGTAATCTTATGTACACTTCCATGGGAGTAGAGCTTGGAAAAGAGTTTAGCCCCCCCTCCCCCAAATTCTCCAGACAGCATCGATTCTGGAAGTTGTAGTTCAAAAGTGAAATTTCCAGTCTCTGCTTGGGAATGAGTCTCATTGAATTTAATGGGACCACCCTCTGGATATATCTATCTGTATAAAGCAACACTGCACAAATCTAAAATCTAAAGTAATTATCTTTCAACTCAACAGCAATTCAGATGGTGATAACACAAAGAGCCCTTTCAAACTTGATAGTAGTAATGCAGGTCTTTCACAAGTGTTAAAAATCACCTCTCTTTCCCCTCCTAGAAGTGGCGACAAAACTGGTGAAGGAATGAGCTGTGTTACGACTCCCTCCAAAAAACATACGGCCCCTAAGAATTCTGTCATTATTTCCCCACACTCAAAAACATTTGTTTGCAAAGGGTCCCATTGCATTTATTTGAACAAAACTGGGACATGTGGAAGTGCTATCATGCTGAATTTAAGAGCAAGCCATTTTACTATCACTAAAACTGGACATCATATTGTTCCTGTTGAATACAGCTTTGAAGCATCTGCTCAGCTATGAACTTTCAAATGTTCCATGTGTCAATGAGCCAACAGGTGTTAAAAACACTTTCATGTCACATGGTGGAATTGATACTTTCAACTGGTGGAAGATTGAAATGCCCTTATGGGATTGTTATATACCTAGTGGCCACAATGGCTTCCCAGTGTTTTTGAACGTAGGAAACAGGTTAATTCAAGTTGGATTATATGCCCATTTAGGCCAGTATTGTTTACTCTGATTGGCAGCAGTTCTCCATGGGTCTCAAACAGAGGTTTCTTTTTTTCTTTCATATTAACCAAATGTGTCTTGAAGTATAGAAGCTGGAATGAAGCTGGGACCTTCTCTGTGAAAAAACATGTGCTCCAAGCTGCATTTTCTCCATTATAATTGAAAACAATCAGAAAGCTGGTTCACATATTCAAATACATCTGGGGATCTGACCCATATAGGAGGGAAGTATGGATTGAAATTATCTAGTTTATTATAGTGGTTAGAGTAAGTAACAGTGCAATCCCATGCATGTCTTCTCAGAAATAAGTCCCAGTGCATTCAATGGGACTTATTCCCAGGAAATTGTGTATGGAGTTGCAGCCCACATGTGAAGAGTTGGCTCAGATTGTCACTATGAGAGGCAACCTGAACACTGATCTGAGGCTTACTCCTGAGTATACATGTGTAGGATTTGATTGTAATATTTTGAGGTCCATATGAAGCTCCTGTTCTTTTTGAAACATCAAAGATCATTTGGTTTTGTTTAGATAGAAGCCAAGTGTTTAATAAATGGCATGTTATATGGTATATGACATTATATAGTATATGAACACAACAAAAGAAAGAGATGAGAAATGAGGGGAAATGATTTAATGACTACATATTTTGGTTCTTTTCCAAGACTTTCTTAAATACTTTTCATACTTGGAATAAATACCAACTAACCTGTAAGTCCCACAGGGAATGAATACCCACAAGTAATATTTAAAGCAATTATGTCTCTTGTGGAAATACAAATTAATTGTGTTAGCTTCCCCGCCCCCTAAACATTGCCTGCCTTCTTTTAGTGAAGGTCAGGTCTTGATAACTTTATGCCTACCAGTTGGTAACTAGGCAGACATGAATGGAACAGATGTTGAAAATTTGGTCCTTTTCAAGGAGATGTAATCACCAGTCAATGCACTCTATTGGACTGCTTCTAATTGGTTTCTTCTGGTTGTTTTAACCTGGATTTGAACTTCATATTATTTTGAAGACTTTATCTTTGCCCGAGAACATGATATGACACATATTGGAGACAAGCTGCAAGATGAAGTTAGAGTAGCTGAACTGGCCTTTACACCCTTATTAGACAAAGACAAAACCATTGGAGTGGGGAACCTGTCATTTGGAATCCACCTTCTATCACTCCCCATCGCCCAGCAAGTAATCAGGGATGATAGGGGTTGTAGTCCAACAACAGCTGAATATTGCTTTGAACATTAGTCCATCAAAGAGGGAAGGAAAAAGAAATAATCCTATTTACTAAAGGGATAATGAGTCCAGAGTCCAAGCTTGATTCCATGGACATCATGCTGTTACATCTTATCAAGTGTTTCTGCTGAACCAAACCAGCAATTAGATTGCTTTATTATGGTCCTTCTTTTTAACAAATATTTTGCATGGTTGAAAGGATAGGTGATGCTTCTGAGACATGAGCATGAGTACTTTTAAAACTATCATCTGATCCTAAAACCCATCAGTTCCAGTGGAATGTACTTCCAAATGAATGGCTTAGTTTCACAGTCAGTTCAAAACACTTCCACTTCTATTCAAAAAACTGGGTGGAAGACAGAGGGACATTTCAAATGGAATTGAAGGTGCCATGATAGCTGGTGGGACAGATGAGGACCTGCAAGTTCTCCACCCTGTGAGAGAGGCACCATTGCTTGGTGTATACACATTCCTTCCTTCTCAAGCACCACAAAACCCCAAAAAAGCAGTAAACTGGTCTGATTTAGCAAAATAGACCAGCATAGGCTACTGAAGAAAATAACCATCTGGATGACCAGCTAAGCCTTGTTGAAAGGGCTGGGAGCATCACAGGACACCAGACACAGAGGAGGATGCATGTTTACAAGCAGGGGCCACACACTATTGCTAGTTATCTGCAGCCAGTTATGCTAAATTGAGGACAGTGAGAAGCTACAGTGATGCTTCTTGCATTCAGCCTTCCATGTTGAGGACAGAATTATCTGTCTCTAAACCTGAGGCTGCACTTAGGAAGAAATGAATGCATTACAGCACTGACCAGGGTGGAAATGGGAAGAGAGGGGCCCCATGGCTGAGTCCTAGTGTTCCTCCTTCCTACACTACCATCCTGTTGACTGTGAAGAGCAGGATGGGAACTGTGTAACTTCCCAGATATTGTGTGATGGCAACACTTAGCAGTCTCATTCAGCCTAGTCAATGGTGGAGAGGACTGCACAATTTCCACCACTGGAACAGAGCATGGAAATGCCACTTTTGAGGATGCTAGCCCACAGAATCCCCAGCCACTGCCCATGCTGGGAGATGAGGGTTTCTGAACATTGTGGTCCCTCAGACATAATTTTGTTTCAGGTTCCAGACAGGACAAAACCAGTGTAGTGTAGCAGTTTGAATGTTAAACTAGGACTCTGAGAGACTAGGGTTCAAATCTTTGCTCAGCCATGGAAGCCTATGGGCAAGTCACATTCTCTCGACCTAAGAGGAAGGCAGTGGCCAACCTCCCCTGTAGAGATCTTGACAAGAAATTCTATAATAGGGTTCCCATAAATTGGATCTGACTTAAAGGAACAGAACAGCAGCAGCACAGGCTACCAGTTCTGTGAGTGGATGTGTATGCAACAGGGATTATCAGTCAGTACAATGTGGTCGTTCTTCTGCTGTGCTTGATTTGTGCATATTTATAATGTTGATGTTTCTGTTTATAGCATGGTGCTGTATTTATAGCACTGATGCTAATGGCTATAGGTTAGAGCAGTTTCTTTGTTACCTTCCAGATGTGCTCGACTGTAACTGTCAGCATTTCTTTTCAGCATGACCAGTATCTTGTGTATGGTGTTTCTTTGTATGAGAATACATTCTTGGGATAGAAATGTTTAAGCAGAAATCCTATGTAAACCAGTGGGATTTACTTCTTCTGAAAAACACTATTGAGATCAATGTTTTTCATTTTTATAATGTGGTAAAAGAAATCTATCAGTAGAAATGAAAACTGAGGATCATAACCAATGCAGATTTGGGGTTGAGATAGAATATCAGAATGCTCCTTGTGAAAAACAAACACATATTTGGAGGTCTGTCCTATCAAATGGTTCCATTTGATTGAAACATGAAGTTGAAAATATAATTAAGAATAATGGTAGAAGCATTGTGCAAGAGGAGGCTATGTATGTATATACAGTATGTGAAAAGCCCTTTATTTTTATATTTTGAAAGCTCTAAATTAATAAAGAAAACAATAATGGAGATGGATCTGTTTTCCTTTTTTAAAAAAAATCTTTCACTCCTGCACTGGAGGTATCTAGTATGTAGCTGACGACAAAATAACCCTTCCAAAAGACTTGTTTTAGGTATGAGTCAAAATAGGTCAACTGCATATTTTGTTGAATGAAGTATGTCTTGAAAAAGTAAGTGTGGTCAAATTCAGACAAAAGTGACATTTACATTTTCATGTTTGCACAGGTATCTCAAAAAATGCTGAGAAGGCACCTCTGTTTTTATTGTACAGTATGTGCCATGTAATCCTTAAAAAAAAAAAAGGGAATGTAAATACTGAAATTCATACCATAGGTTTTGCTCAGAATGTAAGGACTAGATTAGATTTAGAATCAGACCACGCCTAGAAAGGTTCACCGAACTCAGTGTGGCTTAATTGTAACTATTGCTCCACTATTTGCCTACTTCTTTAAAGCATGGCTAAAGTCTGGCTCCAATCCATATCTTCTCAGAAGCAGAGCATCAACACAAACAGATGATTAATTGTTCTGAACCCAGCCTTTAAAGACAAATACAATTGCTTTGCTTTTTTTTTTTACCCCTAAACTTCTATATTTTAGGAGTATTTTTAAAAAAATGCAAAGTTCTTTCTCCAGAAAGAAAAACCACAGCTATTTACTATATGTCGTTTCTCAAAGCTGTCTTTCCCTTTTTGGGGGGGGGTGAGGTCAGGCTTTAATACATGTGTTCAAGGTAGTCTAGAGGACTATATTCAATATCATGCCTTATACAGGGCTTGCTAAAGCTCTCCTGCTACTGCCTGTGATGCCCCCAGTGGAAAAGGAGAGCAAAGGTGTTGGAGAGGGAAGAAGAAGACCAGGTGGGAGCAGAGGGATTACCTGTTCCCACCTCCACTAAGGAGGATGCTGCAGCTGTGGCACCAATGCCATCAATGGGCAACCCAACTGATGATTGCTACACAAAGGAAAGAGGAGATAGCAGTAGTTCCCAGCTGCAGAGCAGCAGTAGTATGTTTTCCAAGGCAGGGGCTCTGTCAGGGTAGGATACTCCAGAAGTACCAACTTTGCTGCTTCCAGTGCCCTGCCACTCAAGTAGATCACCTTTACTAAGGATGCCCTGCTCATATGTGGGTCTAATGCTGGAAATGGCAGCTATGTATTTAGTGCCACCTCTCCACCGCCATTCCCATTTATAATGTTGAGTGGAACATCTCTTGCATTGTCATGCCTTCCCACCAGCTGTAGTGAATGCCATGCAGTGCAATCATATAACTATATGACAGTTAGGACTGAAATTTGATGGAGAGGCCTTCATCTTCCATCATTAGGAACAATACAGGATGTTAGGGAAGGTATTTCTTACCATGGTGTCCCATCTGTGGACTGTGTTCCCCTCAGAAGCCCAGCAATGGCACTGACATTGGCTTCATTCTGGTGCACTGGGAGATGTGTGTGTCTCAATGTAACTATGTTTTGCTATGTATCCCTCAAACTCACCTTGCAAGCTTAGGAGCCATCAGAGCCCTGGTGGCAATGTGGTTAAATGCCAGTACTACAGCCACAACCTTGTGAGTTTGATCCTGCAGGGTTTCAGGTTGACTCAGCCTTCCACCCTTCTGTAGGTCAGTAAAATGAGTAGGCAGCTTGTTGGGGGCAATTAGCTAAAAATACATTGTAAGCTGCACACTGATAAGCAGTATAGAAATGTAAGTTCTGTCGCTATAAGCTGTGCAACCACCACAACATGGCAATTTCTGGGCTGTTGGACAATGTGTAGTGGGGTGAACAGCAGTTAGCCCACTGGACACAGTGCAACAGGCACCTCTAGAGATTTTCAGCGATCCTTGGGATGTCTCTGTAGATGAGGTCCTTCTAGCACATCCAGCTAAAGGAAAATAGATAAATGTATTGCTGCTGATCTTACCACAGCTCTACCTTTCTGTGATGGTGGGACTGCATGCTTCTGTAAGGCAAGAGGCTATGCTGATGGTACCAATGCTGCTAGTAGGGTCTCCCATGTCAGACAAACTTTGCTGAGCAGCCAGATTAAATGTGCCAACCTACTGGCAGCAGCAGTGTGGGGGAATGACACTGACAGAGGATCTCTCCAAGACAAAAGCAATGGCACCATATCTAATACTTGTTAGTGTTCTACAGAAAGAAGCATGTCTTTTACCACTTTTTGAATGACTTTTACCAAGGAAATGCTATGATGAGGCAATCCAAAATGAAACAAGAGATAGTGCCAGAAGATGAGACTAAAGCTACTGGGACAAAAGAGAGGACAAGTGCAAGTGGCACTGTTGCTAATGACTCAACTGGACTCAAGCCAAAAGGACATTCAGCTGTTGACATGCTCAGAGGTGAAAGTCTGACGCTGCATAACACTAGAGGAACATGGAATGTTAGAGGCATGAATCAAGGGAAGCTAGACATAGAAAAACCAGAAATGGAACATATATACATTGCAATACTTGGGATGAGCGAACTAAAGTTGGCAGGAAAAGGACATCTTGAGTCAGATAATTATACAATGTTTTACTCAGGAAATGAAAATCTAAGATAAAAGGGGATGGCATTAATAATGAGGACTGATGTAGCAAAAGCAGTCAAAGAATATAATGCAAAGTCTGATCAAGTCATATGACTAAGACTTCAGGGAAAAGCCATCAATATAGCCATAATCCATGTTTAAACTCCAACTACAGAGGCAGAAAAAGAAGAAATTTAAAGATCCTGCGCTGGAGTCCAGGAAGAACTTGATCACACACCAAAATGGGTGTATGACTCCAATAGGTGATTGCAATGCAAACGCAGGAAGCAGAGCAAAATCAAAGATTGTAGTAAAATGTGGCCAAGGAGCAAGAAATGAAATAGGAGACCAACTGATTGAATTTTGCAAGGCCAACAGTTTGTTCATCACAAACACATTCTCTCTGCAAAAACAAGACTCGGAGCAGACTAAGAACTAGTATCAAAAATTAGAACAAAGCTTAAAAAAAGAACACGAAACCAATCATCATGCTGAAATACAACCTGAAGAACATTCCTGTAAAATTTAAAGAGAAAGTAAAAACTAAATTTGCACTATTAAAACTAATTGACCAAAACCTAGAAGAACTTTGGACTGAAGCCAGGGGGATTGTCATGAAGGAATGCAAAAAGAAACTATCAGAAGCCAAAAAGAAATGAAAGCCTTAATGGATGACAGATAAAACTCTTGAAGCAGTTAAGGACAGACAGAAAGCAAAAGTAAAACATGACAGAAATAGAGTTAGAATCCTGAATGCAACTGTTCAGCAGCTTGTGTGCAGGGAGAAAGAGAAGTAATATAATAATGAAGGCAGAGAAACAGAAGATGACAAGAACAAAAAAAGAAGAACCTCTTCCACAAGAATCAAGAAATCAAAGGGAAATTTAAACCAAGAAAGGGGATGCTATAGGAACAGCAAGGGAACACATTACATGACCAAGTAGAAATAAAACAGTGATGGAAACCATACACTGAAGATCTATAGAAAAGAGATGAAAGGATGACAGATTCAAAGAAGAACCATTTGAAGCTGAACCTCCAGTTTTAGAAAGTGAACTGAAAGCTGCACTCAGTGCACTTGGGAAAAATAAATCACTAGGGACAGATGCCATACTAATAGAGGTGCTTTAGGCTACACAGACAGAACCTACTGTGATAACTGAAGCCCCTGTCAGAGCTGCTGATGACAAGCAGCAGCTGTTGGTTCCTATTGCTCAGGGTGGAGATGACGAACAGCAGCTGTTGGTCCCTGTGGCTCTGGATGGAGATGAGTCCTGCAGCTTGAGAGCTCCCCCTGCTGTCAGGGACCAAGCAGGCTTGGACATTCCTCTGCCTGCTCCTTTAGGGCAACAGGGATCCGATTCTGAAGATGGTTTGGAGCCTGTGCCAATCAGCCCACAAACAAGGCGGAGACTCAAGAGAGCTGAGCAAAGGGAGGCTTCCTTGATTAAGTTCAAGAAGCAGTGACTAGCCACACCTGTGTCTTGGGCTATATAACTGCCTGCCTGGAAGCTTTCCTTTGCTTGTGGCAAACTTCTTTCAAGCCCTCCTCTTGCCTGTTCCTTGCTCCTAGCACCCGGTTCCTGCTACCTTGAATTGATCTCTTGACCCTTGGCTTTTGGAACTCTGACTACAGCTTTTGCTTGACGCTCTGGTAAATGAGCTCCCTTGTGTGAAGTGCTTGCTTGTCTCCTCCTGGCTGGACTTTTGCTGGCTCTCACACTCCCTTCTCTGGGCTGGCTTGCCACCCAGGTCTCTGACCTTGGCATCTACTTTAGTTCTAACTAAAAATCTCTCGCTAAATGTGGAAAATAAAACAATGGCCAATAGACTCAATGACCCTTGTGGTCTCTTCCGACTCTATGATTCTATGAGATTGAACATGCTCAACATACATTCAGATCCACAAGAAAGGGAAAAGCAGGGGTTGTGGAAACCATAGGACCAATGCATGAATTTCATTCAGTGATGCTCACGAATCTATAATAAAAACTTTTACCACATATGGAGCAAGAAATGCCAGGTGTCCAAGCTGGATTCAGGAAATGAAGAGGCATAGAGATCATATTGCAAATATGTACTGGATAGCACACCAAAGAATTTCAGAAGAATATCAGCCTGTGCTATATAGATTATGGCAAATCCTTTGATTGTGTAGATCCTGGGAAATTATGGATTGGTCTTAGAGAAATGGGTGTACTACAGCATCTGATTATCTTGATGTGTAATTTGTACTCAGAATAAGAGGCTACTGCCAGAACAGAATATGGAGCAATGGAATGGTTTCCAATGGGCAAGGGGGTCAGGCAAGTGTGCATTATATCACTCTATCTGTTCAACTTGTAAACTGAAGATACATAAAACAGGATTAGACTTGGAGGAAGGAACATCAACAGTAGATGACGCCATACTACTAGTAGAAAACAGCAAAGACTTGGAACAATTACTGAAGAAAGTCAGGGCAGAAAGTGCAAAGGCAGGTTTACAGTTGAACATTAAGAAGAAGAAAAAAAGGACTACAGATGATTTAAAAAACTTTAAAGCGGATGATGAAGACATTGAAATAGTTCAAAATTTTCCATATCTTGGCTCAGTCATTAATCAGAATGGAGACTACAGTCAGAAAATCAGGACTTGGAAGGCCAGCTATGGATTTGGAAGGGCAGATGTGAAGGAACTAGACAAAATCTTGCAGTATAAAAATAAATCATTGAACATTAAAATTAGGTTTGTGTGTTCAATTGTATTTCCAATTTCTATGTATGGTTGTGAAAGCTGGACAGTGAAGAAAGCTGACCAGAAGAACATCAACTCATTTGAAACGTGGTGCTGGAGGAGTGTTCTATGGATACTGTGGACTCCTAAAATGACAAATAAATGTGTCCTAGAGTAAATCCTAGAGATCCAGCAAGGCGTAGTGTTTTGAACATTGGGCTATGAACCTGGAGACCAGGGTTCGATTCCCCGCTTGCCATGAAAACCCACTGGGTGACCTTGGGCATGTCACACATTCTCAGCCCCCAAAACCCCCCATGATAGGTTTGCCTTAGGATGTCCTTAAGTCAGGAAGAACTTGGAGGCACACAACTACTTCAACAATACAGTAAATCAAGCCTGAACTCTTCCTATAAACCAAGAGGACTAAACTTAGGCTTTTGTACTTTTACATATCATGAGAAGACTTGACTCATTAGAAAAGACAATAATGGTCATTTCCACACTAGACTGTTTAGTGCTATTATTCCACTTTCAACATCCTACGGAATCCTGGGGTTTGCAGTTTTGAAACTGCAAACCCCAGGATTCCATAGGATGCCGAAAGTGAAATCATAGCACTATAACAGTCTAGTGTAGAAAAGGTAGTTGGTGAAGTAGAAGGCAGTAGGAAGAGAGGAAGACTGCATTACAAATGGATAGATTCAATCAAGGAAGCCACAGCCCTGAGTTTGCTGAACCTGACTGTGGCTGTTGATGACAGGGTGACTTGGAAGTCTCTGATTCACAGGGTCACAATAAGTCAAAGTCAACTTGATGTCAGTTATCAATAATCACTGCTGACTCCCCCACTTACTGACAACTTGGAAATGGCTGTGTTAGAGAAGCTATGTGGCTCACCAGGTGGGTTTTGGAGGGATGTTTTGGTCATTGCATGGCCAGAACAGAATTCTGACCTATGCAACAGCCAAAATAGTGACTTGTGATGGCATATGTTGGATGTACACCATCATAAATCACTAACAGGATGCAGGGCATGGCTTTTTATTAAAACATTACTTCCAACATGTATATTTACATGCTTTTAAATGGATTTAGCCTTCTAAGCTGTTTTGCTAACTTGGTTTAATATGCTTTTAATCTATTTAAATTATTTTTACTGTTTTAAATTGCCTTTTCGTGTATACTATCTCAAGACTGCAAGGTACAGGGTGGGATATATATGTTTTAATAAAAATAATAAATGCAGAGTATTATGATATTCTGAACATACTGTGCATATTTTTTTGTTCATTGGTCGCAATAGTGTCCACTTCAGTAACTGTAACCAATTGTCTACTTCATGATCCCTTCTTTTTGAAGCAGCAGGGACTGAACTTGGAACCCTTCAGCTCAGTTTGGCAGTAGTTGCTTGTTTAGCTTAATGCCTAATTTAGCTGTCTGGAAAT
This sequence comes from Ctenosaura bakeri, assembly GCA_948474755.1. Classification (NCBI taxonomy): domain Eukaryota; kingdom Metazoa; phylum Chordata; class Lepidosauria; order Squamata; family Iguanidae; genus Ctenosaura; species Ctenosaura bakeri. The sequence continues at coordinate 79,597 of CAOLHI010000999.1, read as the reverse complement.
GCACTTTCCATCAGTCTAATCTACCTCCCAGGACAACTGTCTGTCTGAAATAATTCTCTGAGATCCTTAGAGAAAGGCCAAGATTCAAATATAATAAATACAGGTTGTGTGTGGCGTGAGTTCTCTAGCCCATAAAACAATTCTAAATCAAGTTCTTTTCACAAGAGCTGCACTTGAACAGTAAGCAGGTTCAGTGTAGGCTAGTAGGTGCTATTGCCCATATGCGTTACCATCTATTTACTTTGACTGGCATCCTGTTAGGAAGTTATATCATTGTAAACTTGAATTGTGACATTACACAATGCTAGTATAGTTGGCTCTTCACTTTCATGAGGGTTAGGGGTGCAAAGACTCTTGCAAAAGTGGAAAAATGCAAATAAGGTTTTCAAAGTGCAACCACCTCCAAGGACTACTGAAGCTGATTTTATAAGCAACTGTTGCCACCGCCACCAGCCATGTCTCACCCCCTTCTCCTCTTCTCCCTCCTTCCATCTCCTATAGCTCCAATAGTCTCAGCTCATACTTTCTTTTAACACCTTCATACTCACACACTTCATCCAGAATTTAACATGCCCCCAACTCAATCTGATTTTGCAAGCACCAGTTGCCAGTGGCCATGTCCTCAACCCCTTTCTCCTTGCCCTCCTCCCCCATCTCCCCCCATACCACCAGCCACAACTCATACCTTCTTTTGACACATTCACACCCACATGCCCCACCCAGAATTTAAGAGCATCTATCACTTCCAGGAAAATCGAGCCTATTTTAGGAGCAGCTGGCAGAAACACTAGCAGTACCATGCTCCACCTCCTCTCCTTCTCCTTCCTGCCAACATAACATGTGAGTGAGGCTGCCTAGTGGCAAGACAACCTCTCAGTGTGCTGTGTGCAGTATCTTGAGTTTCTGGCAACCACAAACACCACCTGTATGATACAGTACCTGTATTGTACAGGCAATCATGGGTCCAACGCGTGCTTCTAAGAGGCAAAAGAAAGTGAAGACTTTACAAGAAAAGAACAAATTATGAGAGATGCTGCATATGGGAAAGTCAGCTTCTGCAGTTTCTCACAATTACAGCATGAACAAATCAACAGTAAGGTACACTAAGAAAAAAGAGAAATTTGTGTGCAGTTGCTGCAGCTATACCATTGAGTGCAAAGACTCTAAGGCCATTTCAGCATTAGCCTGTTATAGTGCTATGATTCCACTCCCAACATCCTACGGAATCCTGGGGTTTGCAGTTTAGGAAGAGGCCTCTGAGTCCCCTCCCTAAACTGCAAACCCCAGGATTCCATAGGAGGTTGAAAGTGGAATCATAGCGCTATAACAGGCTAGTGCGGAAATGGCCTCCATCAGGGGTGAGATTTTTATGTCTCTCATGTTGAAAGTGCTACTTTTATATGGGTGCAGGATTGCTATAAAAACATTCCTACAGAATCCAGTATGGTGAGAGGAAAAGCAAAGTCCTTATATGTTTTTATAAAGGAAAGGGAAGACAAAGGATCTACCTCCACAGAGTTTCATGCCAGTGAGGGCTGGTTTGATAATTTTAGGAAAAAGTTTGGCTTACATTATGTGAAAACTACAGGACAACAGGCCTCTGTTGACCATGAGGCAGCTAGTAAGTTTCCTGGCACCTTAAAGGAACTTATTGAATCAAAGGGATATGAACTAGAGCAGATAGTCATTGCAGATGAAACTGCTCTGCTCTGGAAAAGAATGACACAGAGATTTATTAGCAAAGAGAAGCGAACACTAGGCTTTAAGACAGCAAGTGACAGACCAACCATGCTGTTTTGTGGAAGTACAGGCAGGCATATGATAAAGTCTACCCTAAGTTATCAGGGCTGTCTGGCAGTGGAATCTGCTGCCTCGGAGTGTAGTGGAGTCTCCTTCTTTGGAGGTTTTTAAGCAGAGGCTAGATTGCCATCTGTCAGGAGTGCTTTGAGGGTGTTCCTGCATGGCAGGAGGTTGGACTGGATGGCATGTGTGGTCTCTTCCAACTCTACATTTCTATGGTTCTATGATTCTAAGTTATAAAACCACTAACATCCAAGCCTTAAAGGGAAAGGATAAGTTCCAGCTGCCATTTTCTGGATGCATAATAAGAAGGCTTGGACTACAAGAACACTTTTCCTAGAGTGGTTTCATCAGTGTTTAATGCCAGAGGTCAGAAAATATCTCGCCAATAAGGAAAAGGCTTTTCAGTTCCTATTACTACTGGACAATGCCCTAAACATCCATGACCCATGAGTTCAACACTGAAGGCACTGAAGTTGTCTACCTACCCCCCTCAACATAACAGCTCTCATACAGCAGTTGGGGGGTAATCAGGACATTTAAGGCAACATGCCCTGATGTGCAATGTGTCCTACACACAAAGTGTCCTGATGAACAACGTGTCCCATTGTGTAATAGGAGATCCTGTTGCACAGCAGTCACCTTGCATAGTGCCCACTGTGCATTGTCATAATTCAGTGGCATGGTTGCATACTGTGTGAGCAATAGAGCTCCATCATCATAAAATTAGGCATCACAGAGTCTGACACAGAATCTCAGCTTTTATATTTTGACAATTACCTAATTTTCCTAATACTTTCAGTTGCTTTAGAACATGTACACAAAAGGGAGAAAAAAAGAACCAAATATAAGTTTATTGGAGAAAAAAGTTGGTCTACCATGAAGGTACAGTGTATAAAATTAGACAATGTCTCATATGCCCTGCTTCACAGACATATTAGAAAACATGGTGCTAAACGGAAAATGATTTAAGCAACATGATGATTAAGAAAATTAGTTCACTATCCACACCCATGGAATTTAATGAGGTTCACCAATGAGTAGACATGAATAGAATTGTATTGTTAATTTGAACTATAATTATATTGAAAGTATTCTTGAATTGCATGGTTGTTTGGGATTCTGTGTCTTTGGGCCTTTCTGCACTACATTTTTACAGTCCTGTTATTCCACTTTCAGCATTCTGTGAAATTCTGGGGTTTATAGTTTACTGAGGCCAAAGAGCTCTCTGGCTGAAAATTCTAAAGGCCCCTCCCTAAACTACAAACCCCAGGATTTCACAGGATGTTGAAAGTGGAATCATAGCACTACAACAGTGTAGGGCAGAAATGCCCTTTTATTATATAAAAACACAGCACCCAGACCTAAAGGTGATCATGACACAAGGAGTGGGTATTAACTTTTTCCCTGCTGAAAAATTGCCTCCCCATACCTGCAAAATAAAATGGCAGCAAACAACAGGTTCTTGTGGGGCATTGTCTTCAGTAAAACAGAGAAGGAAAAGGGTTTACCATTTCTTCTCTCTCATTGTGCAGCTGCATTTTATAAAAAGAAATATGTGAAAACTCTCATGTGCAGAATTCAAACATGTCTTTAAAATCATATGCAGTTTTATGAAGTGTGACTTCAGTTACTATTTACACAATCCAAACATGTTAGAAACACTTATGATCATTATTTTTTCATGCTGGTCACCATACTATTATATTGCTTCCATGATACTTTTTTTTTAAAGGTGCATTTTTGTGAAGAAAACATCTTCAAAACAGTTTTCAGGTTGAATCCAAACTAAAAATATTGCCTAAGTCTAAGAGATTTCAGCAAGCCATCTTTACGTGTGACTAGGTTTGTATCCAGCTTTTAAGGTGAAAATGGTAAACAGTGCTCCTTATGTTAGCAATTGCTCCTGAGTGCCAGCAAGGGGTCAAACTATGTACATTGCCTCTCTTAACAACTGCTTCTTGCAGATGTGGATGGAGCAGGCAATTAAGGCTTTGAGGCCTGGTTTTCAAAACTGTTCACATGTTGGACAGGTTTAGACTGCAGGTGGCATGGGTGAATGCTTCTCCCAAAAAAGCAGAACCCTTCTGCTTACAGAAAATTAGATGCCAGGGACAAATTTTTGTTGTAAGTATGTAGGTATGTATGTATGTATGTATGTATTATCCCACTTAGCTAACAGCAGCTGAGGAAGAGATAGGATTTAGATCGGGGAGATGTTACCAAAGGAAGATACCTTTAAGCCTCAATTCTGTTCAAAATAAGAGCCTCCTGGACCTTCCATGCTGCTTAATATCTTTTTTAAGTATTGAGAAATCTGATCAGGGATTTCTCACATCCTGGCTGAGATCCTGCACTGGAAGATGTGGTTACAAAATGCCTCTCATCCAACCCCCCTCATATAACTCTTTTCTCAGTGGCTGTTCCCCCACCCAGGACCTGGCCATTTTCTGGTCGGTGGAGAACAGGGTAGATAGCAGACAATCTTCCAGCTGCATTCTTATAGCTGCACACACAGTGACTGGCAACTGAAGGCACCTCCATGTGTCCTCTGGAGGTTCCTATAGTTGATATCATTGCTCTGTGTCCACTATGAGAACACAGCCAGACTACTTGTTTTCTCTTCCTCCTGTTCTCTGCTGACCAGGAAATGTTGGCTTCAAGGGGCTGCTGAAATTCTATTCAAATTCTGTTGTTTGTTCCCAGTAGCGTAGATTAATGGGATTTACCCAGGAGTGTAGTTATGGGGTTATGTGAAAATTAGGGCATTGCCCCCCATAAGAATTCTGCCCCCTTCAATGTAATTTTTCTTCAGTTCCCAAATTTCTAGCATTTCATTATTTGGAATTTCAGCTGAGCATTTAGAGACAGAGTTTAAGCATCTAAAGAAAAAGCGCAGGCAAAGTTACCAAGGGAATGCCAACACAGCAAACATAAGAGATCTAGGTGGGAATGATTTTAAATGTCTCACTCTCTGCAGTGCTAGAAATTGAAAGATTAATGGAAAAATTCATGGGAGTGGCAGAATTCTTATTTTGGCCTTATGATCTTATTTTGTTCCATCCCTCACTCCATGTCTACATCTTTGGATTTACTTCCCTGTGGACTCACCATTAAATAATGGATCCAGTATAGCAATAACTAGTGGCATTTTTTGTTTATTAAATTGTACATTAACCTACATTTTCTTCAGTAGTTAAAAATGGTTCTCATCAGTGGCACTGCACAGATTATTCTAATATCAGTGGTTAGTCAGTTGATCAGTTACTGAAAGATACTGGATTTTTCAATTTATAATTTCCTTGAACAGTCAAACAATTATGCTGTCAAACATGGCTGGCATCCTGTTGGGAAGTCAGATCTTCCTAAACTGACTTAAATTTAAAGTTGAATTGTGCTGGTGCACAATTTCAAGTTCTCAGGAAGGGAATAGAGATGCAGCTACATCACTGGGACCAATGTGCAAGTGGAGCTAGCAACATGGCTGTTATGCAGTGATCCCAATGCATAATATATTCCAATCTGTCCCACTGAGCAATGTGTGCTGATGCACATCGTATCCAAATGCAGAGCATGCCCCAATGTGCAACATCTCCCATTGTGAAACATATGAGATGCAATGTGCCCCAAAGTACAATTTGTTCAATTGTACACTCTGAGTTCCTGCTATCTAATTGGACATTTTGCACGGTGCCCTGTTGTGCATCATCACAATTTACTAGCATAGTTGCATACTGTGTCAGTGATACAGCTCCATAACTTAAAGTTATGCATTGCAATTTCCAATGCAGGATCTTGACCCATATGTAGCCTTTGTTTGGTGAAATGGCTTGAGTATTTGTGTCTATGGCCATTTCTGCACTGCACTGTTATAGTGCTATTATTCCACTTTCAACATCTTATGGAATCCTGGGGTTTGTAGTTTAGGGAGGGACATTTAGAATTCTCAGCCAGAGAGCTCTTTGGCCTCAGTAAAGTATAAACCCTAAAATCCACAGGATGTTGAAAGTGGAATAATAGCACTATAACAATGGAAATGGCGTATGACTGCAATAGGGTGGAAATGGCCTATGGTTGAAATATAATCTCAGGATTCATTCTAGCAAAGAGTTCTGTGGCATGACCTTTTATTAACTGTTATGATAGGCAAACAAGAAACCATTTTGCACCACACATCTATAACTATGGACGGGCTATGTTATATTTCCTTTCACTTTAATACTGAAACATAACTTAATATGCATTGTTTGAAGTCTGAGGTGAGCAACTGTCACTTTCCAGATGTTTTTGGGACTTCTACTCTCATGAGCCTTCACCACAGGCTTTGGCAGCTAGGACTGATCAAAGTTACAGTCCAAGAAACATCTGGAGGACACAGTTATGGATGCTTGCTTAAAAGTCGTATTTTTGATCACCAGTTTTCTTGAAGCCATCCATAAGCATACTCATAAACCAGGAGCATCACTGCACCACCTAGGAAAGAGAATAGTATTGCATGAAATAGAAAATCAGATCAGATTTATTCAATGTTATATATGGCATACAACCAACAGTGCAATAGAATTTGGGGGTGAAAACATGGCTGAAATTATCTGGCTCTAACAAATCCAATCTGGGTAGGAAGCTGGGTGAGAAATTTGAAAACTAATGTGAACTTAAATGCACTCAAAGCATTAAAAGGGTACACTTACACCATTAAAACAAGTGTGAAAATTATGCCATGTTTGAGGCCCACGTCCTACTTTTACTTGGACTGTGAATCTTTTTGTGGAAGACAGGTACGGACTTCCCTTTTTACATAAATATATGGAGCTGACATATATGTGGATGTGTCTTTTAAAATAAAGCCATCAAATAAGTAGGGAAACGGTTGTATTTCCTGTCAGCAGACAAAGAATGCAATTGCTCATGGGCCTGTTCATCTTTTTATAACTTACACCTGCTGTGTGAACTAGGGTTTGAGCCTTTCATCAGATACAGGTCCATTTCTATCTCCATGGAACTACACAACTGTATGAATTTGATACCACTTTAACTGCCATGGAATCCTGGAATTTATATTTGGTGAGAAACCGACTTCTCCGTAGACAAGCACTAGAACTCTCTAGCAGAGAATTCTAAGTACTTCTCACCAAACTAAAAATCCCAGAAATTCGTAGGATGGAGCTATAACAGTTAAAGTGGTATGAAACTGATGTGAAACCGATATAATTGCATAGTGCAGATACACTCTATATGTCCACTTCAAAGTCTGGAAAAGATACATTTTCATACTATAGTCCCAAATTTTCAATGCAGGCCACAAGAGTTATGGTTTCAAAAAAGCAACTTTCCTAAGCTGATCTATTTTTGCACTTTGGTCACCAACATGGGGCTAAAGTAGATACAACTGTATTATAAAGTTCAAATATATTTTTATGTACGTGTAACTATAAAATGAGAGCCAGTGTGGTGCAGTGGTTTGAGAGTTGGACTACAACCTTGGAGACCAGGGTTTGATTCCCCATATGGCCATGGAAGCCCCCTGGGTGACCTTGGGCACATCACACACTCTAATTCCCCCGAAAATCCATGATAGGTTCATCCTAGGGTCACCATAAATCAGAAATCAGTTGAAGGCACAATAACAAGTATAAAATACTAGTGTATTTACCCAGCGTTGCCCAGGATTTTACTTTCCTCTTAAGAACTCACCAAACTGTCTTCTCCAGTACATGTAACTTTCCTCCATATTTCCTAATGCAATCTGTATTCAGAATTATTTACATACACAGTTTGATTTCCTGAGAGAATATGATCTCCTCTTCCTTGCTGCTAGGGCCCATCTCAACAGCAACCGGCCTATTCCAGTACCTGTAAATTATCCCCATATTCCCCAATCCAATCTGTATTCAGAGTTGTTAACATACAGAGGTTGAGTTCCTGTGGGAATACACTGTCCTCTTCCTTGCTGCTAGGAATAATCTCCATAGCAACTGGCCTATTCCAGTACCTGTAACTTTTCGCTATAGTCCCCAATCCAATCTGTGTTGTGTGGCAACATTAATGTACTGGCTTTTGATTTTTTTGCTTCCTGTTGAATTTGTGCAATGGCTTTACGTTTTTCTGGAAGCATTTTTTGTTTTGAATTTCAACTTTAAGATTCCTCACATATGGAATCCATATAATCTACTGTGCGAGGCGAGAAGACCTTGTAACTATGTTGTGTATGTCACTCTAATTTTTCTCACAAATGCCTCCTAAATGTTTTCTGGCATTCTTATTGATGGTAGGCCTCATCTCCATAGCAACTGGCCCGAGGCCCAAGAGCTCTCTGGCTCTCACGCGCACGAGAAAGGCGCTTGTCCCGTCCATCCCCCTCCGCGCGCGCGAGAAAGGCGCTTGTCGCGTCCGCCCACCCCGCGTGCGCGCGAAGCAGGACATGTCGCGTCCGTCGTGCTAGCGCCCCGCCCCGTCCCTTCCTTCCGCAGGGGCGGAGGGAAGGAAGCGTGACCCAGCCGGCTCCCTGACGCTCCGCACAAGGGGTAAGTGCGCGCGGGCACCGGGAGCGTTGCGCAAGCGTGGGTGATTTTCGCTTCGAAGCGAAAATCAAAAAACCCGCACTCGCGTCACTTCAGCCCCGTGAGCCCGGCGGAAGTGGGAGTGCGTCGTGCGGAGCGACGCTCCCACTCCCGCGAGGCTCACGGGGCTGTCACGCGAGAAAAGGCCCGTGTGAAAAGGGCCAATGTTATAGCCTGAGTAGTGAGTAGGTGTGAGGAAGGGACAGATCAAGCATCAAGAGCTATGAGAAAAACAACACAACAATGAGAGCAGAGCTTGAAAAAGTTACTTATAGGACCACAGCGCCACTGACCAGATTGGCTGGGGGATTCTAGGAGCTGCAGTCCAAAATGTAATTTTTCTCAAGCTCTGAATAATTCAAACAGTGGCTTAATCTCACTAATAAAATATTTGTATGTATGTATTTAAATATTTTTGTTCTCAATAGTTACTGAATAAAAACAATGTTTAAAAAATTATCAAGGCAGGTTTAGAAATGGTAAAAAAAAAGAAAATCACCTGGGCCGAGCCTCATGATCTTCGGAACCAATCCTTTGTACAAAGCTAAAAATCTGCAGGGAAAAAAAATAAACAAAATATGTTTTTATTTTAAAAGGATAGAAAAATGATTTATATTTGTTCCATTGTTTAGACAACGCATGGAAAAAGTTACGTGAAATAACAAATGCACAGAGTCTGGATTTTAACATTTTAGATGAGGTTAAACAGCTGATTAATGTTCAGCTATAATGGCTATTCTGTGATCCTTTCACTCAAAAACATGACTTTAATTAATGAGCCATTTGCAAGACAAGTTTGTTAATAGCAGCTGCACTACACATGCAGCCATACTTGAATAATACAACTGTGGTTGGGTTCTCACTTTAGAAGAATTCGCATGGACCAAGTTCAGGGTACTGCAGTCATGCTTGTCTCCACATAAGAGCAATCTTGTAGTGGACCAGCTTGGTAACATACACTGGATGAAATCCTCTATGGCAATTACAAATGCATGTCCTAGGGCCTTTTTGCACTACACTGTTATAGTGCTATTATTCCACTTTCAACATCCTGTGGAATTCTGGGGTTTGTAGTTTACTGAGGCCAAAGAGCTCTCTGGCTGAGAATTCTAAACACCCCTCCCTAAACTGCAAACCCCAGAATTCCATAGGATGTTGAAAGTGGAATAATAGTACTGTAAGTGTAGGGTGGAAAGGCCCCTAGAGTTGTTTACTTATGACTGTTAGGTATTCATGATCCCTACGTAGTTTAGGGGCTACACAGGGGATGAGAAGTCCCCCAATCCCTACTTAGCAGGCAGGAGCCACTGTGATTCACAGGGGAGTGTCTGTTCCCCTGTTCACTGAGAGTCAGCTGGTTGATGCTCCCATCTCCCTTTGGGCTAGCAATCTCTGCCATGACAGGGGTCCTTCTGCCTGTTGCAGCAGAGATCGCACTAGATGGCATCCCAGATATTCCTGAGCGACAGGGGAGCAGATCCCCCATTGATCACAGTGGCTGCTGCCTGCTAAGTAGAGACTGGGGGGTGGGTGGAGTTGGGCCCAGATTCACTGCATAGTACCATAACTAGAGTGCTAACATATGTAAATACCACACAGGATTCCAGTCCCTGCTTAACAGTATTGTCAATAACCAACATAAAGGAAAATATATATGCACATATAAAAGATTATTAGAGCCAGTGTAGTATAGTGGTTTGAGTGCTGGATTAGGGCTCTGGGAGATTAGGGTTCAAGCCCATGGAAACCTACTGGGCAAGTCACACTTTCTCAGCCTCAGAGAAAGGCAATTACAAACCACTTCTGAATAAATCTTGCCAACAAAACCCCATGACAGGTTCACCTTAGGGTCATCATAAACTGGAAAACAACTTGAAGGCACCCAACAACAACAAAAGAGATTATTTCCCAAGCATCTGGTGCCAGTTTGGTATGGATACACCAATCAAAAAGATGTTTGGGTTCTTGTCCTCCTGCTTAGGCTAGTATGGAATGATGATCAAAAATATTCAAACTCCAAAAAGAACAGAAAAAAAAAAAGAGAGATGAGGCTGAAATAAATTTGCTGCTTCTCAGGGTCTATAGATTTTACAAATCTGTTCTGAAGTGTGAACAATTTTAGATGTTCATTATACATTCTAGGAGTGTCCCTTTTCCATAAGCATGTGGTGACATACAAGCAGGAAATAATCATTCTGAGGTCAGAATGGAGCTAAGTAAAAGGTAATGGTAGACCTCCTTAGATTCAGCCCAAACACTTTGGCATATATTCCATCCAATTTACGGGCTTCCACATTTGAATGGGATTTTTAAAGGCTACTATCAATACATTTTACAGTGGGTATTTTAGAGTTCAAGGGCTACCAAGAGCTATTCCTCTGAACTAGTCAATTAGTTGCATAGGGAAGAGTGACTTCTCAGCTTCCCATAATATACAAACCAGTCAACCATTATGATGTCTGTCAGGAGTTACTTATTTTCATCATTCACAACTGAAGTTATTAAACAAATTTAACTTGTTTTACTAATTTTGCCATGGGAAAAAGCAAACTTAAAGAAGTCTGCATGCATCATATCCGTGATCTGCTCTCTCTCCCCTCTTCCTCCCTCCCCTCTCTCGATATATCAATAATCTTGCAAATGAAAATCCAGAAAACTCAGATAAAGGAAGACATTTTTTGTGTAATTGTTATATGCCCATTTCTGAAAAGCTAAACTTTCAAGTCCTCCTGATACATAAGCACTTTGCAGGGTGGTTTTTATGGGCCTCATCAAATCTGAAATATAACAATGCGGTTTTATGGACTTGCCTGAACAAACGAGAGGCCTGGATATTTATGATTGAAATAAGAATGCTTTACCCTTCTTCTTTATAGACCGTTGCCATAGTTTTAAAGCAGGATCTGTACTTGATCTCTCCAGGAACTGGCTGTGGTCCTTGAATCCTACTTTTTGCAACATCAAAAGGGATGTTAATAATGGAGGCTATTGTTCCTGAAACTAGTCCGATCCCAAATTTTCTCAGAAACTCCAAAGTTGGATCCTAGATAAACAAACAAGAAAGAGACAGGAAAGAAGGAAGGAAGGAGGGAAGGAAGGAAGGAAGGAAGGAAGGAAGGAAGGAAGGAAGGAAGGAAGGAAGGAAGGAAAAGCAAGTAAGCCAGCAAAAGAGGAACAGAAGCACTTCAATTGGTTAAAGACTATAAAGTAACGTGCATTTAATCAAAATGCTTGCACGACACGACACACTCCTGTTATTCTAGCGGAACACATTAGGATTTCCTACATTGGGGCTCCTTTTCTTGACAATCCTATTGGCTATGTTTTTACACATGGTCTAAATTGCTGAAGTACACATTTCCTCACACAGGATTTATAAACACAGTTCATAAAGCAAGGCCAGTACGGCATATGGGGATGATTTGTATAATTGGGCTTCACAATGTACTTAGTATTACTGTATCAAAACGGGAGAAATCCAAGCACACTATTAGCTAATTGGCCAGAATATTTTACAAATGACAGCAACTTCCACCATGAAGCCTACTAAAATGCTCATTTGTGTGTTGGACCCCCAAATGTTAAATTAAATAAAGGCTAATCTCAGTCTGCTGCTTTCCCCTCCAGGTTTTTTACATTTAGCTTCATGTGTAGCTGATGCACTGTACTAAGCAGGACTGGCTTCCTGCTATTAACAATCCAGCAGCGGTACAACTGCAAAGCAGACTTCAGTGCCCTGTGCATTATAAACAGTAGTAACTCACTAAGCTAATTGGCTGAAGAATTTACAACACATTGTTCCCAAAGCCTCCTATTTTGCCCTGTATATTTTCTTTCTTTTTTCTTTTTTTTAAAAAAGGTAAAAACTGGTTGTAAAGCCAAACTTGAAACAACGTTTTTCTGTATGAGCTGAGACAATCCAACTGTGTTCCTATTCCCTCAGACAGCCTTCCTACCCAGGTACTCCCTGGAACATCAAAGTGCTCAATTAGTTTATTTGGAAGTGAAATTTTCCTTAATAAACTCTAATCCCATATGTGTGAACACTGGAAGCTAAAAGGCAATGCTGTCATACTGAATTTACCAGGTAGTTTATAATAGGACTTTAAAAAAATATGTTCCATTTTATGTCATGGGAGCCACAAACAACAATAACAACCTGAAATGCTAACAATATGCTACATACAGAGTATACTTCTTGCAGTATATTGCAAGACAATCTTTTTAAGTAGGCAAATGGGTGGCAACATTTGAATGCATTGTACACCCTCTACCCCACTGCACAGCTTTGGTTTGGCATCTTAAAATGTCAAACCAGATATTTCTTTTGGTTAAAGAAGAAAAGTTTAAAGGGTTAAAAGTTAAAGGGTTAAGCACTGTTTTGTTTGACAAATTTTGGATAAGATAAATGGAAACTTTTTTCATAGCTGAATTCATGGACAGTTCTTAGGATGTACTAGCATATGAATTTTGTTTTACAGCCAAGTTAGAAGGGAGCAGCCACCCACAAGTGTAGTGGTCCATGACTGAAACAAGTGGGGAGTGCCCCTCCTTCTGCTACAGAAGGAGGTACACACAACTTATGTCCTGCTTGGACCCTGGGATAAAAAAGAAATACTGGACATCCAGCTTCAGACACTGGATCATCCAGATGATGGAGTTTCCACTGACACAGTAGCACAGACATGGGCAGCTGCAGTGGGCCAGCCTTTACCCTTTCAGGTCTTCAGCACATGGTATCACCCTATTTTTTTTCTTCTGAAAACAGGCCACAATTAGTTCCCAGAAGTGACTGAGTTGTTGATGACAGCTGGCAACTGCTATTACATAGCAATGTTGATGGTTGGCACCCTATTTATTCCTTACCTAGAAGAGTATAAGCAGGATGTATGATCTTGTAACTTTGGAGATTTCACATTTACAGCTGCTGTTAATGACCAAATGTGACCCCAAAAACCTGCCTCTCAAGCCAGGAAGCACCCCAGCTGAAGGGTTTCTATGCCACTGTATATCAGGCAACTGGGGAATGATGACTGCAGCATTCTCCTGGTCATGGGGCACACTGAGAGAAGGAGTTGTGGCAGGATTGCAAGGGGTCTCTTCAGCTGCCTGTCTCAATGTGCCCCATGAGCAGAAGAATGCTGTGTTCATCATATCCTAGCTCCCCGTTTTTGGGGATGATATCAGCAGAAGTAGCTACAACGACAGAGCTCCATCATTATTGTTAGGTCAGACAATGCGGGATCTAAAAACAGTAGTAGCAGTGGCAATAATAATAACATAGTAATAATATTATAATAGTTTATTTTTATAGTATAATATTATTGTTGTTATTGTTGTAATAATAATGGGTGGAAATATTTAAAGTTAATATTTACATTAACTTAATTTATATCCTGCCTGGGACTCAGGATGGCTTACAATTTAAAGCAAGCACAATACAGGTCAAAAGTAAAATAGAATCAAACTATGCACACTACTAAAGCAAACAATTTAAAACATTCACTTAAAAAGGAAAAAAAAGCAGCTAAAAACAGTTCAATAAAAACAATACAGCACCATCTTAAAAGCCCTTTCTTTAAAAACATTCAGTTCTAATTCTGTTGGAACAAAAGGAAAAAAACAAAACAAACAAAACCAAACCAGAAAGAGGGGGCCATTTGTCCTCCTGGGGAATAGAGTTCCAGAGCCTAAGGGCAAATGCCAGGATTCCATAGGAGGTTGAAAGTGGAATCGTCGTGCTATAAGAGTGTCGTGCGGAAATGTTCCAAAAAAGACTTATCTTGTATCTCTCTCTGCTCCTCAGCAATGCCTGTGAAGGTGGTGGACCTGAGAGAAAGGTCCCTCCCGAGTATCTCAGGGCCTGGGAAGATATGGTCTATCAGCATGTGAATTCTACTTCCAGACTTAACTTCTAGGGCTTCAGCTGATTTTCAGGTGGTTTGGGGTTTTTCAGGGGTGGGTCAGGGATATTTAGAGGTACAATGCCATTCCAGAAGCAGAGAAGTACACAGTACTTACCTAGCACTGATCTTAAAGAAGTACTGTATTTCAGAATGACAGAGCAAACATAATTCATATCACTTTGCTGCTGACCTCTTCTTCCCAAGAAAGGAAAGCTACGCCCCCAAAGAACTGAAGATATATAATACTTGCTGTAACTACAATATTTCTGTATGCTTTGCACTCCTCCATTTTGCCTCATTGATCATTCTCCATTCCACCTCCATGTCTCCAGATCCTCTGAAGATGCCAGCCACTGATGCAGGTGAAAGGTCAGGAGCAAATACTACTAGAACACAGCCTCATAGCCCAAAAAACCCACAACAACCCATGGATTCTGGCCGTGAAAGCCTTCGACTTTACATAGAAATAATGTTCAAATAGAAAAATTCTCCAGTGAACAATCCAGCACAATGCTAGGTTAAAGGAGTGACAATTGGGTTTGATGACTGGTGTGCAGAGCCTCAATTACACTTTGTTCTCATTCTGTGACTCCATTAATTTGTCTTCTTTAAAACAGATGTTATGGCAAAAAATGTGGGAACAAAGGAGTGGGAATTAGGTTTGGGATTGAGACTCTGCCTTGTATTCTGCTTTAGGCAGGTTGTTTCTCTCCATTTCATCCAACAATGGCCAACTAAATGCCTGTGAGAAGTTTATATCCAGGATGAGAGGGCAACAGACCTCTGTCATTTATCCCAGAGTATGGAAGAGTTCTTCTTGTTGAGATTGTGTTTCACTACTAGGGCTGATATAGGATATAACAGCTAGCATTTTGTTAGTGAAATTACAGGCAAATTACATTCATGTATCTCTTCTCTTGCTTGTGAAGAAAGGAATTTACTATCTCCTTTGTGCAATAATGCCCACACTTTGTGATCCACCTTCATTCTAACATTTAATGTCCCTACAGCCAGATGCAAGACGATGAAGCCATCTTCTGTGTTCTCCTACAATGACATCACTGTTGTGTGTCTGGTTTATAGGGACACAGTCAGATGTTCCTCTACTTTGTCACTGTTCTTTCCCAGCCACAAAAAGGCTGTGAGGGAAGGCCTGCACAAGAGGAAGCCAAGCTTGCCGGAGGGGAGATGTGACATAGTTCTACCTGGGTGGAACTTCGTATTATGTCTCCTGATGTAGGATCTCAGCCAGTGAGGTTTTGTGTTTGGATCCACTGCGGAGGTCTAAAGGAATATTGGAGCAGTGTGAAGATATGATGGAAGAGCTTCACAGGGCCTGCTAGCAATTCTACTCTCTGGCGTCACCAGTCATAACTGTTTCAAAGAAAGACACAGTGGCAGCCAAATCCATGCCCTACTTATTTTTCTGTTTGTTTATACAATGAGGTACTTACCTTGTTGACAGGAATTATGTTTTTCACGTTGAAGTAGAATCCAAAATAAACCATATTAAACACTCCATGTCGTCCCAAGGTTGCAGGTAACCCTTTGTTGAGCCCACTGAGGCCCAAGCCATGGGCCTGAATAATCTGCCGAGCTTTGGCAAAGGTGGATGGTTGCTGTAGGAACAAAACAAAATGACAGAAGGTGCTCAAAATAAAATAAGATTTCACACCTTTATTTTGAACATGATGTTTACCAAAGTTTGGTGGTGAAGACGATGGGCAACCCATATTAAAACTCTTGCCACTTTTTAAGCAGTGTCAACTAGTAGCTCACATGTCAGTGGGGCAGTAAACCAACCCAGAATTTAGTCTAAATTTTAATGGCACTATCAAACTGCTGAGCCTGCTTTTGGGGATGGTTGGAGGGAGTTGGAATGGGCAGAAACAGTGGTACCTGGTGGCTTCCATGTCAATAGTGTGGGGAAGCCGTGTCAGGTTTTTAGTCTGAACTTCAAAGAAACTATGTCAAATGCTGGATTCTAACCCCAGATCCTTACTGAGAACAGATTAACTGCCCCATTGTCATGGTAGTCATCAGCCACCACTTTTTATTAAAAAGAGATACAGTTATATTACTTGCCTATTCACAAATCGATTTATATTGATCTCTGTTTATTATCAAACATATTCAGCACAGAGTTCACCTTTTTCTGAATGATATCCCTTAGGCAGCTATCAATAAGAACTGCCTCAACTATTACTTTGCCATAGGAACATCAGCTTTATTACTGACCATTGGTTCGTCTAGGTCAGCATTGTCTACATTGACTGGTAAAAAATCACCAAGGTTTTATACCCTTCCAGCTGTACCTGGAGGTGTCAAGGACTGAAACCAAGAATTTCTGCCTGGAAAGCAGGTCTAAGGCAAAACTGTATGCAACATGTCAATATATGTGTGGGCATTATGTATTTGTTTCCATATAAAGAAACAAGTACTGTTGGACTCATGAGACATAAATTCAGTGCTGTCAAGACCACATAAATACCCGTGTACCTGAGCACAGATGTGTATGGTTTATTTTGTCATCCTGCATGTTGGTGAACAGATTCTTGGCACAAAAATGAGGAAGTGAAGCAGCTCTCACACAGCTGCTGGTGGTGCTCCCAGCAAGGTGGAATGCTCCTACATCACAGAGCTGCAAGGATGGATATGCCTAGAGGGAAGGCTTGTTTTCTCGTGATTGCACCTGTTTAGAAGCTTAGGGAGACATGAGTAATGCCTCCCACCTCTGTGATAATTAATTTTGTCAGTCCTGTTTCCTTCTGCAGCAGGAAGCATGAATCTAGTTTCACAACACAAACACGACAGCCAAATGGCTACCAATACAGAGGTACATGAGACATAAATCCTATTCAAGTCTTCATGAACTGGTCTCTCTCTCTGTTGTCACTTTCTTCACATGGAGGGCAACAGTTCTGAAGTTCAGAGCCTTCTCTATCCATGAAGTCTACCCACGTGATTCAGAATCAAAGTTTTCTAGGCTGCCAATTCATGAGGAGAGCCTCCACATGTAACGGTAGGGCTCCAGTTCAGGAAACTCCTCCGTGCAGGGCAATGAAAGTGATGAAAGCTGGGGCAAGTCTAGCATGTTGTCCGATCTCATATATTTATTCAACATGCTTAAATAATTACTAGATATGGCAATGACTATTTTGTCATATCTCACTGGCTCTGCAGGGTCAGAGAAAAGTTGTGTTCTCACTACGTTATACTAAAGTTACTTTTTTTGGTTACCTCCTACCCCATTTTCCTACACAGGTAGTTCTAAGCTGTAAATACTCTAGAACCTCTTTTTTGGTTTATCTTGTTTATTTTTTGATTAAACTCTGCCTCCAGTGCTCAAAAGGAGTGAACAAAGATAGTGGGGTCATGTGTGCATCCTCCTCCATTATCCTACTCCTGGTAGGAGAGAGATTCAGGAGACCACAGAAATTTGAAGTGGCCTTCTAAGTACATTTAGTAAAAGCTTTTAGCAGCTTCTCTATAAATGTCCTCCATCTTGGATGCAGATTAGACAAATTAATGGAGGATAAGACCATATGTAGTTACTAGTCACAATGGCTATGTATGGCCTACAGTGTCAGAAATAACATGATTCTATATACTGGTTGCAGGGCAATACAAAGGAGATTGCTACTGTGGTCCTTTACTGCTTATGGCCTTTCCACAAGTATCTGGTTGGCCACTGTGGGAAAAGAAACCTGGACTAGACAAGCCTATGGGCTCATCTACATAACTCCTTCTTTTGTCCTTATATTTAAAGCCTACTCTGCAAGGATGGGGATGATGTGTGTGTTGGGACTAAAACTGAAGACACCATATTCCAGAGAGGATTATCTGGACTATATGAACTGCAAAGTCACTTTAGGCCAGGAGTGGGAAACTGAAATGAAGATCTGAATTCCTATACCCCAAACTCTCCAAAGGCCAAATGAAGCCAGGGGCCTCTGAAGTCAGGTGTTTGGCTGCACATCAGGACATTGCTAGACAGATTGCTAGCCAAAGGTCTGGATGGACTTTTTCCAGCCAGTGCTTTGTTGGGGAACCAAGGTTTTCTGCCCTCCACTATCCTCCCCCTATTAGGTGCTGGGAATGAAATGGTCTTAGCCAATGCCTCCTGGATCCCCCTAAAAGTGCCACAGTGGTATGCTCTATTTGTTCCTTCATTCTTTTCTCCATATAGGAGGACATGCAAATGATCTGCTCTGAGCCAATGCTCCTAAGAACTCCTAGAAATTTCTGCTTAGATGCAGCAGGCTCAGTCCCCTTCCTTTTTACTTGGGTGGGGATACAGGAGGGTGAGGTGTCTGCTTTCAGCCTTAATTTTCAGGAGCCAGCTATGTCCTAGACTGGGACACATCCAGCTCTGGGAAGGAACAGCTGGCAGGGGAGAAGCAGCACCTGGTATCTCAGCCTAGAGATACTTGTGACATTTCACTTATGGATAACTCTGGGGAGGAGAAAGCACTTGGGGTAGGGGTTGGCAGGCCAGATTCTGACCCTTGTTGAAACAGATTACGTCTTCAGGGAAAAAATTTTTTCTAACCAGAAATTGCAAACCTTCTAGAACTTCCTTCATAGACCATCTGTTATAAACTCACTCAGGTAGAAGGAACTGTTAGGTTGGGGAATTTTGTATTTGGTCTGAGTGACCATTTTTATAGTAATTTAAAAATCCTAATCTGGAACAACACATCGCTGTGGAAGATTGCTTTTAACCTTTTAACTGTTGTGCCTTTAGCCTTACATTAAAGTTTATTTTGCTGTCCAATTGTTTGCTTACTTAGCTTTGCTTTTCACTAATGTTACCTTTGTGTAATCAAATATTTGATCAGCAAGGCAAAACGTAGCTTCCGCAAGGATTCTTAAACAGGGAAATGAAGACCATTTTGACTACAGCTCTATAAATGATACTAATTTCACTATACCTATTTGTTTAATATGTTTTCATTGCAAAAATGCCAGCAAAATGATCAGGAGAAACAGCCAAATGATCCCTGTAATAGCCAATCCAACAGGTGAATGCTTATTCAGGTGACAGTCAAGCTGAGCTTTCTTTTAATATTTTGTTTCACCTTGATTTACATACGTTTAGCAAGTGTTTATGACTCAGTTTGCAAAAGAAAAATGCTTAAAAAATAAAAAGAACAACACTTCAAAGGTGTGGATGTGTGTGTGTGTGTGTGTGGTTGGTGGTATTTGCCTACTGCAGCAGGACTGGTCTGGAAAAAGGTCAAGTGATCTCCCTGTGCTGAAAACAACCTCAACAAGAAGTTAGAGTCATTTGTTTGGAAAAAGTTTAAGGCAAGAATACCCCACCCCCTGCCCCAAACTATGCAACGGATTCTTTAGAGCTTGCTGAGACTGTGTTCAAAATGAGTGATAAGAATCAAACCAGATGCTTCAATTACCTTGATTAATGTGAAGCTTCGACAGAATCATACAGTATGAATGTCTGCAGATCACATTCAGTTTTTTGTTTTTAATGCAAAACACCTTGAGTGAAAATGAAGAATAGGAGGAAAAACTCTGGATCAAGTTCCCAGCAAATAAGTCCCTCTTGCCGCTTGAAGGTGAGCTGGTTACTCACCATTTTTAGCATTAATGGCTTGCATTTTTCCAGCCCTTTTTTTCTTTACAAAGCACATGTTCGTCAGGAATCTGGGACTGGCTCTTTTCATGGATTCATTTGCATGCGAGCTGCATGTCTTAATGCCATTTCTGTACCACTTGTGAGATTGGTTGTGGGTGGTGTGGCTCTTGGATTGGCCATAGCTTAAATCTCTACCTTTGTTACAGCTTGGGACACAACTGGAAGAACTGATCTGGGCTAACTTAAGGGATAGGAACAGCATCACCCCAGGGACAGCTGCTCAAACATAAGTCCCACTGACTTCAAGGAGGCCTCCTCTCTAACAAAGAAATCCTAAAGGCAGCACGAGTGGCCTAGGAAGAGCTTTACTGTAGGAGCAGCACAACAGTGAAATAGATTGCTTTGTAGAGTGGTGGACAAATATTTGGAGGTCTTTAAACAGAATTTGGATGTGCATCTTTCAAGAGTGCTTTAGTTGGAGATTTCTGCATGGCAAGAAGTTGTACAAGATAGCCCTCAAGGTCCCTTCTAATTCTAATATTCTATGATTCTATAAAACGGCAGCTCATTTGCCATTTCCCCAAACTGCTAAATCATATTGGCACCTGTGCAAAGTTAATCTTATCTGTTTTCCTTCTTTAGCACTTTTTGTTTACATTTCCACAGTTTTCACGGTTTCAGTAAGAAGGAAGAAACCTCCGGCAGCTGCAAGGGCAGCTGACCAATAGACATACTATGCTTATTGAATCTGAAGCATAAAATGTAAACCGAATAATGAATATTGATAGTGGATTTACCATAACACACTGGTGAGAACAGCACCAAGGTTTTTTTGAACTACAGCTACCTATGTATGGCTTAGGTGGGAGATCATGTGGATTGTAGTCTAAGAACGGAACTTTCTCAAGCTCTGTGTGAGATACCCAGTGCTGGGGTCATTCAATGGAATGAAGGGGTCTTGGATTTCAGACAGGGTTCTCATACTCTCCAACTGTCCTGATTTGGCAGGGACAGTCCCGATTAATCTTCTGTTGTCCCATTTTTCAGCTTCTTTTAAACTGTCCCAGGTTCTCTCTCCTACTCTCACTTTCCCCCTTTCTCCTTGGCCTACTTTACTTGCCATAAACTGAGTTCAAAGTGCAAAAGTAGTGTGCACTCAACTAACTCATCAGGAAGGATGATAGGAGAAGGCAGAGTATTAGCCTTCTCTGTAGGCTCAGGCAAAAGCAAACTGCTGCAACCTCTTCTAGCTTGTGTGTTTTATCTTATTTATCAGTTTTGCCACCTTGACCTGATGCTGCCTGACCATATGTGTTCCAGTTGCCATCTGTGAAATGATGGACGGTATGGTTTCTGGCATGCTCCATTTGAAAGTCATGCAGTGAATACAAACACCACCAGCAGTAAATCTATGTTTGTGGAGAGCTATACGGATGTACTGAGGAGTGCTGGAGCAGATGTGCTTCTGCACTAGTGGAGGTCTTCTGTTCTAGCGAGGGACATTGTCACTCAGTGGTAGCTAGTGGCTTTCATGACAGTGGGTGTGTGGCTTTGGTCTGATCTTTAAAGGAGATAGCTAAGCTGCTGGATCTGAGATAGGATCCAGCACTTCACATAACTTCTTTAAAATTCAGACTAAAACTTGGAATGAATAAACCACTCTACTGACATGGAAACCATCAGCCACTGCTGAGTCTGTCCCTCCAGCTAGCAGATCTAGAGAGTTAGAACAGATCTCTTGGTCCTACAGAATTCAATGAGAAAAAGTAAGTACTCCATATTTTTTATTAATCTATTCACACTTTCCCATTTCTTTATTACTTATTACTAGAATAAATTATGTATTTATATTAGATGACTCTTCTGCCTACCTTAAAAATTTAGCCAACAATGCTGCTAATCAAACTGCCCTGTGTGCCACACGTTTTTAAATAAGTTCTTGTGGCCTACTAATTGTTTTTTCAGCACCTTGTAAATGAAAAAAAAATCCCATAAACTCTCATTTATTTAAATGAGAAGAGGAATTTTCTCTCGGTTTTCCTTTTCTTTAGAAAAACACTTGAGCTTATTCAAACATGTCAAGATATATCTTACCCTCATAGATTCAGTTGTGTCTGAAGTGTCTGAAGTCAAAGACCAAGCTTGTTTATCTAAGAGATTTGGATAAAAGGCTAATACAGAATAGGAGAACAATTCAATTTCAGGTAGGGAGTGGTGAAGTAGTGTGATCTTCCGTTTGTTCCTCTGTTTTTAAATGTACTTCTTACCTGTTCTCCAGACTAGAGCTGCAAGAGGAAAAAGTTCCATGAGAGAAAACTCTTAATCTAACTGCTTGGACCCTTAGGGCTGTCCCATGGTTCTTTCTAAATCTTAACCTCCTTCTTGGATTTCCAACATTACATTTGTTCTCTCCTCTTTCTGCATCAGCTTAACATTATTTTAAAATCTGCACAGGAATTTATGTGCATTTTCATTTCTCCTAATACATACATTTTCAAAATTTTCCCTTTCCTTAATGCAGTTCTGTGAAAACCCTCTCTTCTGAGTCTAGTATTTGCCTTGTGTGGGAGGTAGGCATGGAATCCTCCATTCAGTAGAAAACAGGATATCTTCTGACATGCAAATAGTATATTTAATGTCAGGTCTAATTTGGCATTTCAACTTCAGACAACAGAAGCTTGTCAGACTCTAAGACTGAAATATGTAAGGACAGTTTAGTTGAGATCACTTCTTCAGTGGATGAGACTGAACAAGCCAATCTTTGTGATTATGATCCAAAGAATTACAGAATTAGTAATATGCACTGAAGAAGACATTGGCTGTATGTTTCTTAGACAGAAGCCTCTGCTGTCTTCAGCATGTTTCATTGCAAAAATCTTTTGAAATAATGGCTCTGATTTTAAAAACAGATTTTGATAAAGCATGGTGATCTACTGTTCGCAGAGTGAAAAACCCCAATATTCCACTGGGAATAGCCAAAGTTTGAGTTGCTTCTAAAGCAGCTATTTGGATCTAGGACTAATTGTTTTGGTCAATGTACTTCTAAACCATGTTTACAAGGAGGCAAGGATCAAGGCATTGCCCTCCCCCAAGAATTCTGCCCCAAATTAAATTTCCCTTCAGTCCCCAAATTTCTAATATTGCAGTACTTTCAGTTTATTAATTTTTTTGTCTTTGTCCTCATACAGGATCCCTGTACAGTAACTGAAGTATAGTTTAGGCCTCTAAAAAAAAGGTGAGGGGGCAAATAAAGCGAAGAAATGAATGCAAACACAACAAATGGAAGTGTCCTAGGTGGAAATGATTTCCAGTATCTCACCTTCTTCAATCCTAGAAATTTGGGGGCTGAAGGAAAATTGCACGGAGGGACAGAATTCTTATTGGGTGGCAATGATCTCATTTTGCCTCCCCCCATAGATACACCCCTGTGTTACAGTTCTATTTGGATTATTTATTTTATTAATACATTTGCATTTATAACTGGGATATACCTCAATATGAGTAGCCGCAATGCCTGAAGCCCCATAGTCTGTTATCTATAGATATGCAGATATGAATATGTGAGAATAGGGAGTGGAACTGTGCCAGGTGCTTCCACTGGAAGTAAATGGGAATCCTATACCTCTAATAGGTATGCGGGAGAGAGAATTTCAGGATGTATAGCTTGATATGCTAACTACACCTCCTCAAATATCCTTTGCTATGCAACTATCAAATGGATAGAAGCCTGTTCCCTTTTGTGTCTGCCCACCTTCTTTCCACTCCGACCTATCTACAATCACCAGAGTCCATATGAACAAAGATTGTACACAGCTTCCAAGAACGTGTGCTACTTAAGGAAAATGGCCAGTGGACACTATCCCATTCTCTCTCCATCCGTTCATATTCATTGCATGGCAGGACCATAACCACATTTTCTTCCAGGTGAAGGAAACCAAAAAGGTCAAAGCATTTTCACACTATGGTTTAAGACTGCCAGAGCTCCCTTCTAGTTTCTGATGTCTGACATATTCTTTGATTAAAAACACTGCAGGAAATTCAACTGTGGGGTTCTGAGAAAGCACATTTTGAGCTTGCCTACACACAGTGTAAAATCTAGACAGGGAATATCTATTTTAAATCAAAACCCTACTTCCTTTCTGTTTTTCCCTCTCTTGTTTTTCTTCTTGTTTATTTTCTCTTCTTTTTCCTGTTTTCACTGCTCATAAAGTTTGACTTCCATGTGCTGACTTTAATAGAGGAAAGAGTAATTTCCAAATAGATATTTTCCACCACATTATTCCTATCAAATTTGTTTCCCCAACTATTTTCCAATGGCAATAAAAATGGGACTAATATATATTTTAAACTGCCCCAAGTGATCCCCTCCTGGCTCCCATGTTGCTCAGGTCTCAATTAAGAGTTTATACATATTATCCAGTTCTTTTATTACCCAACATATTGAAAAAATATTCCAGTTACCATACCTCTGTGAAAGCATCTCGATTTGCCTGCAGGCTAACCTTGACTACTTCAAAAGGGTTAACCACAACTGCTTCTGTTAGGCCAGATCCCAAGCCAGCAACTGCAAATGTCTAAAAGAGTTAAATCAATCAGTTCTCAGGCACACTGCAGCAAAACATCCCGCACATCACATTCTGAAGTTGAGCATTAAGCTGACTGATACGATGAAAGTGGAGAGACCAACCCTTGTGCAGGAGTATACCATTACTAAACAGCTTTCGTCCTTGATTAGATGTTGACAGTTCATGCAGAAGAAATTACAAAAGCCACAAACCACATTCCAAATATTCAAAATAAAATGTCAAAGTCCTATCAACAACACATTCTCTCTAGCTGGAAGGAAAGCTTTGTAACTGATTTAAGAAAAGTATGTGGGGAAAAGACAGCCCTCCACGTTCTATTTAAAGAGAGTATTAGCCTGTGAAGAAGAATTTACACATTATTATGAGTATAATCTAAGCACAAAGATAGCTCTTAAAATCACTTACAAGCAGAGTAGAAAACAAACTGCTAATGAGGTAGTAGATTTATTACAAAGGGGAAAAAATGGATTAAATTGTTATGTTCCCATTCAGCAAGCTATTTTTTTTTTTTTGAAGAAAAATTCTTCAGGGCACATTTCACCTCTGAAAAGACTTGAAAAATATATTAGCAATAATGCTAATATGACCTATAACAACTGATTTAACAACCATGACATATAACACGGCCTATAACAACTATTTGATACACAGGCACAATAAGGCAATCAATAATGTGAAAGGGGTGCTTAAAGTGTGCATATAATGCAATGAAATACAGTATAATCACTTTCAAAGCTTTTAAGTGGGAGCTATATTTTTCACCGTAATGTAACGCAGATTTAGGTGTATTTAAGACTACTCGGCAGTACTCAGTTAACTCATGCTCTGAGCATAGCAAAAGGGCTGGAACAGCATGTCAGAGACATTCCATACCCTATGAGACCATTGTGTGTTGACAGGCACATCAAGTAGAGGAAAAGTCCACCATCTTAAAGAACTGGGGAGTCCAATTAGAACTTTATCATGTGGGAGATGCATTTACACCAGGCCTGGGCCATACCTTTATTTAGAAACATCAGGGCAAGACTGGAAGAGAAAGTCTAACTAGGGTCTATCTCATAAGCTACCCCATCTTCATATAAATCAGTCCCAAAAGCTGACCAAGGGTAGAAGAATTTGTCAATTTATTTCAGTCACCATCAGAAACAAGAAAGAAACAATACTGCAGGATAATACTTAATTTCCTGTTAATGACTGCCTTTACAGGAAGCAACATCACACTGCAGAATGTTTTGTTTAATTTTTTTGGGTGTCAAGTGCCACCTTTATAGGTCACGAATGTCAAAACAATTAATGTAGATTTTATTCAGATTATTACTAAACAGGTTTGGTTCCTAACATAGTTTAACTTTGAACCAACCATGAGAGAAACATTTCCCATCTCACTCTCCCTTTAGCTCCTCAAATGTCTTATAATGCCTTTCTGGAGAAGCAGAAGAGTTCCTCAACAGTATGGGATGTGTTTGGTGGGATGAGTTCTAGGTAGATATTGGAACTACTGCATTAATGTTAATTACTCTAATTATATATTTTTGTTATTTAAAATACTTGAACGACAAGTGTAAAGTACATTTTTTCCAGAAGATATTAAAGATATTCTGATAACAATACAGGGGACAGCATTTTCATTGACATTTCATCCTCTCACCCCCTCCACCTCCCCAGCTGCCCTCACTGGAGTTTTTGACTCTGTGGTGGGAAGTGGTTGTGACAGTGAGTGGCAAGCACCATGGGCAGCAAGGACTGCAGGGGAGGGAGGAAAAAACAGGAAAAGGTGGCCTATGGCAAACTGCCTTCCAGTGCAACATGTGCACATGGGAGGAAAGTTGCTGAATGTGAGAGAGGGTAGGGATGGGAAAGTAGCAACAGAATAAGAGGAGACGAGATGGTGAATGGACATGGATGGAAAGATTCAAGAGGCAGAGACAGGAAGAGGAATGGAAAGAAGAGAAGAAGGGGAAAAAATGGGCGGGGGGGGAGAAAGAAAGAATGCATAAAGACAGCCTCAGAGGACAGCAGGCATCAATGCTTAGGTCATCCTAAGCAGAAGATAACAGACAAGGGTGAAGAAACAGGACACGAGAAATGGACAGTGATGTTGGAAAGGAGGAAGCATTTTCAAAGAGCTGATATGACAAAACAGGACGGAGACTGAGTAGTCAAGGAGAGAAAAAGTTTCAAAGAAACCTTGAGTAAAATGGTAACAGGAATAATAAAATCAGGACTCTTTTTGTATGTGGTATATATAATATAATTACTATTATACATAATGACTTTTCAACATTTTAGGAAGCATATTTTGGCCAGAAATAGAGAATGTTACATCAAGATGTATTTTTACAGTTTCAGATAAATATACCTAATATGGAATTTTTTAAAAGAAATTCTTCCCTACCCCAAGAATAGGAATTTTGATTATCAATAAATGAAGTTGTGCTTTTCTTGTTTGAGTTAAAAAAGATTTCAATGCAGTATTAATTCATAGAATCATAGAAGAGAACCCCGGGGCCATCGAGTCCAACCTCCTGTTATGCAGGAGCACCCATCAAAGCATTCCCAACAGATGGTCAAAAAACTCTGCTCAAAAACTCTAAAGAAGGAGACTCTACCACACTCCAAGGGCGCATACTCCACTGCCGGACAGCTCTGACCATCAGGAAGTTCTTCCTGAGGTTCAAGTGGAATCTCCTTTCCTGCAGCTTGAATCCATTGCTCCTTGTTTTAGTGTCTGGAGCAGCACAAAACAAGCCCACTCCCTCTTCAACATGACATCTCTTCAAATATTTAAACATGGCTGTCATGTCCCTTCTTAATCTTCTCTTCTGTAGACTAAACATATCCAGCTCCCTAAGCTGTTCCTCATAGGGCATGGCTTCCAGACCCTTCACCAGTTTGGTCGCCCTCCTCTGGATACATTCCAGCTTGTCGATATCCTTCTTGAATTGAGGCACCCAGAACTGGACACAGTATTCCAAATGAGGCCTAACCAATGCAGAATAGAGTGGTACTATTACCTCCCTCAATCTAGACACCATACTCCTATTGATACAACCAAGAATCGCGTTGGCTTTCTTGGCTGCCTCATCACTCTGCTGACTCATGTTCAGTTTGTGACCTACCATGACTCCTAGATCCCTTTCACATGTACTGCTATCCAGTCATGCATCCCCCATCCTATATTTGTGCATTCCATTTTTTCTGCCTAAGTGTAGGACTTTACATTTCTCTCTGTTGAAATTCATTTTGTTAGCTTTGGCCCAGCTCTCCAGTCTGTCAAAGTCATTTTGAAATTTGATCCTGTCCTCTGGGGTATTAGCAGCCCCTCCCAATTTGGTGTCATCTGCAAATTTGATCAGCATGCCCTCCACTCCTTCATCTAAGTCATTGATGAAGATGTTGAATAGCACTGGGCCCAGGAATGAACCCTGTGGCACCTCTCTAGTCACTTCTCTCCAGGATGAAAAGCAGCCATTGGTGTTCTGTCAGTCAACCAATTCCAATCCACCTAACGGCAGCCCTGTCCAGCCCGCATTTTACTAACTTCTTTGCAAGAATGTCATGGGAAACTTTGTCAAAGGCTTTACTGAAGTCAAGATATGCCACGTCTACAGCATTGCCTTCATCTATCAAGCTTGTAATCCTATCATAAAAGGAGATAAGATTAGTCTGGCATGACTTATTTCTGAGAAATCCATGTTGATTTTTAGTGATTACAACATCGCTTTCTACGTAATTACAAATTGACTGTTTAATGATCTGCTCTAGGATCTTTCCTGGTATTGATGTGAGGCTGATGGGGTTATAATTATTTGGGTCCTCTTTTTCTCCCCTTCTTGAAGATGGGGATGACATTTGCCCTCCTCCGGTCTGCTGAGACTTTTCTTGTTCTCCAAGAGTTCTCAAAGATTATTGCAAGTGGTTCAGAAATGACTTCTGCCAGTTCTTTTAATATCTTTGGATGTAGTTCATCTGGCCCTGGAGACTTGAATTCATCTAGTTTAGCCAAATATTCCTGTACTACTTCTCTACTTATCCCCCCGCTTCCTCACTTGCTCCCCATCCCCCAGGTTGAGTACTCCTATCCTTTTGGGAGAAAGCTGAGGCAAAGAAGGTGTTGAGTAGTTCTGCCTTCTCTCTTCCCTCTGTTATTAATTGGCCATCTTCTCCATGCAGTGACTCTATCATTTCCTTGTTTTTCCTTTTGCTGCGGTCATATCTAAAAAAGCCCTTTTTATTGTTTTTAATGTCTCTGGCAAGCCTGAGTTCATTCTGTGCTTTAGCTTTTCTGACCTTCTCCCTATGTATCCTGGCTATTTGCTTGAATTCCTCTTTGGTAATTTCATCATTCTTCCATTCCCTGTACATGTTCCTTTTAACACTTGGCTCAGCTGAGAGATCTTTAGTCAACATTCTGGTTTCTTTAGACACCTGCCATTTTCCCTCCTTATTGGCACAGTTTTCAATTGTGCCTTCAGTATCTCACTTTTAAGAAACTCCCATCCGTCATGAACTCCTTTCTCTTTTAGTATTCTTGACCATGGGATTTCAGTAAGTAACTCCCTCAGTTTACAGAAATCAGCTTTCTTAAAGTTTAGGATGCGTGTCTGGCTACACTTGGCTTCTCCTTCCCACTGAACCACAAACTCCAAAAGAGCATGGTCACTCCCCGCTAAGGAGCCCCCCACCTCCACCTCATCAACGAGGCCTTTCCTATTGGTCAGGATCAGATCTAAATTAGCTGATCCCCTTGTTGCCTCTTTCACCTTCCGGACCATGAATTGTCTGCAAGGCAAGCGAGGAACCTGTTGGACCTTGTGGTCTTGGCAGAGTTTGACTACCAACAAATATCAGGATAATTGAAATCTCCTTTTAACACTGCATCTCTCCTTTTTGAACGTGTGGTCATCTGCTCCAGAAAGGCCTCATCCAAGTCCTCAGGCTGGCCCAGTGGCCTGTAGCAAACCCCCGCAATCATATCCCTATTGTTTTTCACTCCCTTAATTCTTACCCAGATGCTCCCGGCTTGGCTTCCCAGATTTAAGTCATGGATCTCTTCACAGGTGAAAACATCCTTGATATATAAGGCTACTCCTCCTCCTTTCTTGTTTGGTCTATTTCTGCGGAATATGTTATACCCCTCTATTCCTACATTCCAATCATGAGATTCATCCCACCAGGTTTCAGTGATGGCTATTAAATCATATTTATTTTGTTGTATTAAGAGTTGGAGTTCATCTTGCTTATTTCCCATGCTCTGTGCATTAGTGTAGAGACATCTGAAACCATGTGCCCTTCCTGGAGGTCCTGTACTAAAATTACTTTCCCTCCCCCTGCTGATCTCTAGTTCTACTTTGCCTGCCCTATCTATATCATTTGGGCTATTTTTCGCAGCACTCTCTGAATCCTTGCCCAGAATAATACTGTCTCCCTCCTCAGTAAAACTCAGTTTAAAGACCTCCTGATCCGTTTTGCAAGATAGTTAGCAAAGGCGTTCTGACGGTTGTGAGGTGCAGGCCATCCCTTGCCAGAAGACCATCTTCATGGAAATGGAGGCCATGATCCAAAAAGCCGAATCGCTCCCAACGGCACCATCTTCAGAGACAGTTGCTGATCTCCACTATTCTTCTTTCCTTTCATGGGCCATGTCCTTCCACAGGGAGGAGAGATGAAATGACAACCTGCGCACAAAGGTCCTTCAGCTTCCTACCCATAAGCTCATAATCCTTCGTGTTGCGGTGAAAGCTGTGCCTTGCCATGTCATTGGTTCCAACACGAACCAAAAGGAGGGGGTTACGGTCAGTAGGCTTGACCAGTCTTGTTAGCCTCTCCGTTATGTCATTGATTTTGGACCCAGGGAGACAGCACATCTCACAATTGATCTAATCTGGGTTGCAAATGGTCAGGTCTGTTCCTCTCAGTAAAGAGTCTCCAACTACTAACTCTGCTCCTCTGAGGCTTGTCCAGGATTACTCGATGAGCAGATTCTGTCATGGCCGCCTGAACCTTCTGCTTGTGCTGAGACTGTTGGTGCTGCTGCTGTTGGATGTTGTTCTGCTGGTGTTGGGGTTCCTGTTGCTGATGTTGGATTTCCTCTCAATGACGTTCCATTACCTCTTCTGTTGTTCTACCTCTGCTGTTCCACTTCATCATTAATAAGGTCAAGAACTCGGAAGCGATGCTGTAGCTTGAGACTCTCCGTTTGGCACCTTGCTTTTCTACTCCTGTGTGTCACACTCCTCCAAGCATCCGTCTCCCAGTTTTGTGAATTGACTTCCTTGTCCACTACCTTCTCCGTGCACTCCATCTTTAAAAAGGTCCTCTCAGCTCTATCCAAGAACTCCTCTCCCTCCCTAATAATGCGAAGATTTGAAACGCATACCTCCAGCTCTTGAACCTTCTCCTCCAAGAGGGTGACCAGCTTGCATTTGCTGCAGGTGTACCCAACAACGTCTTGCGGCAGGAAAAGAAACATTATACCAGATACTTGGGTGAACAGGGATTAGTAATGCTATAGTAAAATTTTAGGCATGCCCAAGAATGCATGTGTTTGTTGCAATATTAAGTATATCAATTTGAAGTGTAACTGCATATATTAAAATCCATGTTTATTTTAGTATAACTAGATTATGAATATTTAGTATTTTTAGAAATAAATGGATTTAAATTGATAGAAAAAATTCCCTAGTTGCTTCATCTTCTTCCAGGTGTTATTGCTATCACTGTTGTTGTTCCAGGCATCACATAAGAGATATAGGGAACGCACTACCATTTACTCCTTGCTTGAACAATGAAACATGGTGGTACAGGTATGAAATGGTGGGAATCCTTATAACCAAGAAAGGAAAAGATCTACAACTCTTGCTGTCACTCAGTGTGAGCCTTGATCAGAGTCGTGGTCTTGTTTTTTGGTTTTCATATAACAAAGAAGAATGTGTTTGACTATGTTGTGAATGTGGAGGTCTTCCTTTCCAATGTTGTCTCAGTATTTGATTCTTTCTATTTTATTTTTCAGAAAGTTGTTGTGTGTTGTCAAGTCATTTCTGATTTACTGCAACTCTTCGGTGAACTGATCACAGGATTTTCTGAACAAAATTTGTTCAGAGCGGGTTTGCCTTTGCCTTCCTTTGAGAGTGAGAGAGTGTGACTTGCTCAAGGTTACCTAGTGGGTTTCCATGGCTGAGCTGGGTTCTGAACCATTGTCTCCAGAACTGTAGTCTTAATATTGAGACCACTACACCATGCTGGCTCTTCAGAAAGTACAGCTTCAGAAATGGAAAGAAATTACGGAGATCACTGGAAATAGAAGGGAATACAGTAGAGGAGCTGAACAAGAGATACCGGGAAGCAGCAGAAACTAGGAAGTTCCAATATCACTGCTCAACTGTTTTTCAAAAATGTATCTGAATAATTGTTTTTATTGGTTGTTCCTTCAAAATAATATTAATCAATCATGCATGAATGAATCTGATTTTTATTGTTGGGTACTACTGATAGTTTATATTTTAGATCCCTCCCCCACAAATATCCTTCTTATCTGTTTTCCTTTTTAAACTTTGGAGTGTAAGGTTAATATAGTGGCACCTGTCTCATCTTTGGTTCTGTACTACAGGAGAATTGTCCAAAATTGTGTTGACCTCCTTTCTGGGGTGATTTCACTATAGCTCAGGAGTGCTTCTGGGCCAGGATTAGGAACATGCCAATAATCTGGAGTCAATTTTCCACCCCAGGATCTAGCACAGATTTCACCAGTCTATAAAATTTGGGGGGAGGGGATCAAAACTAGAACAAACTGGTTGTCTGCTTCCCATTTTGCTTTTGGGGGGGGGTAGGGGACGAAACAAGATGCAAAAGGCTTACATTTCACTTAAGTAGAGGTTTCCAGGAATGGAAACTTACCTTTGCATTGAAATTTTGTTCAGTGAGGAACATTGGAGGAGGTACAGAAGAGGTCTAGAAGCTGCAAAATGTGGACTTCAGCAGGGCTGCCTTATCTATTGGGCACTTTAGGCACAATGCTTAGCGTCTATGAAAATTTTAGGGCCTACAAAAACATCCCTAATAGTATGTCAAGGATGAGGCAGGGAGTTGAATACAAAAGAGCCTAGGGCCTAGAAAAACCTTTATGCATCTTAGCCTTGGGTGCCACAGCTGGTCTATGGCTGGGCTTTGTCCACTTCTGTTTAAGATTCTCTGGCAGGCTTTCCATAACGTTGCATATGCCTACCAAGCAGAGGAAGGGATGGAATGGGAAACATTAGTTAAACCTTCCTTTAACGAAATTCCACACAGGGCCTTTCCACACTACATTGTTATAGTGCTATTATTCCACTTTCAACATCCTGAGGAATTCTGGGGTTTGCAGTTTAGGGAGGGACATTTAGAATTTTTAGCCAGAGAGCTCTTTGGCCTCAGTAAACTACAAATCCCAGAATATCACAGGATGTTGAAAGTGAAATAATAGCACTATAACACTATAGTGTGGAAAGGCCCACATTAACACCTTGGGGTACAAGTCAGTGTATTTAATAATACTTTTGAGAAAACCTGTGATGGCTTGTTTTTCAGTGATTATCGTAAATTTGTGATCTTCAATGCTTGTGCAAAAACAAATCCTGACAAAATTCCTCCTCTGGAAGTTTCAGATAATAGACAGCATAGGATATCATCCACCTATCCAAATGTGACCACAAATGCACTAGTGTCTATAAGCCAGTGTTGTCGTATGTTTTAATATCAGATAAACCCCAAAGATCTCTCTCACAGAACTAAATGTTAGATTTCAAGGATAAAATTCAAGTCCTTGGTTTGCATTTGCTTTCAGAAGAGAGAACTACATGTTATGGTACCTTCCATATATGTCAGAATATCGGTGAAATAATTTTTCTGCCTGTATTTAATATCCGTAGACCTCAGCACATCAGGGAGTAACCCACAATTGAACACAGTGACATTTCTGCACCCAGCTGTGCTTAATGAGCTTTACAAGTTGATCCAAATAATTACTTTGATACATCCTCCATCTGCTTTAACTTCAGCCAGTCAAGCAAGATTCTGTAAAGCTTAATGGTTTGGAGTTTTAATAGTTTGTAGGCCTATCTCAGTCCACAGTATCATTGCAGATGTATTGGATTGCAACTTGGAAAACACTTCTGGAATGGTTTTTGATTTGGGGAATCACTGATACCCACCCCCCAAACACTGGCAGCATAAAGGACATTTGCAGGACAAGTTTTCCTATAAAATTTGTGTGTGCGTTTCATTGTGTGTGTATGTGAATGTGAAATAAGTGACCTTCCTCAGAGTGCAAATGTTAATGCAGCATTTGTTATTTTAAAGGCTTGGACTTTTATAACTTCCCAGTACTTCTCCCACAAGTTTTTATTAAAGCTGATCTCTAATATATACAGTTCTTATAGGGAGCATATAATTCCTTTGATAAAACAGCTTCATTAGTTAGTTTCTGGACACAATACAAAGTGCTGGTCTTGAACTATAAAACCCAATATGGTTTAAGTCCAGCCTATCTGCAAGACTGTATCTCTCCAAACAAACGTGCCAGAGTTTTAAGATCTGCAAGCGAAGGTTTTCTCTCGGTCCCACTACCATTGTACATTGGCCCTGCACTACAGAATGAGGATGTGCTCTCCTAACCAATTAACTACAGTCAGAGAAACCTACACAGTGGCACGTTCTTGGCATACAGATACTCCTAGGGTCAAACCTTGGCATCTCCAGTTTGCAAGAATTCAGGTTGCTAGCCCAGGGCCCCTCCTTTACCAATCTGATTAGCCATACTGGTATACAGACAGCAATGGTCTACTTAGTATGGGGCAGTTTCAGATACCAGCTTCACAGCTTAAGGCCACCTCAAGGATTACATATTCTTATAAAAATTTGCTGGGGCAGGACAGGACAGCAGTGCCTTAAGGACTAACATGTTTTATGAAATCCATGAAAGTTTATGCTGAATAAAACTCATTAGTCTTTGAGGTGCCCCAAGTCTACTTTGTTGCTCTTCCTGTACGAACCTGCCCACTGACCTGAGATCATCAACAGAAATTCTTTTCCAACTGCTCCAACTCTAACTGGAAATTGAACAGACAACTCTAAGCAAAAGACCATTCCAAGCAGTGGCTTCTGGTCTATGGAATGACCTTACCACAGTGGCTTACTGTATTTTAATGCTTTTTCAGTGCCAAAACTTTTTATACTTTCTCAGACTGCTGTCTAATCCCTGATCTGCTGGCTTTGTTTTGTTTTTCAAATTAATTTTACATTCCTATGCATTGGAGTTAGTACTACAAGACCCCTACAGAGGTGAAAAAACTGCAAATATCTATAGGCCCCTCAAATCATCTGTAATACACATTAAAAAGTATGATACATTTGACTCCATGGGGAAAGAGCATGATAGCCACCCAGTTCTGCCCTGGAGGCGGCAGGCTCCTTCACAAAGTAGAAATGGGCAGCTGGCTCCTGTTGTTGCCCATTTTTAATAGAGATTTACAAACCTCACCTCATGTTCACAGTGTCTCTCAATCTCGCAAGGCCATGAGGTGAGACCCATAAGTCCCTATTAAAAATGATGTAGGGCAGCAGCACAGGCGGTGGCAAATAATCCATGAATAATCAAATCTGCAAATGTTGAAACCACGGATGTGGAGGGCAGACTGTATTTTATTCAAGAGGATTTTTAAGTCTGTTATTTTGCTACTTGGTTTTCTTGGGTTTTAAATCTCCCTCTTGTACTTGGTTTAGTCCTGCATTTATTTTATATTTGTCAATTTTGTGATTTTTAAAAAAGATTTCTTTCTATGTTTCTCATAGAAATGGCACTTGCTTGGTACTTAAAACCAAAGTAGATAAATATATATGTGCAACTGCCAGTTGCAACTAAGCTTCCTTTCCCCCCAAAAATG
This sequence comes from Ctenosaura bakeri, assembly GCA_948474755.1. Classification (NCBI taxonomy): domain Eukaryota; kingdom Metazoa; phylum Chordata; class Lepidosauria; order Squamata; family Iguanidae; genus Ctenosaura; species Ctenosaura bakeri. The sequence goes on along the minus strand of CAOLHI010000999.1, from coordinate 44,227 downwards.
AAGTGGGTCTGAGCATCTTTTGGAAGTGCTGGACCACCTGTCGAGGGGGGAGTGTTAGAGAAAAACAATGGCTTAGGAATTCTCTAACTTACTCTGCTCTATTTTAGAGGATTTTACCAATTCAAAACATTGTGAGTCAGGGTATACATTAACATAAACTAAGAAATCCTTGATTGTTAGCTGAGAAGCAAACAGGGACATCTCAGACAGGAACACACATGAAATCATTGCACAAGAAGCCGTCTGTAGGAGGCCAAAAGTAATGCCGAGGAAGGAAGAGAGTCAAAAGAATACCCACTGTAACTTAGGCTATTTCCGCACTAGACTGTTACAGTACTATTATTCCACTTTCAACATCCTATGGAATCCTGGGGTTTGCAGTTTAGGGAGAGGCCTAAGCAGTCTAGTGCAGAAATGGCCTTAAGTACTCAACACAATATTCTTCAATATACTAATTCCATACTGGAACCCCAATCTGGAGATCTCCTTGTATGGTGCCTCACAAATATTATGGCCTACATGTGAAAATGCACTGGATAAATATGCATGCTGACAGCTCCGATAGCACCAATCATCTGTTTGGGCCTAAGGGAAAAAGATGTGGAGACAATGCCTTCTAATTCTTCAACAGTAAGTATGAAAGATGGCAATGGGACTCATTTAGACCTAGGAGCCAGTGATGTTAGAGGGCATGGCCACACTCCAGATGTTATAGCTGTGGCCATGGCCAGTGATGTCCTCTCACCTGGAGGGGACTGGAGGGCTGGGTCTCTGGCTGCCATTCCAACCTGGTACCTCACCCCCAATCTATGTAATTCAGACTTTCCTATGTGATGATCCAGCAATATTGAGTCCCAGCATGGGAGAAAGGCAGGATATACATAAAGTAATGAAAGGATGGAACTACAGGTTGGACTCCTCTTCTGAAGTATGGATTCTTAACCTAGAATACAACTCACCTGAGCATCTCTCTTGCTAGATGATGCAGTATTTTTATGGATGCTGCAGAGGCCATTTGAGCTTTGGATTAATAGATTATAAGTAACAATGTTGCATTTAACATGTTACTTTCAGGATAACGAAGGCATAAAGGTATTTGTTTTGGAAAGCAACATAATTACTGGTGACAATGGGTTTCTGTGTGCATGTAAAATGTTCATTTTGTATCTTACTCATTACTTTTTGGGTACCAGAAATGCATTAGGCATTGGTGGTCCATGAGCCAGTGAAAGTTGGTAACCTACTGGCTACTGGTCCATAAGGAGTTTCCAGGGAAGAAAGAAAGAGTTATAGCCAATGGGCACAAATATAGTCCTCGGCACACTGGAGGAAGATCGTTGCTGGTCTCCCATATCAAAGAGCTGAAGAAGCACTGATTTAGGGGACCATTTTGAATAATTCTCCTTCCCCCATAATTTAAGTCATTTTCTTAATTTTTTTTAAAAGATGGATCTCCTTCACAAGTAACTACACAGCAAAATAAGAAAAAGTGAGCAACAAGAAATGGTAAAGAGGAAAACTGAGTAATTAAAAGTTTAAAGGAAGTAACTTTCCAGGCTCTGGCTAGACAAATAAGAATGGCATTTTCTCAGGTGTGATTCATCAAAATGAGAGCCAGCCTAATAGAGGCACTCTTCCTGACTTGGAAGTACACCTCTTGCTCTCTTCCAGCATTTTCATACATTTAATATATTACGGCCATCCCCTTCTACTATGATTTCATAACATGACAAGTATCCTGCAGTCCATGAAGCTTGATGAACCACTGCATTATTTATTCAAGTCACATTGAGGAGTTTTCTATTAGTAGCATACATCTGCAAGAAGAATTAGAATCTTCTTTGCTGAAAGCATATGTGGCAACTTTAAGGATTTATTTCATGTTCTCTGGAGAAAGTAGAAGCCCACAAAAAGAGAGTCAGGGAAAGAGGTGGAAAGGATCCTCTAAGAGCCAGAGATGAATGCATTAATTATAGTAATATAATAGATATGTTCATTATGTAGAAAAATCATATTTCATGCAGACTTTCACTTCCATGGATTATGTATTAAAAGTATTCTTACTTCACATGACAACAACAAAAAATTTCTTTCTGTGTTTGTGACAAAGCTTCCACTGAAAGAGCCAAACTCCAGAAAAACTTCCAACCTCAAATTCGTTTAACCAAGAAATCTATAATCCAGATGGTCAGGATTTGTTGTTAGTGTACTCTTCCAATTTGTTTTTTGGTAATAGCTTACAAACCAGCTATATGGACTGCATACTGTCCAAGAATCCAAAGGCACACATTCTCCTCCATAATTGAAATAAACAAACAAAAACTCCAGGGAAGCAGACCAACAAGAGTGAAGTCTGCACATATGCATGAGATTTTAAAGCTCTCACTTCACAAGCAAGCTGCACTGAGTCCCAGTTTTTGTGAAAAGATGAGGTATAAAGAAAAAGAAGAAGGAAGAGGAGATAATAAGCCCTTCGATACCTCAGCCTAAAATTCAGGACAGGTTGTTGCTGAAGGAGTTTTTATTCTTCACAAATGATGAATGGAAACATTTTCCAGTAGCGCACAATGCTTCTGCATCTCTCTGAATCAATCACCTTTCCCCTTTCCCTATCTCCAGGTATCTTTAGCCATTCTGCTCCCTTTTCTTGACCAATTTGAGAAGGGAAGTTGACAACTGAAAAGCTCCTGACAACTGAAAAGCTCACTCCCAATGAGTCTTTTTAGTTTCCTATGAACTTAAAAGTAAATACAGGAAACCATACATTCCAGATACACCTGCCGTAACCCTCAGTGTATATTCTCACTTACCAATGCTGGTGATAATGAAACATTTCCTAGTAACTTCTTGTATTGTTCAAAGGTGAAAAACTGGAAAGTAAATACAGTGGAATTTAAAACTCAACAATAGAGTAGAGATTTTATCATAGAAAATTATTTACTTTAATAGTCCAACAAAAGACAAAGAAAGAATTATTTGATCTAGTTGTTGAGCGATTACTGCAGCACACATGGCTTGGATTAAACTTGAATCAAAATGATTTCGATCTCACATCATTTCAGAACATTTATTAGCAATATATAGAATATACATAAGTATATGCACATAGATACCACACAAATACTCAGGTCAGTTTATGTCAGCTCCATATCTTGATGTCGTCTTCTTTTTTTAACACTATAAAGAAAATCGTACATTCCAGATTTCTTTAAAAAAATCAAACTATCTGTCACATGCATAGTTTCTTGTGCAGAATTCTCCTTATAAAATATGACAACTTTTCCTAAATATCCTGATTAGTGTCTATACAGCAGTTTTTCTTTTCTTTCTATTCCTTCCATTTAATGTGAACAAAAATACCTCAGCAAAATCTATTGGTGCTGAGATCAGCAGAACTATGCTATCACTACTTTTAGCAGCTGACAAACAATTCAAAATCATGCCAGACTTTGATGCAGAGATAATACATTTAAAAATCTCCCCAGAGCACTATTATTGGATCAGACAGAATATTAACCTTAAATGTTTCATTTTTGCACTAACACAACTTGGATCCAAAGGTACATGGATTGAAGACTGCTCATACAACAATGCTTTCCTTCCTAGCCCTCCACCTCAGGCCTTTTGTGGGATATGGTATGGTGAGCTAGAATGGGAAGGCAAAACATGCAAACATTGGGCAGAAGGCACTCTGTATAATCTGAGCTTGCGGAAAGTTCATAGATTGTCAGTTATATTAATATCTGTTGACTGACTAATTAAGAACCTTCACAAATTTATTCTCAAAGACCTGTGTGTGGTGGGTGACCCCCTGGGCCACCACTATTTCCACAATCGCAGGGGGCTATCTTAGGATATGCCTTCCCAGCAGTTCACTTTCCCATCTGGGTGGCTGCAATATGCCCTTCCATGACATTCTGGTGGTCTCATGAGTCTGCTGGCAGCCTCCCACTCTGTCCAGAGGCCATTCTATAGTGGCCATTGTATGGATACACTAGGCTTCCAACCTCTTTCCTACGTTGTTTTGAGCAGAAAAGATTGTGGGCATGCATTGAATTTTGTGAATTTATCCCTCCTCTATAAACATGATCACTTTTAGGCTGTTTGGTTTGGCTCACAATGTTGTCTTTATACGATCTGAAGAGAAACCAAAGACTTGTCATTTTTCATGCCCTTGAATAAAAGGATGCAGAACTGTTTAAAAGGACGCAGGTACCCAACCTCAAGTTAACAGAAGCTAGGGTTGGCAAAGGTATGTTTTGCCATGATCACAGTGGGAGAAGGAAAAGTTAAAAGTTGCGATCATAGTGAAAACACTCCTGCTCATCCACCGGCAATGGTTATTTACAATAAAATAAATATACTACACCATACACCATCAGTTGGCATGTTTAGCATCATCACACTTAACGTGGAATGATTTCCTGCTGTCATTTCTTAGCTTCCTGTTTAGAAGTCATAGTGCCACTTAAAACAAATATTTTCAGTCTTTTGAAGGAACACCACTACCAGCTCCCTTCTAGAGGATCAGAGTTTGGAACAGAAGGTGGCACTTTAGCATTGCAATATATTTTAAAATGTGTTTAACCAAAGTGTTGTACACACACCCCAAGTCTACCATGTCCTCAGAATAATGGCTAAAATCCGTTTCTTTCTGACAGGTTGTCTGCAATTTATATCTGATAACTATGATAACATCTTCAGATGCTGCCTCCCACTCGCAGCCTGCTTTAACATAAAGCATTGAGTATCTTGCTATGTACTTTTCTATCTGACACAAACTAGGTTGTCCACCAAGCTGATAATGCCTCTAGTGGTGATTTGATATAACTATGCAGCAATTATTACAATTTGCCACCCTGCATAGCCCACCCTTTCTGTGTGGGTAAAATATCAAGACGCAGTGTGAAATCCAGTGATTTAGCATCATCTAGTATAGACTCATAGAATCCATGAGAAATATGTAAGTGTTGACCTAATAAGTCCCATTCGTTCTGTGGGCTTATTCTTGTTAGGACTTTTTGAACAGTAATGTAAACACAGTGATATCTTTTTTACAAATATCAGAGAACTGATGACCTGAACTAGGAGTCTCATGTTTCCAAATCTCTCTCCAGAAAGCTCTGGAGGCAGGATTACATTGGTGTGGCCTCCAGAGTGATCTCAACCCACTGAAAGGAATAGGAAGTAGCAATATTTCCATTGAGATTGGATGGCAATGCGACATTTCTGGATTGGCTAAAACAGGTATAAATCACAAGGGATTTATCCTCGTTTACCTTTGTCCAAGCAGTTGCTCCCACAACTATAGTTCAGTCTCCTGTACTCATAATTGATACTTTGATCTGGGATACTTTTTTTGAGAAGGCTAAGTCTCACTTTAGATAAAGTTATCCACAACCTGCATCTGGCCCTAAACATAAGTTCTATTTTGAAGACAAAATGGAGCTACCCCATATTCTGCTTCCAGTTATACACGTTATTTGATTTCTATATTAGCCTGTCAGTGACATCTATGTGTACAGTCATCTCTGCAGTTGCCTGAAGAATGTGTTTGCAACAAACCTTCGCAAAATTTCCTAAGTTACATTCCTGCTTCATTTCCCAATTATAGGCCAAATTCATCGACAATTTTGGTTCCTACATTCACATTCCAGTCACCTATGATTATCACCATGTTCGTTTTGGTGTGTGATCAATTTCTTCTTGGATGTCTACATAGAATGTTTTAGTTTCTTCATCTTTTATCTCTGTAGCTGGAGCATAAATTTGGATTATGGTTATATTGATAGGTGTTCCATGCAGTCATATTGATATTATTGATATTAATTGGTTTAGTCTTTGCATTGTAGCACCTGACTGCTTTGGCTACATCTCACATTGCTATTAACGGCACCTCTTTTTTTCTCAGATTGTCATTTCCACAGTAAAACACTGCACAACTTATCTGATTGAAAATGTTCCATTGCCATCCACTTTAGTTCATTAGCACCAAGTACGGCAATGTTTACTTGTTCCATTTCTTGATCATTTGATCATATGAGAAGCTGAGCATCCATTCAGGTTGTCCAGCTGCATCAAAGGACACAGTGCTACTCATACTTGTCCTTTGCACTTCCCCAAGTAGTTGGTTTAGTACTTTCTGATTGGGGGGCTTCAGTTTCTAGCACTGTCTCTTGCCTCATTTTGTTTCATTTGTGTCATCACAGGGTTTTCCAGATAGAATACATTCAGAAGTTGTTTTATAGTGCCTTCTTATGAGCAGTACTAATAATAGCTAAAGTGCCATTATCATTTTGCATGAGAGATCCTATGCCAGCATTATCTTCCACTACTGCTGCTACACTGTAGTTTCCCTTCTGGAGCTTTCTGATGCTCTCATCATTGGAACTATCAGTTCACTTCTGCTGAAGAGGCCTTACTCCCTGAAGAGGAAAGATGCATCTTATTCTGGTTCTTCTACCTTCCACTTGGGTGACCCTACTAGAAGTCTAGACTCTTGATAGACTTCTTGATAGAGTCTAGGCTAGTCTCCTGATACATTCAAACCAACTCACTGTGTTAAGGTGTGGATCCCTCTCAGTACCTTCAAAGATAACCTTTCACTGTTCTAAATATCATGTCCAGGATTAATTTTAAAGAGCTTTTCTTCCTCTCCTAGAAGTGAGGATGGATTTTTGATATGAATCTGTTTGTTATAATTTAAAATCCTCCATAAGAATCCCAAAGAAAATTTAGGAGCTTACTTTCCTGCTAGTAGTTCTAGGATATTTCATCCTGCTGAATATGATCCTTCCTTCCAATCACTGACATCCTTTCCTTTACATTTGCAACCAGTCTTATTTTTTGATAGCTGATTCTGTAAAAATCCAGAGCTTGGAAAAGTTAATTTTTGAGACTACAACTCCCTGAGTCTTTCAGCCAGAATGGCCATGTTGTAGTTCAAAAACGCATTTTTTCCCAAGCTCTGAGAAATACTTATGTACACACAAATAAAGGAACTGCAGAGTAGGAAACAAGCAGTGGGCAGCAAGGCTAGACAGATAACAGACTGAAGCAGTTGGTGGGAATTGCAAGAAATTTCTTCCTCCTGCTACCTCCTCAGGCCTTAATAACTTAACTTTCTGTTAAGGTTTTTTCATGGTGCTGATGCTTAATGCTATTTTATATTAAATCAGCCAAACTGATTAAACTTCTTTTAAACCACAAAGTTTCAGTTACCTCCAGCTATTTTTGAGTTTTAACAGATTTTATATCTAGTACACTGGTAAGTATGGAGGGCCAGTGTGGTGTAGTGGTTTGAGTTTTGGAATAGGATTCCAGGGACCAGGGTTCAAATCTATGCTCAGCCATGGAAAGTCAGTGGATGACCTTGGGCAAGTCACACCCTCTCAGACTCACAGGAAGGCAAAGGCAACCCCTCTCTGAACTAATCTTGTGAGGAGAATTTCATAATAGGTTCACTTTAGGGTTGTCATAAGATGGAAACAACTTGAAGGAAAACAACAATCCTTAAAAATCATCCTTCTCCCTTCTAGTTTGCCCTGTATAAATATTATGCTTTTTTCCTATTTTTCTTCAAAAATTTAATTCTTCTTCAACAATAAGTCCACAGAGGTATGGCCAGGGGTGTAGCTATGGTGGAAGTGAAATGAAGGCTTTGCAGCCCAAATGTCCCCCAAATGAAAATTTCCTTCATTGCTCAAATTTCAATTGAGCATTTACAAATACAATTTAGACATCCAGAAATATGGAGCAAGCAAAGCTACCAAGAGAATGCAAAGACTGCAAATACGACTTCTATGCACGAACAATTTCAATGTCTCATTCTGTTTTGGGGGCTGAAGGAAGATTTCATTTGGGACAGCAGATTTCTCATATGGAGAGACAATGCTCTCATTTTGCCCCCACTCCTATACCTACACCTGTTTAAAAGCTGTTTCAGACAGTTCTTTAGTATGTTTTAGAAAGAGGAAGCAATTGGAAATAAAATTATTATTGCAACATCATTGCATTGGTGTGTATACATGTACAGCCTTTAAAAGGCATGAAGGTTCTGAGGCATGGTTAATTGGCCCATTGGTTAGAAGAGACCGACAGTCATATCTCCAGTTCAAAGTTTTCAACTTCCACACTTCTCCTACTTGTACCATTTTTATTCTCTTGCTCTAGCCTTCTGGAACAGTCTAACATCAGTCAAGGAGAAAGGCTGAACAAAATCATGCTTGGGTTTCTATATCTTCAGGGATAAATTCTGGAACCTGTACTTTCAATTTTAAGCTGCAGTAAGTTTTCACACATCTCACTAGGTGGCTCTGGATTTCTCTCCCTGCTTTCCATTATCAGAGCAGGCTGGTTATTTAAATATGATTATTGCAATTTTGGTAATGGGCAATCACTATTGTTAATGGATGGAATATAAACACTGTAAAATAAAAATAAATATGAATACAGAATACATTCTGTAACCCTAGATCTGTCCCAAACTAACACTGACAATTCTTTCTTTTCTAGGAAGCAGGGTGACTTTGACCATCCACGTGTTAAAATTCAGCATTCCATTTGTTGCAGATGTACCACAATAATTTTGATACAACCATTTGAGTACATCAATGAATGAAGTTAAAACCTTGTATTGCTTTTCTAGACATGATGAACTATAGTATTTTAGATCTCTTTAAAATATTTGCTAATGAAAGAGACACAAATATTATAAAGCATATCATCTTATACTGCTGGGAGGAGACCTTTTGTAATATTAAAAAATCTCATTAAAATGTCTGTCATGACTTGATGAATTAATTCACTGAACAGAGAATAAGACTTCCTGTAATTAAAAACTGTGCTACTTACAAATTCTTATGATCAGCTCATTCAGACAATAATCCTTAACAGCACAATCTGAGCACTGCCTACTCAGAAGTAAGACCCTCTGAATTCAGAGAGATTATTCACAACTTAAGCAGCATACCATGTCTCTGTACTTCAGCTAACAAAAGGGTTATGTAAAAAGAAGTGCACTGAGGACTATAGTCTCAAGGAATATAAAACTTAAACCAGAATAATAAAGTATCTGAACAGATTTTTACACTGCACATTAAACTAATACAAACAACATTTCTCTTGTTCTCTGCTTTTTTCATGGAATTTTAGGTATTAGTTAATGTTTTCCATGCCTTACATCTACGCTACCTAGCAATCTTTTGTTCTTAAAAATTTGTCTTCAAAATACCAATGGCTTCCTAAAGTCATAAACAGAACAACTAGTTAGAATGTAGCAACTCTGTTTCATATTAAGTGGACAATTCTGAAGCTGAAAAACAAAAAAAAACCAAAGCTAATATCAATAAGTTCCAAATTAAGAGTCGAAAGGTATGAATTAATTTGTCAGGAAAACCAAGCAATGTTTGTTTCCATGACTAACAGCATTTAGGGGATCACAATATCTTTATCATGATAGAGCAAATCCATTTTTTTTTGTTAGGTTCAAAAAATAGCTTGCTTCCTCAGCTCCAAGGAAAAATAATTGCAAAATATATGTCTTCATGTATCTAATAACCAGTGCTGTCCATCTGGCAAAGATACATGTAAATCTAAGTTCCACAGAGAGGAAAAAAGACAAAGTACTTACCATATGTCTCAGTAATGTTAAGGTAAAAAAAAAAAAGTCTGGGAACACATGCAAAATATGTATTTGCCCAACAAGATCATCTGTTAACCATTGTACTGGCACTGTTCATGTCTTTTCTTCAAGTCCAGACTAAATCAGGGCTATAAAGTTTGGCTTTTCATCCTTTAGAATAACCAGCTTTCTTTCAGAAAGGGGAAAAAAAGAAAGAAAGACAGAAAGAGGCACAAACAGACAGACAAAGGATCTGAACTCTTCAAAGCAAAATTGTCTTTGACACATGGCGTCCAAGTGACATATTACCTTAATTATAATGGCTTTATTTTTACATGCAAATGGATTTACCAAAGGAATAGACAATTATATTTTTCTTCTCAACAGGAACTCTGCCTTGTTTGTTTATCTGAGTGATCTTTTATCAGCACAGCAGTTTTATAATTCAAGGCAGCCTTTCTCTGCAAGTTTCTGAGATGTGAATGGCAGGTACAGATGCAGCTGTGTAAAATTACCACAATGGAACTTGAATTATAGTATTGAGTTTGAAAAGGATTCCTCCCCTCCCCGCATCTAACCAAGAAATTAAAACTGCAGTTCTATAGCCCCTAACTGGGAAGTAAGTTCCACTTAACTCAGTGGGACTTACTTCTGAGGAGACATGGATGGAATTCCACTGCTACCAAGCAACAGACATCACTTCCATTTCTTTGGATAACTCGCTATTAGTACACTGGAGCACTATACAACTTCCTAGTAAATAAATCACAACTGAGCACTTACACAGAGTTTCTTTTGCACAGGGTCTCCCTGTTCAATCCAAACTAAGAATTGAAAATTTCTAATGTAAAGTCCCCTGACTATATGAGAGAGTTTTAATTTATCATCATAATGCTTTTATCACTTGATTTTTATAACTTTACTAACTAGGTACATAAGCACTCCACATTTTTCCTTTCTTTTCAATGTAAGTTCAGGAAGCAGTTGGCCAATTCTACCTGCAATGCATCAGACAACTGGGTTCCAGAGAGGTATTAGGAGGGAAAGTGGAAGGCGGCCATTGCCATGCCACCAAAACCAGATGTTGAGGCCAGACTTTTGTTGGTCTGTCATGCAAATGGCTCTTCTTTCTCTAGGCTTGTGCATGGAAAAGGAAGTGGTGGTTTTAAAGGCAGTAGGATAGGCAGCTACAGGCTCTGAGCAGCCGATCTCCCAATGCAGTTGTTGGGATGGGGGTGAGGGAAAGATCCTAAGAACCGAGATGCCGCAATTGGGTCATTTCCACATGGCATTGCTGTCACACAATGAGGACATGTTGGCAATGGTCCATGAGTCATGCTTTCGCACGACATCATCACGGTCTCACTGCCAATGCACCCCCTCCTGTCCTGATCGTGGGATATTTGGTTAACAGAATAAATCCATTAAGCGCCTGTGATCGTGTGATGCTCCTGTCACCGCTGGCCATGTGGAAGGGACAGAAGCATGATCACTCGCTTCCTTCCCCAGCACAATATAGGAAAGAGGCTGACCGCGTTGCAGAAGGAAGGAGCATGTCACTCACACTCTCTTCAACAGAAAGTCAGCTGGATGTGGAGGGAAGCATTTTTATCGCACTCTCTTCCTGGGAAAGGCGCTGCCGGGACAACAACAGGAGGATAATGGAAGGAGGTACAGTGTGGAGATGGCCTTATTTGTAGCATGTTGATTTCCTTCCTTTCTTTGTTGTAGCTGCATCCACTGCTACTTTCAGACATGGCATAACCACTTGGTTGTGTCATGTGTATAAAGTACCACACTAAGCCTTGGTCTAAAGCAGACTGAACACTTATTTGTTATTTTGTTGCTGTGTGCCTTCATGTATTCCATCTTACACAAACCCTATCACATGATTCTCTTGGCAAGATTTATTCAGACGTTTGCCCTCAGGTTTCCGTTGTGGCCACTGCTTTCCTCTAAGGCTGAGAGAGTGTGATTTTGCAAGGTCACCCAGTGGGTTTCCACAGCAGAGCAGGGATTGGAATCATGGTCTCCCGGTGTCCTAGTTCAACATTCAAATCACTACCTCATGCGGGCTTGTTATTACTGATAGCATAATCAATCTTCCCTCCACATCCAGTTCAAACATTCTCATGTTTATGAGTTACAGTCAAACTACAAGTGGATTTATACACACAGGAGGAGTGTACTTGGCACCTGCAGACTTGAGGTTTGCAGATGTCCAGGAAAATCTTTAAGGGAAAAACATGAGGGCTGGGGGTGAAAACAGTTCCATAAGCAGTTTATTGCATGGAATGTTAACCTAACTGAGCAGGAACAAAATGACAACCTAGTGGGAGGGGGAATGGAACAGTATAGCTGGAAAAGGAGGAATGAGAACATAATACATAGATACAGAAAGCATAGATAGGTCATTTCTTGATTCTCACTGAGCTGCTTTTTAAAAATCCTCAGGGATGGAAGGGAGTGTTGCCAACAGGCAGCAATGGGGAAAACCCATAGCATTAACGTAGCTGGTCCTGGGTAATAGTCTGTCAACATCCTCCTTCTCATCCCAACCCAAACAAACATAGAATGGTGAAAAAAATAAAAATGCAGGGTGAGAAAGCTTTAACTTGTGCCTCAGTCTCTTACAATAAACTCATTTTTGGAGTGACATTGATAGAAATGGGGGCATCATTGGCAGAGCACCTTTACCTCCATTCTTAGATCTTGGTCTAAGAATGGAGGTAAAGGTGGCCCTTTCTGCAGGACAACGCTCTCTTGAGCCATCCCATCACAATCCCTACAGAGCCTCTGCCAGGATGACAGCATGTCCCCAACGCTTCCCTCTGCAGCTAGCCAGCTGTCTGTGGAAGGGAGCGTGAGGGACACCCCCTTACTTCCACACTGCAGCAAGCCTTCTTCCCATGCTGCAGTGGGGAAAGAAGTGTATCATTGCACTTCCAGCCCTTCTGCATGGCCAACTGCAATGGAAGGCTCACACAATTGGGGGCCATTGATGGAGTTCTGCCATCAATGATATACCCTGTGATCGCGCTGGCTGGCAACTTGAGAAGGGTGGAACCGTGACGTCATGTGGAAGCACTGTTGCAGTCCTGCCCCTCTCGCGTGCCCATGCAGAAAGGGCCTCTGTTTCGTGTTACAAAGAAAGATTTAACTCTGTATTTGCATTAAAGAGTATGACTTACCTTTACTGCCCTTTTTGGTGTTTCAGCCAAGATTGGAGGGAGTATACCTTTATAGAAACCAAATAATCTATTGAGGGAGGAAAGACAAAGAGAAAACGTTACCCAGATATATATGAATATTAGCCAAGCAGCAATTCTGTTTTCTTTTCAGAACAAAAAAGCTAACCTTAAAGCATTCCTAATTATTACCAACGGCCCTTGCTGTCAACAATGAATTTCTGTTTTCATATGTAATCCTTAAATTACTTATCCTGAGATAGTGCTACTGGCTTCAATGGGACTAGACTGGAATAAATTCAGGACAGTGACCCATAACTGGAAAAAAAAGTGTACCTGTTAGTCAGTAAGCACAGATACTGCCTATGCTGATTAGATAGCTTCTTATGAAGAAAGGATATAAATTGTATAGACAATATATAATAAAAGGAAAAAACAACAATCTGAAAGACTAACACATTTATTACGGTATAAATTTTAAAGGACTGCAGCCCATTTCAGTGGTTAGTCTTTAAGATATCACAGGGCTCTTTATTGTTTTTACTGCAACAGGCTGACACAGCTGCTCCTCTGGTAATGGTTGTAATCAAAGGAATGTGCTAAACAAACAAAACACCTAAAAAATGACCATATATATTTGGAGTGTAGACTATGGTTCCTTAAACATTTAATTAGGTATGCAGAAAAAGCTACTTGACACTTTCATTTTAATATTAGATTTGTCTATATTTTCTTCTCTAAATAAAACTATTAGAAATATTTTATGGCAAGTAGCTTTTGTTCTGGCTTTTCACAGTATTACCCTGTCCTCATGTAGCCCTTTGTCACCTTTTTAGGACTGATGTGGCTTTAAGAATTGCATGTTGCTTAAGTGAACTTGTAAAGCTCATGTTTTTACAAAACACAAAAACAGTTCACCTAACTTTGAGAAATGTAGCTGACAGGAAATTCCATTGAGTTGGTTGCACACTTCCCTTTTCATGAACAACCTGGCTTCTTATGTTTGTCAGAGGGATTGAGATCCAGAAGAAGTTTGCAGTGGAAAAGGGGTGGGGTTGCCACATCCCTTTCACCCTTACTACCCTGTGTTTCACTCTACATTTTTCCAGAAGGTCCCCAATCCTCTGGAGCCGCTTTTCAGGAGCAAAGAGAGGGATGAATTCAGGGAAATCAGCTCCTCTAATTCAGAGGGAATATCTTGTAAGTGCAGATTTGCTCATGGGAGATCTGGATCTAACCCATACAGCTTTCTCAATCAGAAGCCTTGTCTCCAGAAGTTTCATGCAACTTGTTGCTAGTAAGAGAGTGTAACTTGTGAAACACACACCCTGCTCATCTGTGTTTCTGAAACATCTGCTGATGCTAGGTTAAAAAAAAAAAATTCAACTTGACATTTGACTGTGTACCTCAATGGATAGATCAAGTCAATGCATGTGGAAACAGGGAGAAGAAAATGTACATTAGACCTAGGAACACGTGAAATGGTAAATATGGCAAAGTGCATGTAACGTGAGGAATAAATACTAAAAATTCTCGGAATACAATATTTTTGGATAGTGGAGTAAGCTGTGTTAGACAGCTGCAACAAAATCAGAAGAATCTTGTAGAACCTTAGAGACAAGTATGTCTGTTTGGCATAGGTTTTTGTGGACTGCAGCCCACTTCATCAGATGCATGGATGTAGTTTTAGTTGGTAGACATTATATGCCTGCTAAATACTTTGGGGCTGGAGGAGAAAACTGGAAAGTAAAAAGTACCATCAAGTAATCGTAACAGTAGTTCTTTAACAGCCATTCAAAGATGACTACAGTTAGGAGACATGGTCTTACAAATATTTCTGCAGAGGCATTCTGAGAAGGCTGCTTTGGGAAAAGGATTTTGAGTTTCTGAAAAACTTTGGATTTTCAGAATGTCTTTTGTGTGAATAGGAACACATTAGAAGATCACCAGGGGGAAAAAATCATCTGTTTCATTTTATGTTGTTGAAGAGGAGATTCAGCACTTATCGCTGGCCAAAGTTAAGATTTGTGCTAAAATGGATAATAGAGAAGCATCCTATTAACAAAGCAAGAGCTAAATCTGTTATTCATAAACAGTTGACTATAAAGCAAGGAACCAATTTGCATCTAAACATGTGACTGATAGAGAACTGAATTCCTATGGTAATGTTCACAATTGTTATTGTTAAAAGGTCTATCTTTTACTGACCAGAGTTTGGATGGGAAGAAACCACTCATATAGTTGGGTTTTCCACTCCCCAACAGATGCCTCCACTACCCGAGAAACATCTCTTCCAGAGAGTCAGGGGAGCCTTAAGAAAGGTCTAGGCTATGGTGCAGGAGACTGTGTGGGAAGGGAGAGCTTGTGTGGGAAGGAAGCGAAAACCAGGAAGAAGTAGCTTGTATGAGCTCTGGATCAAAGCTGTGAAATGTGTGTGTGTGTGTGGTGGAGGAACATGATTTACAAACAGCTCTGTATTAAAGTGTATATTTACTTTCCTGCACAATATTTATTTTGGGGTGTATTTTTTTCTCTTCTGATGCTCACTTAATTTCCTTCATGATTTGGATCCCCCACTACTTTTTCATCCCCATTTGATTCAGATATAGCTGATTTGGTTGCCATTAAAGGCAGCAGATTTTATTAACTTAAGAAAACCCAACAAATACACACACATTTTAAACTGGAAGGGAGCACATAATGGAGAGGCATTCAGGTATGTTAGACTAACATATTTTATTGTGATTAGCGGAAGTGAAAGTGAAGGAAGAAGGCTATGCAATGAGAGATGATAGGCTGACTCAACTCCAGCAGGAAAGAAGGTTGCTTGTCTGTGACAAATATATATTTACCTATAATGTACATTTATATTTATTATAAACTATAGTGTATAATTTTAAAGTGTGTTGTCATTCCATTATACTGTACAGATCCAGGTGCTTGACCGCAGAATCACCAAACTCCACACCGTAGTAAGATTTTGTCAACTATTTTGGGTAGTTCTTGAACAAACACTGTGGATTTCTGTCCCCCTCCCCCTTTTCTGTAGAATGCACATTTGTGAATGCACATTTCACATTAGACTTGGGTAGATATCCCAAACATTTTTGTACAAGTTCAGAACCAATGGGCAAATTCTGGTCCTTTTTTTTTTTTTTTAAGAAAAACTACTCTTTTGGCTCTACCACTCAAATACTTAATAAAAATCATAAGTGAAATCATCAGCATCAACCTGGGTGACACTGGTTAATTCCCTAGTATTCAATAACACTATTATGGTTACAACCAAGATGCAGATGGTTCTAAGATTCTAGGATTTTCTGTTTTGTATTTCTCTTATTTTTTGTTGTTGTTCTAAGAACAGCATGGCAAATTTTCAGTACCAAAGGGGAGGAAAAAAGTGTCACCACATCTCTAAAGTTTAGCAAAGTGGAAAGAGTTAACAGATACAAATAACCAAGACCCAGTTAAAATGCATTATTTTGCTTCAGCATTAAGCATCTAAATGAACATCACCATTCAATTGTGTTCTGGGCAACCGCCCAAATTCGTCTTTGCAATAGTTGATTTTGAAACATTACAGTCAATCATATCTTCTCAATTTGTTCTTCTTTAAGGCTTTAGGCATCCTTCTGGTTTCCATTTCTTGTTTGGAAGCCTTGAGTCATCCATTTTGGCAACATATCCAACCCAAATCAGTTATTTTCTCCAAATTATATTGAAATTGGGATCTTGCTTAGTTTGTTGTTTTCCTCCCCTGTCTCTCACATAATTTTCCCTTTAAGGATCAAATACAAAACTGATTGAAGGCATGCATATAATACCCTCTTTCTTCAGTTGCTGTCAAATCTAAGCCTGTTACCCACATAGTTTTGTAATTGAAACAATGACAGAAAGTACCTTTAGGGCCCTGTTCACTTGCTTTGCATGAATTAGGGGTCCATATAATTTAGATGAGTTACAGAACCCTGCCAATGAAGATGCACAGAATGTTCAGTGTGATATATACCATGTTACTGGCACCGCTAAGCTTTCTGAGTTAGTCAAAGTGGAGATAAGTATTCCTAAAATGTATATAGTGCAACATAGTGCAAAGTGTATAACTGAGCAAATGAGAAGAGTACTTCTCTTCCCAGTTTAATTTTTTTGAATAAACCAGAAAGCTTGGAGTGGGTCACTTATGCATATTTCTTCACTCCACTGCATATCCATGAATGTTTGTCTCCCTTCCTTTCTCCCTCACAAAAGAATCGTGAATCAGAATAAAGTATATACTGCTATTGCTATTATTACTAGATATAATACTGACTTCATTTGTTAAGTGGATCTCAATTACTTGCACAGAAAAAGTACTATAAGGAAAATAGATACACAAACAGATATAAGTACTGTTCTTCATTCCCCTTGTGCACTTTTATATCACAAGCTCAAAGAGGCTTGTGAATATCCAGACCGTTTAAACAACTTAACATTTGCACAACTGCAAAAAGCTTTCTCAGAGCTAAGATTAAATATGATGGATACCACCTATAGAGATGGAAGGTACAGGAGTATTCTAACAAAGAATGCTTATGTGCAGGCGGCTGTCTGGAGCCAGGGGATCTCATTCACTATATATTATATTGTCTCCTATACAATGGCCCAAGAGAATGATTTGTGACTCCCCTAGTTGGAAATAGTTTTTGTCAGAGCCCTCAGGAAGTGTTTTTTTTTTTTTTTATCTACTAGTGGACATAGATAAATATGTGACTTGGCGAGTTGCTTTGTTTGCCACTGTTGCTAAAAAAATTAGAAAGAAATATTTAGCTGAGATAGCCATAAATTGTAAAGGAGACAATTGTATCTAATAATTGATTATAGTCGTTCTATTCATACATATTACTCTGAAATTTTTCTACCAAATTTTGTAAAATGTTTTATGATTATATGCTTGAGGTATGACGTCTATGATTTAGTATGTACTAAATGTGTTATATTATTCTCCGTTTTTCCTTTTGTTGAAATGGTAGTATTGTCATATGCAATGGCCATTGGTCAAAAGCAATAAAGAAAATCAGTGACTCCATTCGTTAAGCTAATTGTTTAATAAATTTTTTAAAAGGGTTATTTCTCTTTTTACTGAAAACATTGATTTAGGATTTTTTTTTAATGAACTAGCATTATTACCAATACTGCTATTACTATTTCTACTATTATTACCAACATCTATTGCTGCTACTACTAATTACTACTACTATTACAAGTATACCTGGATTTTGGAGAAAACTATTGGACATGGTATCTAAGGTAAACACAACTGGTTTAACAGATGTGAAAAGTATCTTCATACAAGGGAACCTGATATTATATACTGGCAGATATACACTGCCAATATATAATATCAAGGAGTATGGGAAAGTACTCTTTCATCCCTCTTTGATCTGTACTTCGTGCAATATCAGTAAGTAAACCATAATTTAATGGTGCCACATAATTTCACTACTACAATGGATACACTTTAAATCACATAGCCCAGAATGCCCCCCTGTCCAATGAACCACATGTGTGTTTGGGGCCCATTGCTGGAAGGCACAGGCCAATCCATAGCTGGCCATCGGGATTCCCCATCTGCAAATGCTACATTCAGATGTTGACTGCAGCCTACATAAATCAGATGTTATTTAAAATAAAAATCATTGTCTGCTGTATGTGGTTTCATCCCATTTCAACTATTACTAGCTGCATGTGACCCAGCTGAGTATGCATGCATATTCATTTTAGAAATTTATAAGCAAAGGGATTATGGTGAAAATGAATGTAATCCTAACCTTAACACCATAAACAGAGCTCTACAGTGTGAACAAAATTTAGCTGCAAAACTCTAAAATGAAGTATACAAAATACATCTTGAGAAGTTAATCAAATACAGTCTATCACAGACCTAATGTTTGAAGGTTCATATTTTTTGCTGTTTGTATGTTTCAATGCCTCCAGTTATAATTATCTGAGTTGGGGGTATTCCATATTGTCAGATATGGAGCTATCTTGACTCATTGCAGGAAGCTGAAGTATAGATGGCTGAGAATTCATTGCAGTGTATCATCTAGAGCTGAAATGGATTTGCTTCCCAACATTAAGTGCAGTTTACTCCCTTGCTAATTTTATGTTGCATATTTTGCAGACGCTCTATGATTGATCAAACATTACCAAGCAGGCACTGAGCTTATTTATTCTTTTAAAGTTATTAATTTTTTTATATAATCAACACTATCTGACTGCAGGTATAGAATGACATTAGTATTTAACGCTATTTAAAACCTAACATATACAGTGATATCTAGTCCTTTATCACACTAAACTGTCATAGTGCTATATTCTGTTTCAACTGTCATGCCAACACTGTATGGAATCCTGGGGTTTGCAGTTTGGGGAGGGGCATTCAGAATTCTCAGCCAGAGAGTTTCTAACCCTCACTAAACTACCAACCCCAGAATTCCATGGGATGCTGCCAGGGCAGTTAAAGTGGAATATACTGCTGCAACAGTGTAGTGTGGTAATATGGGCAGTTTAACACTTTGACACTTGGCAAAGAGCAAATAGCATTTGACAATATATGCAAGTCAACAGGTTATGGGATTTGATATGGAATATATGTGTCCACTCAATCAAGAGACAAATCTAATTTCATTTTAATTGGAAGGTAAAACTTCACATTTAGAAAGCAAATTTTCATTTTGTATTTAAAATTTCTTATTTCAAATTTAAGTGGCAAGATTGGAAAATCTGATGAATTTCAAATATCTGTGAATATTTGTTTTGAACTTGTTGCAATCCTATGAACATGTATTAAAGCTGCATTCTAAAAGACGAGTGTGTCATTTTAATTAATATTTATACTGCAGTCTGCTCCTTTAGAAGAAAGAGTGCTCAAATCAAAGTCACAATAAGAAACTCCAAACAGAAAGAAACATACACAATGCAAAAGAGGAATCGTTTCAGACTGAGAGAATGTTAATGAAATATATTTTTAGATTACTTTTGAAGATTCCAGCATAGAACTGGCTCAGGAATCACTGGGCTGGCCAACAAACTGATGAATAGTCAGCATCAATCTAATTTATTCAGAATGACACTCATCGCCATATGGGTCAGATTAAGCAGTAGTTGTGTGCCATCATCCATGTGACTGTTTTTCTTGCAGAGAATCAAGCCTCCCTTCCAGAGTTATTAACCACCCCTCAATCTCTTGCTCAAAACCCTTGCTAATTTTTGGCCGCCTGTCCTGTACATGACACACCTATAAATAAACCCAGGAAGAGAAGGAAAGACAAAGAAAGCTGTCCATTCTTCAGCAACAGAAAGCGAAACTGGAAACAACTGCTCTCACTCACCCACCCCATTCCATTTACAAAGTGAATTTTAATTGTATTCCCACTCCATGCAACTTGCAATACTTCCTACGCTCTTTGACTGAAGTAAATGTATTTTTATTAGGTCTAGAGGGAAAATACTTCTTATGACCTCAACTGTGTACTTTTCAGCATATGCAAAGTATTCATTAGTGGTTCGGATATCCACAGTTTGTTCTGAATTTTAATGTAGAGATTTTTTCTTTCTTTCCTGCTCTTTCAACTCAAGAAAATAAAATGGCAACAAATATACTGGGCTTGTAGCAGGTAAATATTTAAGTAAATGCACTTAGGTCTCAGAGCAGCTATAAAGCAAACAGCTATGCAGAATTACCACCTGTATTAGCCAGTGATAGAACTGAACTCTATCATCTTCATTTACTGCGAGTGCTATAGGCCAACATATCTGTGAGCTTGCCAACCACTGCTTAAGAAAACAGCCAAGCTCTCCTATTCCCCCAGCTGAGATAGCAGATGGAGTCAGAATGGAATCTGACAGCAAACAGGTTAAGAAAAGAGGAATTTGGCAGGCCTGGAGAGGACCCATAGCAGAACCTGGTATAGGACAGATAGAGCAAAAGCAAAATGCAAGACTTTAAGCGAAGCTTGTCAGAATCAAGAGATTTCTTTCTTCTCCACCCCAGTCCACCCGCTCTGCTAGTGATTTGAAACACAGAGCTTGAAAATGTTACTTTTTGGACTACAACCCCCAAAAATCTAGCCAGCAAAGATTCTGGGAATTATAATCCATTGTTACTACTACTATTACATTTTCATATGGAATGCTTCTTGAAATATACATTTTGGCCTCCTTTTGCCTCTCAGAAAGTGACTGATATATTTTTGCTACATCATGCCTTTGGGGATTATATTGTTTTCTGCTGTGGTATTGAAGCATTTGTTTATTAAGTTATATTTGTATGATATTTTATTGTGATTGTTCATCTTACTGATCCCAAATTGAAAGTAAACTATACAATATAAGTTACTCAAGAAAAAAATACTGGAGCATACATTCACTGAAATGTCTACCTATGCTGTCCTACCTTTCCAATTTGCTACACACACTAATAGACACATTTATTTGGCTACAACTGTCCCTCTGTTTGCAGTAGAAAAAAACATTCAGGCATGCCAAAACAAATTTGCCTAAAGCTTTGCCTAAAGCTTCCTGAACAGTAAAATTCCTCTTTCTGTCTTAGATTGTCAGAATTGGCTTGTATGTTAAAGTATGCATTTTTTTAACTTTTGAAACACTGGAATAAAAATTAAAGTCTTTTTTTCTAGCCTTTTGCTAAGAAAGCTGTCCTTAGAATAACAGGTACAGCAAGAAGTAGTCCATGGTTAAACACTGTGCCACACCTAATCCTACTTAAGTTGACAAATGTTAGAAAAAGTATTTAGAATTTTTGTTTTGTGAAAGGGTACAGTAGCATTTTGTCTTTTTCTCTGATGCCATAAATAGTGAATCTCTGCAATTATATGCTGAGTGTGTATTAGTTGCTAGACACCTTAGCAGCAGATATGTTATGACTAAAGGATATAGAATTAAACTGTTTCCTATCATCACAGAATAATGCCTAAAGACAGGAAAGTTTTCACCACAGATACATACACTCTCATTAGTTGAACTCTAATATTTTGAAACCAGACTTCTACTTGTAAAATCGCACTTTCCTCATCTCTCTCTTTCCCCGAAAATGGTTTCAGAGAGTCCCCTGAACTTCTGGAGAAGATTTTGTAGGCAGGGAGGGGGTTGCGAAGGGGGTTCGTACCACTGATGGAAAGTGTTTGGTTGGTAGGAATGTCCACCAAGGTGCATACCCAATGGAAACATGTATAAACTTCTGAGCCAGCACATCCACCTACACTCCCTATGGAAACCTATTGGTTACATGAAAAAACAAAACAAAAACAGGAGTGGCCATGTTGGATGTGCAACAAAACGCAACAAAATCTAAAATGTACAAGCAGCGATACTTTTGGTGGTGATGATAGTGATGATGTTAGAGTCACAGACTTACATTCTGTGTGAGTTTGTTGTTTTTTTTTTGGAGATATTGTTAGTTAAGATGATATTGAAGGACTTCACAACAGGCAAAGGCCATTGCTCTTATTGGCTATGTCAGGACTAGAGAAAAAGAGCAATAAAAGAAAAGTAATAAAATTTGACTCCACTGCAAACAGAAAAGCAACTTCTTTCTCGAGACCCAGATGCTCCTGTCCTATGTGAAGCTACCCACTCCTTTCTTAGGCAAAGAACATGGAATTTCTCAAAATGTGTATGTACTGTTACATCTGGAAAAACTTTTAGGTGCTGTATAGGTAAAACTTGCCAAACTATAGTCCCAAGCTTTAGTTTAATAAAAGTTTAATACCTTTGTGGCCAATAAGGGGAGCTGCCTCTGCATGAACTGAAATCCCTCAATATCATCTTAACCAATGTGTCAGAATGTAGGCCTGTGACTCT
This sequence comes from Ctenosaura bakeri, assembly GCA_948474755.1. Lineage (NCBI taxonomy): Eukaryota > Metazoa > Chordata > Lepidosauria > Squamata > Iguanidae > Ctenosaura > Ctenosaura bakeri. The sequence goes on along the minus strand of CAOLHI010000999.1, from coordinate 21,559 downwards.
AACATAATCATCATTTTTTCTACTAAATGGTTTTTAACACCTGTGCCTGATGAAGAAGCCAGTGAAGTTTCAAAAGCTTGCAAAAAGTATTTATGCTTTGGAGTTGGCCCCAAAAGGTATTACTCCTTCTGAATTTTGCATTTTGTTGTATTCTCTTGATTATATGTATTTCTCCATCTAATCAAAAAGATATTAAAGACTATTATGCCTATTTTTGATGCTTCTTTGACCACATAATTTACTTTTGCAGTTAATGGTCTCTGGATTACTGGTCCCCAATTCACAGTTCAAACCAATAATCTGTCTCAACACACACACTTCTAGGCAAATATAATTGCAGGTGCAAGACAACTGCCTGAAATGATTTGCACGTTCACAGAAACAAGCATAAAGTATTTACATGTATGGTGGGGTAATCTTGTTCCATTTTTCTTGCTTACAAACTCACATGTTCTCTATATTTGCTTATATCTGAATTATGATCTCTTGGCTCCATGCCCAACTTCACTGAATGTAGGCTACTTACTGATTCAAACCTGGATTCTCCCTCTTGCCCCCACCTACTGACAAATATTTCATGCACAGCTTCTCAGTGAAGTGGAAAGTTCAAGGACTTCTTCAAGATTAAAATTCTCTTTCAAGGAAAAATAAAATAAAATGGTATTGATTGTCTTGTGTGATGGCTGTGCATGTTTCTTTCATAGATGCATTATCCCTATGTATAACTGACAGCTCCATGCAAGGAAGGGCGCTCTACTGGCTCTACTCCCTTAATATCTCTGCATTTAGTATTGATGTCTGCCATGGATTGTCTACTAATGAGTAGCTGAGGTGTGCACAGATGTTCCATGGGCTCAGGACCCTCAATCATACAGGCCCCCAATCATGCAGAGTGCCTCTGCATGTTCTGCTCCTTACATGTAGGGACACTGTTGTAGATGTCACTGTTGTGTACCTTCCTGTCATTTCTGACTTTTGATGACTCTAAGGCAATCTTGTTCCAGGATGTTCTTGGCAAGATTGATCAGATGGGATTTGCCACTGCCTTCCTCTGAGGCTGAGAGATCGTGACTTGCCCAAGGTCATCTACTGGGTTTCCACGGCTGGGTGGCAATTCAAATCCTGGTCTCCCTAAGTGCATCTCCAATACTCAGAGTACCACACACTTCTGCTTCTATATAAAAATCTTTTCTTTTTCTTTTCTTTTGTTTTGCTTTTGTTCTCATCAGGGATTCAACTGGTGTTAGGGAGAGAACAGAATAATTGCTTGCTTCTATTGTCAAAAGGAGAACAGCCATGCTTTTTCTTTTTAATGTAAATGGAGAAATCTTTTGCAACAAGCATAGTCTAACCTTGCCTTCTCCAGCCAGGTGCTCTCAAGATGTGCTGAACTGCAACTTCCTTTGGAGCTACTGCAATGGAACTCTGAGTTCCAACACATCTGGAAGGCACTAGATAGGAGAAGACTGGTTTAAACTACTGGAGTCTGCAAACCCTCCAGCCATTTTAAAACAGTTACAAAATGCATGGCAATCTTGCACGGCAAGTCACACTCTCTCAGCCTCAGAGAAAGCCAAAGGCAAACCCCCTCTGAACAAACCTTGCCAAGAAAACCCTGGTCCACTTTAGGGTCACCATCATCAGAAACAACTTTGACTTAGGCCATTTCTGCACTACAGTCTTTTAGCGTGATTATTCCACTTTCAACATCCTATGGAATCCTGGGATTGCAGTTTAGGGAGTGGCCGGCTGGCCCCTCCCTAAACTGCAAACCCTAGTATTCCATAGGATGTTGAAAGTGGAATAATCACACTATAAGAGTGTAGTGCGGAAATGGCCTTAGTGCAGACCTCACTGGCACTGCAAATTATCCTGTCTCTTAACACCACTAGCCACCATGTCTCTTAAACCATCAAGCACAGAAGTCCCTTCCCTGTTCTTTTAATCAAGAAGTGTCCATCTAGCTTAGCAGTGACATACATACTATGCAATGTGACAGTCCTCCTAGATTTTATTTTTTCAACATCCTGCTTTTCTTTGAACAGTGAACTTGCCTCAGCAAGTTTAGATCCCTTTTTGAAATGTTTTCTTTATCTATGCTTCTTTTGAACAGTCAAAATACTCCAGCTCTAGCTATGAAGAACTGCTATATCGGGATGCAGAAAAATGATGTCAACAAATCTGAAGCGTGCAGCAGGATGGTTGTTGTTATTGTTCCAGATTTCTTCAAAACAAACCAATAGTCAAAAGGTTTTTTGGCTCACATCCAAAATAACAGTAGATATTTTTTAATAAAATCAAGAATAAAAGGAAAATATTAGTCAACTTGCTTGCAAATTGACTTTTCATTTGAACTAGATTATAATCAGATTTTTGCAACGCACAGTGGTTCCACAAGCTGGTTGCAACCATTTGGCATCATCAGAAGGCCATTGTGAAGCCAACACAAATAGCAGCTCATTGGGCATGACTAAATCATTATCTGTGTTTAAGCAGCAGAGATCCAGAGATACAAAACAAACAGGCTTCTCTGCAGACTGCAAAAACACTTTCCCATACCTTTGCCAAGGAAAAAAGACACTTGAGACAAAATTTTCTTCCAGGCCATAAACATCTAATTTACTTTCTTACCCTAGCCTAATGGCTCATAGGGAGTTACTATACAGTACAGTTATAATAATCTCCTTGCTTTCTGTATCCTCCCAACACACTTATGACATAGGTTAGGATGTGAAGAAGAGACCAGTCCAAGGACAACCTTATAACAGAGCCAGGATCTGAACTGGCTGTTTCTTCTTCTCTTAATCACATCAACATAATGCCCACATTCCTTCCAATGAAAACTTAACCAAGTCTGAACCTGAGTTTTTCCGCTGGCATTCTTTTGGATGTGCTGAGTTTCCTCAGGTTCAAACTGTTATGAGGTCACTGCATTTATGAAGTAGAATTTCAGCATTTTAGTAGAGTGTGATGAATACAGATTGAGCCTCCCTTATCAAGAAACCTGAAATCCAAAAACTTCCAAAAACCTCCAAAAGTTGTTGTCAGCTGCCTGCTTCTGCCTCCAAGGCAGAGGCTGTGGCACTCCTGCTTCTTTATTTCTCAGATCTTCTGTCTCTCTTTCTGCTGTCAGCTTCCACCTGGGTGGTTGCTGCGGTGCACCAACTCATTCTTCTCTCAGATCTGAGCAGCACTGCAGCCGTTGCTTCAAAGGTGGAAGCGGGCAACTGATAGGAAAAAACAGAGACTGAGGATCTGTGAAATGGTGAGAGGTTTAGATCCATGCTGAGCCCTGATCTTACATTTTCACCATTTCACACAGATCCTCGGTCTCCTTCCAGCCTTGCGTCTGATATACAAGACAGGTACGGAATGAACAAGACACAAAGCTATCCCAGAAATGTACTGTATTCCAAAATCAGACATATAGAATACTTCTGGTCTCAAGCATTTTGGATAAGGGATGCTCAATCTATACTAGGAATGTGTGATGTGTCTGCAATGGAAAAAGGAAGAAGCTAGAAAACTTCAATAATAATTAACATCAGAGTTGCACAAATGTAATCTTCTGGAAAAGGTCTCTAGAAAAAAGAGGAGTGTGCTCTGGAAAGGAACACATCAAATAATTTATCTTTTGAGAACCAGAAAAAAAGGCTTATTATTTTGCAAAAAGAAAAACAAGTAAAAATTAACTCCCCTTCAAATGTTAGTTAAGGACAAAGTGTGTTGAAAGGCACTGTGAGAATGCACTCCTAGCCCCACTTCACAATGCACATCTTCTTTTGGTCCTGCCCTAATTGACCATGTGTTAGTACAGCCACCTGTGGAGAGGAAATTTGTATAGGTTATCTTCTGTATATAGAGTTTTCCTCACTTCCCCAAACCCTGTATAATCAGGGCTCCAAAACCCACAGAAACAACCAAAAGGTAATCACACTGCCAGGGACCTTTAGGAGGTACAATGATCACTATTTGCACTGTTTCAGGCCACCTAGCATCCTGTCCCCCATGCCTGGAAGAAGAAAAATTGTACCTAGTCATGAACAGAAATCACTTCCTGTTTCATAAAATTGATATAGCTGTGGTCTGTGAAAGATCTGGAGGGTCCAAAAATGACCTTCTGTCATTCTGTGCTTCCCTAGCCTATACCTATCCTAATTTGGCAGGCACATTCCTGATTAACTCTCTGGCCTCCCACTTTATCAGCTGTTTTTAAAATATCCCAGCTTTTCTACTCCCCACCCATTTCCCTCCTTTCTCCTCAGCACATTCCCCAAATTACTTCAGTTGTTGCAACTAGAGTTCAAAGTGAAAAAGCAGTTTGCACTCAATTTACTCAGCAGTGTGGAGAGCAGAGGAAGCAGCAGAATGTTGCCCTTCCCAGCAGGCTCAGGCAAAAGCAAACCTTAGCAGCCTCTCCCAGCTCCTATGTTCTCTCTCTCTCTCTCTCTTTCCTATCTTGACCACATTCTGCATTCTGACATTGCTTGGCCACATGTGTCCCAGGCTCCACCTGTGAAATTTCAGAGGGTATGTGCTTCTCACCTGTGTTCATGCTTATAGAGGTACCTGCTAATTCCATCTCTCCTAAAGCCTCACTCCTCTGAAAGGAGATGTGATAACTTTGGAGAACTGTGGCCAGAAGCTGACCTCACGCTCTACTTCTTTCATATGTAAGTTAAGATAAAGTTGGGGTTGGGCAGAACTGCATTTAGCAAGCACTTTGATAGCTGACTGAGTCCACAAGGCAGGATCCATTGACTCTCAAAGTGCTGGCCCAGTGGACCTGTTGAATAAGCCTATCTCAGTTCTCACCTTCCTTTATCCCATGCTGAAGCCCTCCCAACATGCTAGCTGAATTCAGCTTGCCTTCTGCTTCCCTCCTCCATAAAGTCAGGGTTTCATTAGCTCTAAAAGCATCAAGTCAGTATGCCTGGCTTCAGTTGTCCCTTATGCTCTCCATGTGACAAAGGAGCAGGGAGCAAAGTTGGAGCTCCACCTGAAGCACCAGTGGAAACCAAGGAGGAAGCGAGAGCAGGATTTGTGGCATGTCCATGCCCCCAGACATCATCCTGCCTCCAAACACCCTACCTTCACTGGCACTCCAGCCAAAGTCAGTGTGCAGATGGCCTCCTATCATGATCCGTTTCCCAATCCCTGGTGTACATGACCAAGTAATACATTTAAAATAGCCATGTTTTTCTTAAAAAAAGCCACCATCACTAAAATTTAAAAAAAAAAAAATGGGTGGAAGTCACCAAATGTATGTTGTATAATAGCATAACTCTCAGGCCATTTCCGCACTATGCTGTTATAGTGCTATTATTCCACTTCCAACATCCTATGGAATCCTGGAGTTTGCAGTTTAAGGAGCAGCATTTAGAATTCTCAGCCAGAGAGCTCTTTGGCCTCAGTAAACTACAACCTCAGAATTCCACAGGTTGTTGAAAGTGGAATAATAGCACTATAACAATGTAGGGCAGAAATGGCCTCAGAGTCCTAGCATAGTCAGTGATAGTCCAAAAAAGTTACTTTTCCAGACTCTGTAATACTCATACATCTAGGTATGTACTGTAATACTCATACTTCTAGGGATTTGGCTAGTCTGTCCTAGAAATTAATACCTTTCCATATAAAATCATTACAAAAGTGGCTATAAAAAAAAAATTGGGAGCTTTGAAGAGTTTGTATGAATCAATCCAAATGAATACCCAGAATTGCAAGTTAGGGGGACTATAAATGCTACACAGTACGCTACAAAAGCTTCCTACTGATTCATGGGCAAAGAATTCAGAGGGCAACTTTTCCCATTGGGAATTGGGTTGAAGACATTTCAATTCCTGGATAGATGGCATTTCCCTGTTTCCTCCCTTGTATATTCTCTCTTCTTTGGGTAAGAAGAACTTTTGGGGAGTAGTGAGCCATAAAGTTTGGGTGCAAGCCTGTTTGAGGGGAATTCATTCCCATATTGTTCCCACTTCATTTTGAAAACCCATCCCTTTGATTATTTGCCACATTTTGATTTCTAACTCCTGTTCACCAACCAGGCAAATGGAAGAACAGACTGAGCTCCTTTCTTCTCAGTAGGTGAGCCATCTCCCCCTGCCACCACCATCAGCAGCAGCAGCAAATTAAACACTGGAAACTGGAGGTTGTTAGAGGATGAAAAATGAAACCCTTCTTGTACACTTAGTTTATATTACTGTTTGATTAACTCCCATTTTCTAAAACTGTTTTAGCCTCTAGGTACATAATTTTCATACTATTGAACTGTTTAGTCAAATGGTATTAAGTCACAGTAAATCAAACATATAACCTCTACTCAGAGTTCCTGGATCATGTTGAGTTTTAGTATTTCATTTATTCATTCACTCATTCATTCTGTCAATTACATTTTTACCCACTAAGTGGCTTGGCTCAATGCCCTTGGTCCCTCAGCTCCCCATTTGATCCTCACAATAACCTTCTGAGGTAGGTTAGAAAATAACTACTCCAGCCTGATTGGTTTCTGGTGAGGCAGTAATGCCTTGCGATAACACGATACAAGGAAGTTGTTGGCCCTGGCTGCCTGCACTACATATGTTCGCACACATTACGGGGAACACTGAGTGAAGCCTGTTAAAAGTGGAAGCATTTGTCAAACAAAACTTGTTAGATATTAAGGTGTCACAAGACTCTTTCTGGTTTTTGGTGCAACTGACTAATATGACTACCCCCCTAGAAATGACTGAACACAGTATACTATAGATAGATACATGCCTCTATGATGAATCCCCTCTGCAGGCTGGTCCCACAGTCCCAGCCCTTGGGCTCCTGTCATTCACCTTTCCCTTTTTGCCCTCAAAATCCCACGCTGGATGTGGTACCTGAGCCCGAAGGTAATTCCTATATAGTCAAGTGGATGCACTGTTCAATGGGTTCCCTGTGGTAAGTGTGACCAGACTCTCTATCAAAATTTAATAGGAACAGATACGCTTGCAAAAAAAAGAATACCAATAACTAGAAGTTTATTACCATACATATAGATCAAAGATTAACTCCTAAACTATTAAATCAGTCACAGCTCCCCAAAGCCCTACTTTAGTTTTTCTCCCAGCTGACTGTCATATCTCCATTACAGTTTTTCCCTATTTCCCTGCCATCTTCTTCCTGTCTCTCTACAATTTTTCCCCATCTTCCTTCCATCAGACATAAGCCTCAGTTTTGTATTCTTTCTTTCCCGTAGGCTCCTCTTCACAGCATTTCCTGAGCTGTGATTGACTGGCACCAACGAGGTTTGCCCAGCTCCTCCCCTCACAGCCCCCTATATGCTATGTATACACAATGGGTGAAGTGACTTTAAAACTCAGAGCTCAGACTGGGTTGGTACAGGGAGAGGATGCCTGGCTTTCTCTTTTGTTATGCTTCCCATTTATTGAAGCCACTGATCATGTTCAGACATTGCTGCTTCCTTTCCAAATCTGAAGAAGTATCAAAGAGAAGAACCTATAATCATAAGAATACTGTATTTGCTGGCATATAAGATTCACTTTCTTCCCAAAAAAATACTGTTTGAAAATGAGGTGCATCTTATATGCCAGCAAATAGTATTTGCCAGTATATAAAAAGGATGTATCTTATACACGAGTGTGTCTTATACACTGGCAAATATGGTATGTTTGTTACTCTCTGGAAACCAGTCAAACTGTACTTCAGAGAAGTATTTAACCTAAAAGAACTTAAGTAATATCATTGCATGTTGAGATAGAATATTAGTTTCCTATCAGCAATATTCAGATTTCTGTTATAACAATATCAGTGTATTCTTACCAAAGGAACTGGTGTAAGATGTATCTTGTCTATACATGCACAAAGACACACACCGATACACAAGAGCCAGTGTGCTGCAATATGAATGTTGGACTACAATCTTGGAGATCAGGGTTCAATTCCCCACTCAGCCAAAGAAACCTACTGGATGACTTTGGACATGTCACACATTTTCAGCCCCAGAAAACCCTGCAACAGGGTCACTATAAGTCGGAAACAACATGAAGGCACACAACAACAAATACACACACACATTTTTATCCTCAATTTACTTTAGGAAGATAGATTCTTTTTCACAGATAGTTTACACTAAAGTTCCAAAGAAAGAGATTTCTCCTAAACATCAGGAAGAACCTCCTGACAGTAAGAGGCATTTGTCCAGTGGAATATGTGTGGTGGAGTCACTTTCTTTGGAGTTTTTTGAACAGAGGCTGGATGGTCATTTGCTGAGGGTGCTTTGAATGTGTGTTCCTTCAAGGAAGGGGGTTGGACTAGATGGCCTTTGTGGTCTCTTCCAACTCTTATGAGTCTATGGATGTTTGGGGTTGAGAATGGTTGATATTTTTAATGAAAAAGGCAGATTTTGAGAAAATAAAAATGTTCACAGAAGCCTAACAGAAGTTAGCATTTTTGTGCTTGTTTCTTCTTGTGCCAGTTCTTCCAGTAGTTGTTCTGTTGCCATGAAAAACAAAACAAAACAACAAAAAACAGTATTCTTCTTGCATAGTCCTAGCCAACGAGGAATCACATAGACATAGTCATAAAAGCATAGAACAATGTAGTTGCATGGTGAAGTAGTCATGAGCAAATAAAAATCTCAAATTGCCTTTGGAAAGATGTTGATGCAATTTAGAGATAATGGGTAATGTCTTGCCATGCTGCACTGGGAAACTGATTGTTTGCCAACACAATGCAGCATGACAGGGAGTATTTGCATCATCATCTAGCAATGGTCTGATACATCCTCTGGTTGTCAGAAAACACCTTTTCTTGACCAAGCTCTACCTTAGATTATCCATAGTTTACTTTACCTTAGATCACCATCACCACCATCATCATTATCATCACCACCACTACCACCACCATCATCATTAACATCATATCTTTTTTGCAGTTCAGGGCTCAAGGTAGCAGACAACAGTTAAAACAAACATAGCTAAAGATTTAGAGAACATAAAAAAGTAAAAATGTAAATAAACTATAAAGAAAGTAAATTAAAATTAAAAAGAAAACAATTAAATAGACAATCAGTAAATTATGCAAGGCCCCTTTCTCCTAAGTAATCAGTCCTTAAAGACCTGCTGAAACAAAAAGGTCTTCCTCCACCTGCAGAAAGATAGCAATAGAAGGGAGTTCCTGAGCCTTGGAGAAGCCACCAAATGCTTGTCCCATGTTCTCGCCAGAGGTAACTTTGAGGGTGTTCAGATGGACAGAAGGCCCTCCCAAGAAGACCTCAAGCAACCAACAGGTTCTTATGGAAGAATTCAGTCCTTCAGATAACTTGGATCATAGCCAGCACTTCATAGGTCCTAACCAACACTTTGAATTGTGTCTGGAAACAGATCAGGAGCCAGTGGGGCTGAACTGAACCAGGGAGTTGTGTACGGAACCTAAACGGTTTTCTTCATCTGAAGACAGCTATTTATTTATTTAAAATATTTCTATCCTATCCTATGTCATAGGATCTCAGGGCAGCAGCTTAAATTAATTTAACCAATAAGTTAAAACCACTTTAAACTATTTAAATAACTGAAAACAAATTAAAAATAAATAAAAAGAATAAAAACATTATTAAATGATTTGACAAGTTTTTAAAACAATTAAAATGACTTAAAATCATAGAACGCCATAGAAAATCATAACACGTTTGAATTTGGTAAACTAAATTAAGCACCAGAGGCTTGAATAAAGAGACATGTTTTACTTGATACTTGACAGAAGTCAGCATTAGTGCTTCTAAAGGCAAGGTATTTCATAACCTAGACACCATTGCAGAGAAGGCCTTCTCCCATGTCCTTCTACAGTATATTGTCCCTCCACCACCACCACCACTGTTGGGACACAGGGAAGGTCCCCCCTGCAGATCTAGAGAGAGATACTCTTTCAAATATCAAGGTCCCAAGTCATTTAGGGCTTAGAATGTTGTCACCAGCCTGGAAGTGTATTGGCAGCCATGCAAATGTTTAAAGGTAACTCTCGTAAATGAAATGGATGGGGAATAAAATACAGCTTTGGGGGCACTTTGAGCAGTTAAACATGGTAGGAAGCTGGGCATTCTTTCAACTTCACAATTTTTAAGAAATAAATTTCTTCCCAATTATGCCTCTCTGTTACCCTGTATCTCGGGGGTCCTGGGAGGGACACCCAAATATCCAAATATTAACACAAATGGGGAAATTAACTAGAGCACACTTGCTGGCTAACAAGAGGCAGGATAACTTTAGCGGGAGTCTTTAGCCCAATGTATACAGCGTCAGGTCAGTGAAGCAGATCAATTCAGAATAAACCAGTTAATGTTTTTATTGAAAAGCAACATATAAGACAGACACACTGCTAACTTAAAAATAATAAAAGGAAAGGAAAAGGAGATCTTAAGGGTAGGCAATACGACACCTGATCTTGTAGTCCTGGAAAGCTGAAGAAAAAGGGGACTCAGTGCTGAGAAGAATTCGCCACACAAACCGACAGCAAGGCGGGATGAAACTCAAAAAGCAGGCAGTGAACTCTCAAAACTAGGGGTTTATATAGCAAAAATTGTGCCTGAGGGCCAGACCATAAACGTTGAGAACAAAGCAAGTTTTGGGCTGGACAAAGGCTTGGAAATGAGTCTGAACTGCTGCTACCGGATTAGCGCCGGTAGATCAATAGTGTGGCCAATGTGCAGATTGGAGGGCACTTAACATGGCCTTGTTAGTCATTGGTGCAAATCCAGCATCATTGTAAAACAAAATGAATCTGCAAGCCAGGTCCCAGAGCAATCGACCAAGGCTTTTGAAATGCCCGCCTGATAGGTGAAGTTGGAAATCCCTGTCATTAACAGCTGCTCCTTGTGTCGGGGGGACCCTTGCACTCATGAGTCAGGGTGCCAGCAAAAGGTCAAATTATCTGAAATCAAAAGAGATATCTAGTGCTATCAACGCCCACGTCTGAACCACAGTAACATGGCAGCTTACTGGGGGCACAATGGAAGGGAAGAAGAGCAAGGGGATTGCAGCAATAGTGCTGTCATTGTACTGGGAAAAAACAGCATGGAAGAATAAGATGAGTGTAGATTGGCTGACACAGGGAGGGAAAACCACTGTGTGTGGGTTGGCTGGCAAACAAATAGATATTGTGGTGAGTTGGCTGGCAGAGAGAGAGAGACAGAGACAAAGAGAGAGGAGGAGATTGGGCACAAGAGCTGTGAGATGGGGAATGAGTTGGTTGGTAAGTGAATGGATTGAAAGCTGAGGTCCGCGACAGTCTATATGGTGTACTGGAATGGAGAAAATGGAGTTAGATGGGATCTTGCTATTAATGTGGCATGATTTGGGATTTTTAATTAATTCTGATGAGCTTTATACAAATTAATCATCCCACTTTCTGTGAAATGGGCTCTATTATCTGAGAAAGCAAAAGAATGATTCTCTATTATAGGGCAGAGACTCAATTTTCCCTTCACTCTGGATCATGCAAATCGTCCTTTAGACTCGCCTGGTTTCTATGAAATAGAGATGTGCTTGTGCCATGAGGGGTCAAAAGTGTGATTTGTACTTTGGGGCTTGCAACCTTTTTTTTTCTTTCAACAATGACTTCTTTTTCTGAATCATTCATTTGGCCTCCTCTAGCACCCAACTTGTGATTGTTTCCTCACTTTACTGCAATTCTTCAAAGTTCCAAAGATGCCTGTACTCTCAGAGTCTGGGCTGTCCCAGTTTACTTTGACTGTTCTCCAAATTTCATACCAGGCTCTACTCAATTTTTGTTTGAGATGCCAGATCCTGAAAGTGGGGTCTTTTCCATGGAAAGCATGAACTCTAGCATTGACCTATGGTCCTTCCCAACTCCTAACCCTTCAGCCTGTTGTTGCCTTCTTCTTTGTTGCCAATGTTTGCTAGCAGCATGAGAGCAACACTCATTCGTAACACTCAGTCCCTATGCCTGCTTCATGCAGCAGAAAGAAATACCTCTTAGCCTATCCCTTTCCCCATCTTTCTCACCAAACAAATGTAGGGTGGAGGAACAGATGCCCACAAACCCTTAACTAGTATGCCAACATTTCATTATGATCAGCAGATAATGATGTGGGGTTTTGAGGCCAATCTCTTGTTAGCTGATGTTTTGTTACCTGTTAGACCATCTGGGGGAAGCACCACTGGGGAACTTCCATCTCCCTGTAAATGATTGCTAAATAACGTCACCATTAATGTGAGAACACTTAAAGCAAAATCCATCATTAAAAATGAAGAAAACAGATGATTTTTCCATTGTGCCATTTCCCATTGTCATTTGGATGGTAGCCAAATGATGGGCCGTTTCTCTCCTCCCCCCACTCCCCAAATTACTGATGAATTCAAAGTAAAGCACACTTCATAGTTACCGGAACAAAGATCACTAACTTTGAATGACTTGAGATAGGTAAACACAGCTGGGGTTTTGACTCAATTAGCAGTAATGCAACCTGCTGCCACACAAGAATCTCTGGTTCAGGTATGACCTCAGGTTTCCCAGCACTCCAGGTGCTGGTAGTCTGTAGGATTTGTTTTCCATGGAAATAATGATCTCTTGGCCAAGACAAGGGTAAGGACTCTCTTTTTCCTGGACATTAAAAAATGAGACACTGGAGCCATAAATGACTTGCACCTTAATCCTAAGCATGCTTATGAGGAAGTACATTCCGTAAGATCAGTGGGACTTGTAAATATGGTTAGGACCGAGCTGTAACATTGTTTTCTTTATGTCTGACAAACTGTATATTAGCAGTAGATGTTTTTCCTTAAGCCACAGTGCTTACCTATATCAAAACTTAATACCCATTCGAGCAACACATACCTCGGCAGAATCTTTGCTTGGTTTTTACTATATCATGAACACATGGTCAGCTCTCCATGAGGTATTCTCCATAAGCAAATGTGGAGAAACCCAAAGTAAATAGAGGAGCTGGGTTCATGGATTTGGTCAGCTAGTAACTAGGATTGAAAATATGGCAGAAAAGGAACATTAAACAGGATAGAGATCTGCTAGTTCAAAGTGATCAGCCAGCGTAGCACAAACATAATTAAGAAACACTGTTTTTGAAATGGATAAACATGAAGAAAGGCTTCTGTTTTGATGTGTGGCACCCTCTCCTCTTCCCTGATTCCCTTGGACTCCATCCACTCTGTTCTCACTTGTAGAATACAAGCAAGCTTCAGGAAGGAAGAAGCACAGTAGAGTATTGGTAAAAATTGAAGTTTAAGTATTCATCATGAGAGTTTGAAAAGCTGAAGCTCTAAAAAGAATTTTAAAAATGCAGACAGCTGTCTTGATCCATATCAACTCCTGGACCGACTCTTGACTACGCTTCTGCTCAACCCTAAACAGGCAAACTCTGCTGCACTGTTAAACTGTCTCAGTCTGCCTGCTGAAACAGCCTTCTGCTAGCTCTGCATTCCATTGCCTGGCACCAAGCAGCTGGTGGCTGAGACAACTAACTCAAACAACACATTACATCAAATGCGTAGCATGAGCACCCTGGCTGTTTTTATTTACTCAAAAGTAAGTGTATGGGTGTGTGATCAGGACTGAAGCCACCATTTGGGAAGCCTATCGCAACTCACCTAAACAGACCCATCTGTTGCAAAAAGCTTTTTATTTTTTGTAACTGCTGTACAGGGATTGGTCATGTGGAACTGGGAGTTAGGGAGGAGGAAGAATTAAACCTCTCTCCCCACAGTGTACACTAATTTTTTGGTCAATTTTTGGCCAAATTTGCTCCCCCAATAAAAGGATTTATTTAAAAGAATGTGTAATTCCACCCAGATTCACTACTATAATAAAGCATTAAAATGAGTGCAGATAATTTTTATACAAACTGAATATACTTCTTTTAGTCCAACCATCATCACAGGAACTTTCGGTGGGAAAATCTTAGTGATTACTTCCAGGTTCTGGAATTTCTTCCCTGCAGAGGTTAGACCACTTCCCTCCTTGCTGTCTTTTTGGCAGCAGGTAAAGACCTTTTTATTCCAACAGGCTTTGGGGAACTGAACATTTTATAGAAAAGGGACTTTTAAAAGTCCACAGTCTGTGCTGTTTCTATTATTTGCTTCTAAATAGATTTTAAATATTTTTAATTCTATGGACAGTTCATTAGGGATGAAAACAATATTAAGAAATATTTGAACAATGGTCAAAAACATCCTTTTTAAATGGTGGGGGTGGGAAAATGATAAGAACAATCCTGGACAGATGATAATCTAAAATTCACATGTGGTTGTTTTGTGCAGAAACAGCTTTTTCTGCATAGTAAACAGTATTTTCTAAACATGAAATTATATCTTTATGCAGAAATATTATTTCCTGTGAGGAAAAGCTGTTTCCTGCACAGAAAATGCTCTAACTGGAGACCTATTCTATCTGCACGTAGTTGATCTGCATAGAAAACAGCATTTTCTGCACAGGAAATTCGGTTGTCTATTCAGAAAATGCTGTTTTCTGTTCAAAACAACCAGGGACTGGCAACTGGATTCAGACCAAAAAGTATAAACTATTGGAGAAACTGGGGCACAGATAGAAATAGTTCATGATATCTAGCAAGTGTTGTCAATCAGGTTTTATTTGGCTGAATGAAAGCAATTCAAGGTTAGTCTTCACAGTTCTTTGCAAAATTCAGATGTGTACAGTCTTATTCCAGGTTACATCACCAGCATGCAAATAGAGCTGAAAGGCAGTTAAGTTGCACATGCACAAAACCATCCTTGAAACCTTGTACACATGTAACTCCACTCCCAAGCATCCACAAATGCAGTGCAAACATTAGTGCATAGACGTTAGCTGTACATAAAGATATTTCCATGCGTGTCAGAATTCCGCACTCCTGGAGTTCTGTTGCATGCAGAAGCTTCTGTGCACACCAGTTTACCTGTGAAGTCAAGCTTCTATGCTGCACATGTGGATACATGGTGGCAGAATGGTGGGGCAAATGCAATACTGGCCACGTGACTGCTTATCCCACTTGCATGATGTTGAAGTGACACTGAATACTACCTTAGCAATCCTTTTTCAACCACTTGGGTCATTTCTGCACTACACTCTTATAGTGTCGGCCCCTCCCTAAACTGCAAACCCCAGGATTCCATAGGATGTTGGAAGTGGAATAATCACACTATAAGAGTGTAGTGCGGAAATGGCCTTGGTCTCTTGTAATGTAAAGCATAAACTGTTCACAGAGAACCCAGGAATGAGCTAATGCAAAAGGTCTGGCAACAGAAGTTGTAAAAATTAGCGAATACCTAAGTAATTTTATTACTTGTGTGACTGGTGACACAATATTTTGTTTTCTTTCTTCATAAAGTTCAGGAGTTCAGCACTGATGTAGATGCCCAAGGAAATTTTACAGCTAAGTAAATAAAGCACACAGATAAACTGTTTCTAAAGAGATTCTGAATTCAAGGGAAATGCATAAATAATCAAATTACAGGAATACTCCAACATCCCTCTGTTCACTGCGTTCCATTAATCCAGTGGGTGGGGTTTTTTTTCCCTGAGAATGCCCAAAACACTAAAGGTTAAATTCTGTTCCCACATATTTTCTGATTCTTGCCCTGTATTTCCTATAACCTGGCTTCAAATCAAAGAAAATACTGTATGAGAAATTAGTATACAAGAAAGACAGAACTGATATGAAAAACAACCCTTCTTGGTATTGATGATAATCATTGCTGGTTTTAATTTACTCGTGACTCTTTTGGTTAGGTCGAGTCATACATGACCAAACAGGAAACAAAAATTAACTAAGGAAACATTCTCCCTTTGCATTCTATTATTTGAACTGCACAGCATACCATTCCATTTGAGCTTAATGTGTTTCATAAGAACACAAAGGAAGAAATCCAACATCATGCGGTCAGACCTCTGCTCAGATTTCAGGAGTTACTCTTGCTCTCCTCCCTTCTACAACCCTCCCCATACCTACAACTAAGGGGAAAAGAGTATGTTTGAACTACAACTCCCAGAACACTTCAGCCAGCATGACCAGTGAGTAGCTGTGCTGCTTGGAATATTCTGTGAACTATAATCCACAGAAAGTAAATTTTTAATGCTCTGCACACACTTCCCCAAAATCTGATTCAGATGGTAACCCAGTACTTTGGAGCAGAGTTAGAAGGCTGCACAAGTGCGATGGAGGAATCACCTCTCTCCCCATTGCACTGAAGGAAATAATTCCATTAGCAAGAGGGAGGAGTGGATTTGTTGTTGCTGCTGTGTGTGTCTTCAAGTCATTTCTAACTCATGGCAACTCTAAGGCAAATGTATCAGGAGGTTTTCTTGGTAAGATTTATTCAGAGGTTTGCCACTGACTTCCTCTATGGCTGAGAACAAGTATGATTTGCCCAAGATCACCCAGTGAGTTTTGATGGCTGGGCAGGAATTCAGATCCTGGACTCTTAGAGTCTTAATTCAAAATTAAGACCATGGATAACAGCCTCCAACCCCAATTGTCCTACTGAATCAGAAAAAAGGTCCCTCAATACAAGCCTACATTCAATAGTGGGAAGCCCGGAAGCATTAATAAGCTCAAATGATTGCAACAGTCCTTCTTTGTTTGTTTGAAGTCTTTGTACTCCACCCTTTAGCCAAAAAGACCCCAGAGCAGCTTACAAATAATTAATAAAGGTCCTTGCCCTAATGTTTGTAACCTAAATAAAACATAACTTTCCATGGGGAAAAGGGCAAGTGTTAAGTTCAGCAGCAGCTAAGCCCTGGTATGAGAGAGGTGGGCCTGGCTAATCAGGGGTGTTAGAAAGTTGTCATCATCCCCTGGGTCTAGGAATGCTGGAGGCGTAGTTATCCGTTATTTTTGTCTCTCTCTGACATAATGGCAATTGTAGTGGTGGTTCCTTATTGGTATTTACCAGGTATTTATTATCTGATATTTAACCGGTGCTTAGTATCTGGTATGTAGAAACATGTCACTTCTTTCTGTGGAAGCTTTGTTTAGCTTTCTTTGTCCTTTCTTTGTAACCATACAGGGGTCCTTTCTTTGTAACCACACTTTACAAATAAAATTGACTTTTAAAAAGTAAAGAAAGGGTTTGACAACCAGCAGGTTAAAGCTTTAAGAACACAAGTGAAAAATATGTGTTTTTGAGAGCAGAATGGCATTTTCAGCAGTCCCAAAATTGTTCCAGCAAAGGAGAATATGGTGAGAAAGAAAGAAAAATGAGAATTGTGAGCAAAAACAGCTTTTGAGTGCCAGTTCTAGCACTATGAGAAGCTATTGCATATATATTGAGAAACAAGGTATAGATAATTCAGATGTTTTGGAGCAATCAGAAATGCCTACTCCTTGCCCTAACACAACAGCTGGTACAACTAATCATACATAAAGCTAAAATTTAAAGCTCAGAATGAAGTTGTGCTTGCTACAGAGGTTCAAATATTAGAAAGGGGCTTCAGGCTATGTTTGAAGAGAGAGGAAAAGCAAGGAAAAGATAGGACCACTGTGTGGCGAACACAGTGAGATGCCAACAGAGGACAAGAGAAGAGACAACTGCTCAACACCTTCTTTGCCTCAGTCTTCCCCTAAAAGGAAAACTGCTCTACATGGTGAAAAAAAGAACAAAGAATGTAAGGGAACTTCAGGTTCAGGTTTTGTTCACTTGTTCCTTGCTTGGGTCTTCTTTTCCCTCTTTTGAAGATGGAGGCAACATTTTCTTCTCAAACCTCTCCTGTTCTTAAAGAATTTTCAAAAGTTATCAACAGTGGCTCTGAGATTACATCTGCAAGTTCCTCCTTGCAAGTACTATTAAAACAAACAGGAATTAACATGGACAACGGGTCATTAAGTTCCACAGAACTTGTGAAAGATAACTTGACACTGGACTCTGACCTTTGCCATATATAATTTCCAAAGGAAAATATAGAATGAAGATTAACTTGAATCCTACCACACACATTCATTTGGTATCATTATTGAAAGAGATCAGGTTAACAAAAACAAATTACTTGCTCTAATTGCAGGAGAAAGATATTTTAGAACGACCGATTATTTCAAATGAAATAATCATATAAAAGGACAGACTGATCATTTCAGGATGTTTTATTTTTTAAAGCAACATTTAATATCTCAGCTGCAACAGTACTTTATGACAAATGCTACTAAAATAATTTTTGCCACGTATGGTGTTCAGACAAGTACCTCAATATACCTCTATGTAGATCAAACACAAGAAAATATTCATACCACAAACCGAAAAGCAATTTACATTTAATACATTTGATAGTTGGTTCCATGATGTGAGGCTACCAGCAATTTGAATACATTCCATAAATGTCAAGGTAAATTAAAATGGAGTTCTCAAAAAAATGAAAAACTAGACCAAACTGTGCACTGCAGATCCATACGTAGAAAGTTTCTCCCTCCTGCTTTTCACTGAGAGACATATAGAAATATCGGTCAGATCAAATTTGGATGAAGGATGTTTAGAAATTTTAAAAGTTGTAGGGTTGCAGCCAGAATAAAAATATAATCCTATTCATTTGTGCTCAGGAATAAGTCCCATTTAGTTCAGTGGGGCTTACTTCTAATGTGCGTAAGGACTGCAATGCATATTGTTTCATTTCAATCAATAGGACTGTCGTTATGTGCCATCACATTGACTCTTATTAACCCAGCTCAGGTCTTGCAAACTCAGGGTCACAGCCTGAGCTGGGGTATCACTAATAGCGTCTCTTCGAAATCTATCATGAGTCAAAGCTGACTTGATGGCAAAAATCAATAGTTACGCTGAAGTGAAATTATCAGATACAATTCTACATACATTTACATGGGAATAAGCTCCATTAAACTGAATTGCACTCATTGGACTCATCTTCAAGCTATGGCACTAAGTTCACAAGGTGGGCCAGGCTGTTAACATAATGCTTCTTGAGGATCTTTCATTTACAGGCCCACCGTGAATCAAAGTTGACTCAATGGTGCTTAATGACAACAACAAATCCACTGATTTTAAAGGAACTACAGTGTAATTAACATTTTGAAACAAAACTAGGGACTAATATTTTTGGTGAGAAAAAATATGAATCTCCTTGTATTTCCTGTTCAAGTCCTCTCTAGTTTATGTTTGACCTAAATCACAGAATCATAGAGATTCGGAAGAGACCACCGGGGCCACCCAGTCCAACCCCTTGCTACGCAGGAATACACATCAAAGCACTCCCAACAGATGGCCATCCAGCCTCTGTTTAAAAACCTCCAAAGAAAGAGACTCCATACACTCTGAGGTAGCGTATTCCACTGCTGGACAGCTCTGACGGTCAGGAAGTTCTTCCTGAGGTTCAGGTGGAATCTCCTTTCCTGCAGCTTGAATCCATTGCTCCTTGTCCTAGTCTCTAGAGCAGTGGAAAACAAGCCTGCTCCCTCCTCGACATGACATCCCTTCAAATATTTAAACATGGCTATCATGTCCCCTCTTAACCTTCTCTTCTGCAGACTAAACATACCCAGGTCCCTAAGCTGTTCCTCATAGGGCATGGCTTCCAGACCCTTCACCATTTTGTTCGCCCTCCTCTGGACATGCTCCAGCTTGTCAATATCCTTCTTGAATTGAGGTGCCCAGAACTGGACACAGTATTCCAGATGAGATCTAACCAAAGCAGAATGTACAAACCATTTTGCCCATATTTTAAAAATGATTAGATGTGGGGAGCAGGCTCTTTCCATAGCAGATATCAATGGTCTGTGTTAGAAGCCACATTCCACACATCTGCACTACTCAAACTGGTGGCCCAATGATGTCCAAGAGCCACTGCCTGCTGTCTAGTGAATTTTCAAGCAAGAAGCAAATATGGATAACAATATGGTGTAACTTGCCTGGTAACTTGCACAGTGGGAAAAATGCTGGTTCACCACATCAAATAGATCAAGAAGTACTTCTGTAACCACAGTGGGACCATGTTTTGAGACCTCGGTGTACAAGAGATGTTGTTGTTTTAATCCATGAGTCAGAAAATACTTACCAAAAAACCGAAAACAAAACAAAACAAAATATGAAAGCTAGCAACAAAGTAGTGATGTGGGCTTACCTAGCCAAATATGACGCTAATGCAAGGACACGTTCCTATCTGAACAACAATGCTCATTTTTTGACTTATGGTGATTCTAAAGCAACCCTATCACAGGAATTTCTTGGCAAGAGTTTTTCCAAGGGGGTTTGCCTTTGCCTTCTTCTGAGGCTGAGAGTGTGCGACTTGCCCAAGGTCACCTAGCAGGTTTTCCTGGCTGAGTGGGGATTCAGACTCCGGTCCCCAGAGTCACAGTCCAACTCTCAAACCACTACACCCTCCTGGCTCTCTGCTGTGTTCATTCGAGTGCCATTAAATCAGCTGGATACATTCAGTGGTGGAACTTGGAGTGTCTGGAAGGGGGTTGGGAGAGGGCAGGGCTATGGTACGAGGGATGTGGCCACTGTGCTCAGGGGCTGGGTGTGGTGGTGTGGCCAGGGCACGCCAAAAACTGCCACCTGGAGCAAATCACCCCCCATCCCCCACTTCCCTATGTGACTGGATATATCTTTTGATAATAAAAGGGAGAATATCTACAACTAGAAGCCCTGGTTGCCAAATGTGACTAGGTGTCTGCCTTTACAGCTAGAGCATAGCCTAGATCAGGATTGGTAGTGCCTTACACTAGTATTGTCTGCATTATCTGTGAACAGATAATGTGAACAGGGCCTGATCTAGATAAGGCAGACAATACAGTGTAAGAGATTACTAACTAAAGGGACATGGATGGGTCTTGTAAAAACTCATTAAAATACACAGAGACGAGAAAAGCTATTAAATATAATAATAGGTTTACATTTTATCTCTAAAAGTAATTTTATCTCTAAAAGTAATTATTACAATATGATGTGTGTATGCGTGTGTGTGTGTTTTACATATAATAGATATTTATTAAATAATTTTAAAAAGAGCAGAACAGAACAGTTCAACTAATAAGCAAAATATTTCAGCCACTGTTTTCTTCAGTCACTAAAAATAAAAGTGAGCTTAGAGCTAAGGTGGCATTCCACTTTTAAGTCTCTTAAGTGGATGCTGTATTATCTTCTAGGTTAAGCTCATGTGGTGTTAACTTCTTTATTCTATGGATCCAGAAATTTTCCCACTTGTCTAAAATGCTTGAAGAGGGACAAAACAGAGAGGTTGTGATGTTCTGAATTCACCTTCATATATCTCACATACACATATACCTGTGTGTGTATTTTTTTTATTTTATTTAGAAATTAGAAATATTTTATTAGAAATACTTTAAACATATAGCACTATACTAAAGAAAAAAATAAGAGGTTGGGAATTATTAAATTAAATTTCTATAAGGCATTTGATTCAATTATACACACATACATACATACAATATTTGTAAAGGGTTTGATTTAGGGGCAAATGTTAGTACAGTGGGCCCTTGGTATCCACTAGGATTTTGTTCTAGGGCCCCCTATGGATACCAAAATTCGTGGTTGCTCAAGTCCCATTATGTACAATGGTACATATAATCTAATAGAATGGC